>CM037779.1:43228767-43278767 GCA_021229015.1 Solen grandis | reverse complement strand
AAATAACATTTGACCTTCATGTATGACCTTGACCTTGAGCCAGCGTGTTGCCTCATGCCTTCTGCACATCAGCTCAATGAGGTTAACACTTTAGCCGAGTTTGAAGAAAATGTGTCCAAGCGTTCATGAGATATGGAGCGGACACGAAAATGTTTCGGACACACTGACGGACGGACTGACGGACGGACGAAGGGCATTCCTATAACCCCCCTCCCGCTTCGCGGCGGGGGATTAATTACTAGCTACTCAGTGTGAAGATTTAAGAGCCAAGATTACTTACATTAAATTTCAAACCAATACATGCAATGGAGACTGAGACAGTTGACTCTGATAGTATTTTCATGAATTATGTATGAATTAATAGACAGATATAGAGGGATGGATGAACAGACAATCTGATAGATAGACAGGCAGACAGAAACTTACTCTCTAGAATCAGAACTCTCTGAATCATCTGATGATCTGTAAATAATGATAACAAGAGTGCCGATTATCTCAAAATATGCCCATCTGGCATATGGGACACTTCAATTGATTAGCATGAAAGTAACATGCCCAGGAGCTGAAAATTTATGTTTTAGGCCAAAGAAGTTATTGCAAAACCTCAGTATGATAGGGACTATTTATTGTTAATCTTGCAATTTGTATTTTTTAAGGGCCAAAACTCTTGAGCATCTGGAATTTTCATACTGGTTATCAAACCGTGTCAATATATTGTGCCTATAAACATTGTGACCAAGTTTAGTAAAGATTTATCCACCTTTGTCAGATTTAGAAAATGGACATTGTTCATTTTACAACTTTTCATTCATTCAGGGGCTATAACTCTGGGGTGACTTCGACATTCTGGCTGGTTAATACACTTAGTCAAGATATTGCGCCAATGCACAATGTGAAAAAAGATTGGTTAACATCAAAATACTTTCTTTTCTAATCTTTCATAGACTTAAAATAACCCCTTCCCTCAACTGCACAAGTAAAGAATACAAATAAAACATGCACAACAAATTAAATTTTGCTTCAATATTCTAAGCATACCATAAGATATTACTTTTTTGAAACTTGAGAATGAATTACAGGCTAATAAGTTAAACATACCTGTAATCTACCCCACCTTCTTCTTCACATCTATAAAGAACAGAAATGAGAAAACAGTAACACCCATATACAACAAAATAACCTTTGCTATTGCTTAACAAAACACAAGATATTACAGAAGAAGAATGACTTGCTGGTAGATCTGTTTCCTAATGTTTGCTCAGGATAACTATGTTTTAGTAAACATAGTGCATAATACAAAGTATTTGTATGCATTATGGACCACCTGTAACTTTGTAACTACAAAATACATTTGTACTTTATCTTGGGTATTTGAGTTCACTAACATCATCTAGAACACTTCTATCTATAAAGGAATAATGAATGTAGTAGACAAACTGTTAGACAGACAGATATATAGATACATAAAAAGCCATATAGAAAATAGTACATATACTGCAGGAAGAAGCATCTAAAGTATTGCAAAGATGGAAACTTACTCTTCAGAATCAGAAGTTTCCCACTCATCTGATGAGCTGTAAAAAAATGAAAACGAGCACTCTGATTAACTCTAAATATGCCCATCTGGTATATGGGCAAGCATGAAGGTACAGTAACTTGATCAGATATCAACATCTTCTATTTATTTTGCAACTTTTCATTCATTCAAGGTCTGTAACTCTGGAGCATCTGGGATTTTCCAAATGGTTAACTAAGACGGTCGATATATTGTGTCTATACACATTGTGACCAAGTTTGGTAAAAATAGGTTAACATTTGTGAGATTAGAGACTCTTACGTGATTTTTAATGCTTTCAAGGGCCATAGCTCTTGAGCATCATATACTATCTGGCAGATTATCAAACTTGGTCAAGTTATTGTGCATATATACATTGTGATCAAGTCTGGTTAATATTGGTTCATATTTGCCAGAAAGCTGAAAGTGTTTATTTCATTCAAGGGCCCATAACTATGTGGTACAGCTGGGATTTTCAAGCTGGTTATTGTTTTTGGTCAAGATGTTGTGCCATTTCACATTGTGACCAAGTTTGGTAAAGATTGGTTACATCTGTCAACTTAGAGAAAAAACAACAAAACACCAACAAGCCTGCCACAGGAGAATCCACAATGCATCACGTCATTTGACAGACATAAAAAACTACTAGTTTATCATAGAACACTTGGCTGAAAGAGAGGGAGAGAAAGAAAGAGATTTTATGTTTGAACATTTGAATGGATGGATGGACAAAATAACAGACAGGTATTTATGCATCAGTATCATCAGTTTCTTGATCATTTGAGTATCTGTGACTTATCGGGCATAAACTTGCACATATGGCTGATGGATGGATAAATCTTGTTTGTAAAACATATAACGTATAGGGTTATTTCTGCGATAATTTATTTCTGCTATTCTGTGAATAAACACACAACTGTATAAATTTAATCTGTGGAAATAATTAACAGTAGAAATGTATTACAAGATAAATCTTTCATTTTCCCATTAAAGCATTTAAATATGCTGTGGCTGTAGTTTCAATATCAAATGTCAAATTGGTGGAAATTACAGAACAAGGCTGAAAAGAATAAAGGAAAAATCATGCTACAGAGGTCATACTTGTATATCTGCTAATATGACAGTTTGACAACTTTTCATTGTCATCTTCCTTAATCAAATACACAAAACATGTGACCTTTCAGTTTTTCCTGGGGATAGAGAGATGGGTCTCAATTAAATGCCAAACAATGTAGACTGTGCATATTTTTAGCATATATAATGGTTTGCTTTGTGAATCAATTACTGATAAACAGTCAATGTGAAATAGTACAACCGGTATAAGGGCCATCTATCTATAAGAATAAACCCAAGAAATGAACATTTACTAATTTATACCTATAGCAGCTGTTAAATTGTGTTTATGTACTGTATGATGTAGAGCATATGAGATGTGACATAGAGTGACCTCCCTTTAGTGGGTAATAATTTATTATATTTGCTTCAGCAAGGTAAGCAAATGCAGAATTAAATATTTCTTCAATACAGATACTGCAGAAAAATGATCCATAGAACATAAACCTCCTTTTCTGGCAAAACAGTAGAATATTACACCTGCAGAAATAATCTGCTATACGGTATGCAAACCCCCACCTCAGATGTCATCTTAATAAAAAAAAACCATTTGACACAATGACATTGACGTGACAAAAGGGTCAGAATTATTTAGGACAAGCTATAATCCATAATCCTGAAGTGTTCTTTTGAATACATGTGTCACCTGCTGAAAGAAGTGGGATGGAAAAGTGTGATGTGTGACTGACAAACTGGCGGATGAACAGATGACGGAGAAGCGATCCATATGAATCAACTCTGCTTACACCAGGTAAAACAAAAATGAACTAAATTTTCACTAATAACTTAATTTGATTTTAAGTTATTGATCAGACAATTTTTATGACATTCCCATGCTCAAAGTACTGGTCTAACCCAGAATCTGAATTATATCAAAAGAGGTCTTTTACAAGACATGCACAAAAATCATAGACAGATTGAAACCAAATGATGATTTAGATGTTATAAGTCAGACTTGCTTTACATATGCTGTTTTTCAAACTTGACCTGTGAAGATCCAACCCCAAAAATCACAAGGGGTGTTGTACAAGTCATAAGCAACTAGTGTACAAAATTTTAGATGGGTGAAACAGATATTCAGTAATTAACCAAAGTTTGCTTAAAGCAAATGTTGGTTAGGGTTAGGATAACCTTGTGACAATGACCCTTGAGGCACCACACTTTTCAAAGAGCCAACCTTTAGGTAATGACCCAAGAAATAATAGGGTTCTCAATTGGTCATAGGCAGCAACCACATTATGTCTCTAACTTTAGGGTCAATATCAACATATTAGTCAAAGTTTGGTCAAGCGACAGACAGACAGTCTGACTAATATATTCAAAGCAATATGAATCCTTTTCTTCGAAAGTGGGCATAAACTGTTAAAGGGAAAGTGTGGGACAGACAAATAGACAACAAGTAGGCAAATAATGGCCCCTTTTTGCTCACTTAAAATACTGACACAACAGTAATAAACTCTGGTATTCTTGATATGAAAGGGCCATAACTCTTGACCTGATAGTGCAATATCAGCCAGAAACACAAAAATCATACTAGTTTGATATAGATATATAATTGCAAATACTTGAGTGTAAATTAAGCGTAACCTGGTATCATTTTAGACAGCTTAAAACAGCTTGTTCACAGATGGTCTTTGACTAAGAATTAGATTTCTAACTATATGTGTGTATTAGGTCTATCAATACTCATCTACAGATGCAGAACGATCAGTGATGGTAAAAACATGAGTGGTTTCCCTATCACAGGCAATACCATCACAGACGATATTGAAACTATATCTAAAATGGCAAGAGCCATGTTGACATGGCCATCCCTTGCCAAAGATGTGTTGGAGAGTAGAATATTTCTTTTTAAAAAAAAATTTTGGTAATGATGACTTATGTTTAAAGTGATTATAGATATGAAACCCATGTGAAGACCTACTAATTCCTCTACTTTGAGGTCTACAGGTAAAATGTCAAGGTCACTGTGATAAAAAATAAGCCTGAAATATAACAAAGGGCAATAACCAAACATTATGAAAGGTAGAGTTATCATTCTTGTGCACTGCACTCTTCCTCAATGAGATCTATTTACCTATGAAGTATCATACTGATATCTCAAATACTTTTTTCCTGATGCTCCGGACAAAAATTAAGTCTGAAAAATAACAAAGGGCAATAACTAAAAAATTATGAAAGGTAGAGTTATCATTCTTGCCCACTGCACTCCTCCTCCATAAAATCTATCCACCTATGAAGTTTCGAGTTTTTATCTCAAATACTTTTTGAGTTTTGCTCCGGACAAAAAGTAAGCCTGAAAAATAACAAAGGGCAATAACTCAAAAATTAAGAAAGGTAGGATTATCATTCTTGCCCACTGCACTCCTCCCCAATAAGATCTATCCACCTATAAAGTTCCAAGTTGATACCTCAAATTCTTTTAAACTTATGCTCCAGACAAAAAGTAAGTCTGAAAAATAACAAAGGTCAATAACTCAAAAATTATGATAGGTAGAGTTATTATTCTTGTGCACTGCACTCCTCCTCAATGAGACCTATCCACCTATGAAGTTCCAAGTTGATACCTCAAATACTTTTCAAGTTATGCTCCGGACAAAAATGTGGGACAGACGGAGAGAGACTATTACCATATTCCCTGCAGCCTTTCGGCGGGGGGATAACAAAACCTTTAATTACATTTACTATTTTCATTAGCCATCACTTGACCAATCACATTGTCTCTTCCCACATAGGTTGAAATTATGAAATCGCAACCCTGAACTGGTGAACACACCTTGTTAGAGAACGTATCACCTGGTAACGCAAGCACAAGTTCTTCATTGATACCATATTCCATATTTAACCTATTTCGCTGAAGTTGTGTTTACGAAAATAGCTTTTTCCCATGCAAAGTGACCTACACTTGGCGAGTTTATTTTTCAGGAAATAAAGGCTTCATCATCATAAATGAGGGAGAGAAGAAAATAAGTTTTTTTGTATATTTTTTAATTTCTACTGTTCATCTGTGAACAAGCTGCTGTAAAAGCCATTACTTCAGCTCTACTCACTTATCAGAAAATCAAATCTGGATGTGTATCATGGCCATAAATATTGCTTTAAAATTCAGTTCTGACAACTTGATAACAAGAGGGCCATAGAGGCACTGGATCACTCACCTATAGCAATGTATAGGGTTACCCATGGAACATCTGTACTAAAACATTTTGATACCTGTTCAGTAGTTTTGAAGGAGATGATTTTTAAAGTTTTCATTTTTTTTCTTTCCGTTGCCATGGCAACCAGAGTTCTACATGGATTAAGTTTATTTTAGCAACTGTTGTGAAGGTTCACCCAAGGATCATTCCTGCCAAGTTTAATCAAATTGTGTCTAGCAGTTTCAGAGATGTCGTTTAAATCAAACTGTTGACGACGATGGACGACAGACACATTGTGCTTAGGTGAGCTAAAAACAAATGCTTGGGCATAAACAGTATGAATAATGACTAATACATAACAGATGCCATAAAGTTGAAGACACTTACTCTTCAGACTCACTGTATGCAACGTCCCCCATCACAGGTATCGTAGAGGCAAGGCTGAAAAAGAAAGTAGCAAATGTTATGGTTCAATACATGACACTACTGAAGGTGGGTCTGAAACATCCAGTTGTGTAATATGTTCAGTAACAGGTTGTGTAGATCTTGACTTGTTGAAACACAAATAATTAATCATATGCAATATCAGTTTGAAAAATCTTCTCAGAAAAATAGATTTGATCTAACTTACTTTGTTAAAAGTTAAAAAAGAAAATTTATGTTCAAAATGTGCCCTTATTTTATTCAGTTTTTTGTGGCAATATTTCTGTTTATACTACATATTCTATTTGGTTTCTTTAATCTTTTTCATCATTTTATTCTTTATAGTGATATATGGTCCAAATACAGTTCCTCTCTGCAGGTACACAATATTGTAAATAAAGAAAACAAGGGCAAAAAAAAAACTTTCAAGGGAGACAAAAAACAAAATATCTGTGCCAGAACAGCAACCCAGTTTACATGCATGAGGATCTATTCATGCAAAGATTGTGCTTTACATCAAAAACTTCAATGTTTGTAATTTAAAGTAGTTCACATGTATTTGCATGATAACCAGTTATAGCTCTCAAAGAGTTTATCCAAAGGGTTTTGATTTGTTTCGTAATGATTTGGAATTAACTTTGAAATATGAAAGCAAACATACTTACATCTTAAATAATCAAAACTATGTCAAATTTCAACACATAATCAACAACAGACAGAAAGTACATCAGGTTCATCAGCACTTAAGTAAGGTCATGACCCTATACTCCGAATCCTTACGAAACAAATCAAAGCCCTCATGGCACTGATAGACTGCTGGCGGAATTATCATGAAACAGAGAGCGAATTCCACTGACTTACTAGTAACTACAGTTGCAGGAAAACATATTGAGTTTGTAAGTCAAATGACCTTTAGCTCTGCTGAGTTGAATCCTGCTCATACACTGTGTTTAGACTTATAGCTATTTCACTTTGATATACTATTTGAGTTATTAAAGGATCCACCTGTTAAAGACAAATTTTGACTATTTCTTTTATAAAAGCAACCAGATTTTTGATCAGAGAAAAAACAAGAGCACCGCATGCGGGTGCCAACACTCGTCTGTACTTGCCAACGTTACATATTTTTGTTAAACATTTAAAGAAGTTGACCTTGAAAATCACAACTAAAACTGTAAGCCTTTAAATGCAAAGTTGAAGTAACATACCCTTTAAATTTGACCTTTGACCTTGAAGGATGACCTTGACCCAATCATGGAATAGAATGTATACAACACAAAATGTAAAATATGTAAACAAAAATTCACAGTTGCTACTGCATTGAGTTTTTGATAATCAACAAAACCAAAAAAAATATGTAAACAAAAATTCACAGTTGCTACTATCAGATGAGATGTTTTACCAACTCTAATTTGGAGACTTAGTAACAGTTTACTATTTAATATGATAATACGTGTTACTCATCAGATCTTTCATTGATTTTTTTAAAGTTTTTATACTACTAAAGATTAAGTCATACATTTCAATGTGTGCTCATATCAAAGAGGTTAACCAACACTCTTGACATATGACTGGATATTTGAAATAGTGTATAATGGCCTAAACAACAATTAGCTGACATGATTATGATTGACATTACTAGCATATTGAATTTTGTGGGGTTTTGTTTAAATGACATCTCCTGTTAAATTAGGCAAATGACATGAATATTAGTCAACAACATGGTAGTAGGGGCCATAACTCTCTTAAAAATTGAGGAACCAGGTCACGTCGACGATATGCGTATCTACTCTTGGTAATACAGCTTCCCATAAAGTTTCATTGAATTCAAGCCATTAGTTCCTGAGAAATAGCCCGGACAAGAATCATGCAACATGAACTATAGGCCAAAAAGTCAAGGGGCCATAACTCTGTGAAAAATTGAGGAACCAGGTCACGTCGACGATATGCGTATCTACTCTTGGTGATAAAGCTTCCCATAAAGTTTTGTTGAATTCAAGCCATTAGTTCCTGAGAAATAGCCCGGACAAGAATCATGCAATATGTACTATAGGCCAAAAAGTCAATGGGCCATAACTCTGTGAAAAATTGAGGAACCAGGTCACGCGACGATATGCGTATCTACTCTTGGTGATAAAGCTTCCCTAAAGTTTTGTTGAATTCAAGCCATTAGTTCCTGAGAAATAGCCCGGACAAGAATAATGCAATATGAACTATAGGCCAAAAAGTCAAGGAGCCTTAACTCTGTGAAAAATTTAGGAATCGGGTCATGCTGACGATATGCGCATCTCCTCTTGGTAATAAAGCTTCCCATAAAGTTTCGTTGAATTCAAGCCATTAGTTCCTGAGAAATAGCCCGGACAAGAATCATGCAATATGTACTATAGGCCGAAAAGTCAATGGGCCATAACTCTGTGAAAAATTTAGGAATCGGGTCATGCTGACGATATGCGCATCTCCTCTTGGTAATAAAGCTTCCCATAAAGTTTCGTTGAATTCAAGCCATTAGTTCCTGAGAAATAGTCTGGACAAGGAAAGTGTGACGGATGGACGGACGGAAGGACGAACGAACGGACGGACGGACGAAGCGGCGACTATATGCGTCACCTTCGGTGAGCATAAAAAAAAAAAAAATTATGTTCTTTTTTATCTGCCTTAAGATCATGACCAAAATCATACCTATACAGGTTCATATGATGACAAACCAGTTTTTTTTTTTTTTTTAAATATTGAAAAATGACAAAGAAATATCTATTATAAAACTTGTCCAAGGTTATGGCAAAATAAGGTCAAAGGTCAAGGTCGATAGATAAAATATTGAAGTATATCTGAAAAACCATTGTCAAGATGAATAGCATACAAAAAAAATCAAGGTCAAGGTCAAAAGTCCAAAAGTGTAACATTGATGGAAAGGTCTTGCCACAAGGAATTCACATGTGAAATATCAGTGCCCCATTGGTAACGGTTCTGAAATGACAGGCATTTTAAAGTTTTCAAAAGTTACAGCAAAAAGGTCAACGGTCAAGGTCAATAGGTGAAAAATTTGCATAATTTAAGTCTGGATAGGCCTTGTCCAGATGAATATGCATACCAAAAATGAAAGTTGTATATAGAATAGTAGAGAAGTTATGGCCAACGTTAAGATTCCGGATGCCGCCTGACGACGACGACAACGCGGACGCCAGAGTTAGGACAATAGCTCTTATTTTTTTTCTTCGAAAAACAGACTAGCTAAAAATGATGAACATAATCTTGTCATTGCCATCAAATAATATATTTCATCAAATTAACTTATACCGTTTTCATATTATTGCTGGATCCAGATTTCCAGACAGCTGAATGGACACAACACATGGAAAACCAGATACCTATGTCATACTTGAAGCAAGTTGGTGCAATGTAACATCAAGTTCTTTAAAAGTTATTGAGAAGAAACTGAAACTAAAAATATCCCAAGAAATGACCACAACATGGTCAATATATTTTTTGTAGATAGTATCCAAACTTACATTTGGCCTGTACTTTGATATCCTATACTTACAAGCCGGAAATGAATTATATCCACTGAGTCTTTTTAAAGTTATTGATCAACAAGAGTGGCAGTGCTGCCACAATATACCTACGCCACCACAAAATATAAAGATCAAGATTAAAGAAGCTTTCCATATTAAAGTAGGTCAAATGGCAGTGTCAATATGTATCCTTTTTTCCTCTGGAGCATAACTCTTGCAAAAATCACTGAATCGGATAGTCCCTGCTTTATGCACTTCTACCTGTTAAAGTAATGACACTGATCAAGATCCATTCAGAAACTTAGAAGTTGCGTTAATATGCTATTGATACCAAGTTTCAAAAGGCATAACTATTGCAAAAATCGCTGAACTGGAAAATCCCTGCTTCGTGCACATCAACACACTATAGTTGAACTGGAAAATCCTGCTTCGTGCACATCAACCCATTATAGTTATGACATTGACCAAGTTTCATAAAGATCCATTCTGAAACTAAGGAGGAGTTGTGTTCACAAAGGATGCAATATCAGTAAGCTATAGACACTAAGTTTGAAGGGACATAACTCTTGCAAAAATCAATGAATCAGAAAATTCCTGCTTCATGCACATCTACCCAATTTAGTTATAACATTGACCAAGTTTTGAAAAGATCCATGCGCATCTACCCATTATAGTAATCACATTTACCAAGTTTTGAAAAGATTTCGTCAGAAATGTAGGAGGAGTTGCTTTCATAAGGCGGCAACATCAATCAGCTACACAGACTAAGTTTCAAGGGACATAACTCTTGCAAAAATCAATGAACTGGAAAACCGCCACCTCATGCACATCTTCCCATTAAAGTAATGATATTGTTCAAGTTTTGAAAAGATACGGTCAGAAACATAGGAGGACAGACATAACAGATGATGCCAATATATGACTGCTTCGGCTCCTACTGCATATCAAAATGATAAACTGACATTAGAACAAGTTACAAAGGGTCATTAAGAATCCAGTAATATCTATTCATGTATACTTTTGTGACTCAAACTCATACAGATTTGAGGATATACATGACATTTATTTTAAGTTATTCAGGTGTCAAACTTTGCATGATGTTGAAAATTCTTGTAAAGTTTTGTGAATATTGCTTACACATATTGAAGATATGTGTGTGTGTTTGTTGGGTTTAACGTCCCACCGACAGTATTTCAGTCATTTGAAGACTTAATGTCTACTTGAGACATATATAGTGCTGTCACACTGCAGTATTAGCAATAGACATGTCACACTATCCTGACACCAGGCCGACGAGTCCTGGAACTACACTTATATGCTCAGTGCAACCTATTATCCTTTCACATACATGTATTTCAGACAAATCTGGGATGAAACCCAGGTACCAATGGTGAAGAGCCAGTGTGTTAACCACTACACTATCCTGACACCCAGATAAGCCAGTGTGTTAACCACTACACTATCCTGACACCAAGATAAGTCAGTGTGTTAATCACTACACTATCCAGACACCCAGATAAGTCAGTGTGTTAACCACTACACTATCCTGACACCCAGAAAATTCGGTGTGTTAACCACTACACTATCCTGACACCCAGAAAATTTGGTGTGTTAACCACTACACTATCCAGACACCAAGATAAGTCAGTGTGTTAACCACTATACTATCCAGACACACAGAAAAGTCAGTGTGTTAACCACTACACTATCTTGACACCCAGAAAAGTCAGTGTGTTAACCACTACACTATCCTGACACCCAGAAGAGTCAGTGTGTTAACCACTACACTATCCTGACACCCAGAAAAACTAGTGTGTTAACCACTATACTATCCAGACACACAGAAAAGTCAGTGTGTTAACCACTACACTATCCTGACACCCAGAAAAGTCAGTGTGTTAACCACTACACTATCCTGACACCCAGAAAAGTCAGTGTGTTAACCACTACACTATCCAGACACACAGAAAAGTCAGTGTGTTAACCACTACACTACCTGACACAGAAGTCAGTGTGTTAACCACTACACATCCAGACACACAGAAAGTCAGTGTTAAACACTATCCTGACACCCAGATAAGTCAGTGTATTAACCTCTACACTATCCAGACACCAAGATAAGCCAGTGTGTTAACCACTACGCTATCCTCACACCAAGATTAGCCAGTGTTAACCACTACACTATCCAGACACCCAGATAAGCCAGTGTGTTAACCACTACACTGTCCAGAGCGCAACTTAAAAACTGTCTGGAAATGACTTATTTGACTAATCTATATCTACAGCAACCTGTAACTTGCAGGATAATCTTGTAAACCATACACAACATATAACACACCGCAGTAGAATATGCTCAAACAAAGAACTGCTATCTGTCAGACCTGGCTGTCGATTGTTCAACATAATAGGAAATGGTTTCATGTCCATCAAGACTGAATTATATACTTACCATACCTTGGCTGGGGGATCTGGACCTGCAATGAGAACAAAATCTATTACTGAAGGTGATTGGTATCCCACTACACCACCTTGACTCAAAACTATAAGAAATACATGTAGTTCCTAAGTAGGAAGGGGCCATAACTCTTGAACAAGAGAGCCATCATGGCCCTAGAATGCTCACAAGAGTACCATAAGCTTAATTAAACTTGGGTTTATCATAAGTTCAAAGCAGAATTTAATACTGTGCATTAGTTTAAGAGAGAAAGAAAAATTCCAAAATAGTACCTTCTTGTGATCAAATATAATTAATGTTTATATATACTGGCCCAGTTAAAAGTTAAAAAAACAAAAAACAAGAGGGCCAAGATGGCCCTGAATCGCACACCTGAGAAACATTGCCTTCATTGCCAATTATTGTATTACGAGTCATACTGAATACATAATCCATGCAGAAGTACAGCAAAATCATCTAAATTCCACACTAAAACTGTACCTGCTATCCAAATTCTGAAGGCTCTAATAAGTTTATATAAAATCAAGTGACCCCTTGATGGGGTCAATTTTGATACCAGGGCCATGATTTGAACTGATTTGGTTGAGGCTCACTAGTAAATATCTTAACTCAAGGCTTTGTGGTTTCTGAGAAGATCTTTTGTGGATTTTCCTTTACAAGTCTATATAAAATCAAATGACCCCTATGGCGGGGCCAATTTTGACCCCAGGGCCATGATATGAACAAACTTAGCAGAGGTCTACTAAGCCATGTTACACACCAAATATCTAAACTCTAGGCCTTGTGGTTTCTGACAAGAAGATTTTTCTATATAAGTCTATATGTAAAATTAAGTGACCCCTTGAGCGGGCCCAATTTTGACCCCAGGGCCATAATTTGAACAAAGGTGGTAGAGGTCTACTAGGCTACATTACACACCAAATGTCTAAACTCTAGGCCTTGTGGTTTCTGACACGAAGATTTTTCTATTTTTTCCAATGTAAGTCTATTTAAAATCAAGTGACCCATGGGGCGGGGCAAATTTCGACCCCAGGGTCATGATTTGAACAAACTTGGTAAAGGTCCATAAGACAATGCCACAAACCAAATATCTATGCAGTTCTGAAGAAGAAGATTTTTAAAGGTTTATTTTAAAATCTATTTTCAGCTCCTGTGGCCCAGATATGCAATGGACTGGAACCATTTGAACAACTTTGGTAGAGCTTCATGCAAGGAACATCACAGGAAATTTTCATCAAATTTGGCTCAGTGATTTTGGAGGAGAAATCATTTGAAATAATTGCGGACGACGGATGGAAGTGAGACAGCCATTGATCCTAAAAGCTCACATGAGCACTATGTGCTCAGGTGAGCTTACAAGTACCTGGTGTTGCAAGCAACACATGAGTCCCCTACCGGTGAGGTGCAACATTTTTCCATTACCATAGCAACCAGAATTTTGGTCCAAGAAAAATAAACAAAGAGACATGCAGAATCTCCATACAGCCATCTATTCATATACCAAGTTTCATAATATTTTCTTAAATGATTTTAAGTTATCGTGGGATCCAGATTTCTGGACAGACAGAGGGGCAGATGGACAGAAGGACAGAGGGTAAACACAAATCTCAAACAACACTTCTGGCTTAGATATAATTTACAATTTCTTCACAGAAACTTATATGAACTAAATCAGACTTAGAAACAATTCCCATGATATTAACAACTACCATATGAAAAATAATAAAGATAATCAAATTTTATATAGAGAGTATTTAAGGATACTAGCTGACCCCTGGGGGCCTCATGATTCAAGGAACTTTCTTCTGGCAAATATGGTAAGCCAAAATTTGGTGAATATTTGTGCCAAAATAAAATAAATTCTGACCATTGTTTCAGAGGAGATGACTTCTTAAATTTTCTATATAGAGTATATAAGGTAACTAGCCAACCCCGTGGATGCCAACTAAGTAATTACAATGTGTGTAGTAAATGACTATGAGGTGACCATTTGTGCCAAATGAAATCAACTTCTTACTATCGGTTTCAGAAGAGAAGTTGTTTTTTTTTTAAATAAAATGGAGTTGGTTACGACAGCAACCAGAGTTTTGCAAGAATCAAATTCATTTAAGCAATTTTTTTGAAGGACTACCCAAGGAGCTTCATCAATTTCTATCCAGTGGGTTTAGGGGAGATGTCTTTTAAGGAAGTTTCAGCAAGTTACCATAATTTTAATTTTGGATTTTTTTTTAAATTCTCATTTATTCTCAGTAGAAAGTTAAAGGAAATCTCAAATTTTGAGATTCAGGTATTTAAAATATGATAAAAGGTATATTTGCTAAATGTTGAAGGATGGAAGAGTCACATTTTAGGGGTTTTTTTTGTTTGTTTTTTTTGTTGTTTTTTTTGCAAATTTTGCTTAAATTTCAATAAAGGAGCAGTTTTAGTGAAAAAACAAACATGGTAAAAAAAGAAAAAAAAGAAGAAGGAAATCTGTTGTATTTTTTTTTAATCGGGAAAAATATAGTTTCAACTGTATTGACAGCCACCTATATTAAGCAGTCAACCCGCATCTACCATTCAATTTTATTACATGCATCATCAAATTAGCATTTCGCTATATGTTTAACCTTCATTTAGCGACCCCCTCTGTTAAACAGTCACTTTTTATTGTTCTCTTGACTGACTGCTTAAGACAGGTTTGACTGATTTCATGCGGTTGGGCTTTTTGAGTCTTGTGGGTATCTCCAGGATTTACACAAAACAGATCAAATAAAACCAATTAAAAATCTATGATCAATATAGGTTATTTGTTTAAAGTCATAATAACTTATAGCAATAATGTTCTATTTTTTTCATGCTGTCATTTTATTATGAAAGAATAATACGATACCAAAAATAGATTGCATTTATTTTTGCATAAATGACCATGTTACTTTCAGACATCAGCAGCTGCTGTTCCTAACTTCTGGTAAATCCCAAGAGGTGCATGGATAAACTTTACACTTCCAGTTAACCTACATATTAATGAAAAACATGTTAATCACCATCAATCGTAATCAGTAGCTTTATTACCATCTTCAATTTACTATGAACTGCACCTGTTGCCACAGCCCTTAACCCTTTCAATGCTTCTAACTTGAGCACCTTGTCTCCAAACAATAATTTTCGTCAGAAACCCAGAGGAAGGGGTTTACTTTTCTGGAATAATTTGTTAAATCCAGATTGACTTCTGGCAATTTAATTCACTTCCTAGATGATTTTTTTTTGGTGGGGATCCCAACTTACCCCTTTATAACAAACTAATGTCTGTCTTTATGTCATGTCTAAACAAACTGAAAGTACGAATTGCAGATCTTAAACAGAGGGTCCAGGAGAGGTCAACACATTTTAAGACCTGGATTTGATTCTAAAAAATATGCTTATACAAATACCATTAAGGAAGATTGATGAAGTTGTATCCAAGATTCATAATGTGTTGTCTAAAGAGAAAACCACACTGAAGGAAACTGAAGCAATCCCTCATAGGCACATTGAACTTTTGTTGCAGGGTAGTTGCTTTAGGAAGGCCATTCTGTAGACTTTTAATTCAACATGTGGTTTAACCAAATCCTTTCACCATATCAGGGTCAACAAGGATATTAAGTTAAATTTACAGATGAGGCTTCAACTTTTCGCCAATCATAATGGTATCTCTTTATTACGTGACAGCTTTTGGACATCCAATGATGATATTAAACTCTTCACAGTCAATGCAGGCAGTATTTTCTTTCATGCTGCTGGCCAAACTCAATAAGTACTTATATTTCAGATTTGAGCTACTATCACAAAATAAATAGCTGGCTTGACATCTCTCAAAACTTTGTTATAAGAAAAAATGAAATTCTGGAAGGGTGCCACAGATGCAAGACCACCAATGATACTAGGGGCCCAATTACAAGGAAAATTCTTTCCCTGATGATTCAGGCTTACCCAAATTATGTTCCAATGAGTATGAAACGCAATTTCAGTCAGTTTTCACATAAGCATATTTTGGGCTCTTAGGATAAGTAAACTGGTCTCAACACCAGTTTTCTCAAAACCTAGACAACAACAAATAGCCAATGTGACATTCATCAATGCCTGTTTACTACATGTGTTCAAGAGCAGCCAATGTGACTCCCCAATCACAATAAGACTGCCTTGGTCTTTGTCTCATTTGCTCTTTGATGTGCTACCTTGCAAAAGGCCTACCCAGGCAACAAGGGTCTTGTTCTGCCATGGCAATGGATTGGCACTAACCAGGTCCCAAGTCTCTGCAGTACTATCAAAATTCCACCTTAGTTGTGTTTTTTTCTTTGGGAAATTCACAACCCAGTGTTTGTATAGGCAGAGCTACCATGATGGCAGCAGCTGGCATACCCAACACCACTATTATGTCCCTGGGCTGATGGTCCTCAGATGCTTACAAGGTTTACTTATGTTAAAGTGTGTTGTCATCCTCCTTCCCCCTTACAATTTAGTTCTATACATAGTTTCCAGTTAAATATGTCCACTTTAAGACATCCTTATTTGTTTTAATCATTTCAGGTTATATGCTTGGACCCATGTCATCGGTATCAGTATGCTACATGTCCTTAAGGTAATCCATCCGTCAATAATTTGTAGTCGCAGTCCTTTGGGTGCTTAAGACTTCAGTGCAGATTCAAGCATCCATTGCCTTTTTGTCATATGCTCTTAGCTTGAGTCTATCAAGGCTTACACTTACTAAAAATCCCCTCGATCACTTGAAGGACATGATCACAGTTTGGTGATGGAAGGATTGTCTTAAATCTTTTCCTTTCATCTTACAGAGTTATGGATCCTGGGTAATTCCATCCTACACTGGGCGAGTGTCAGGGCTGCCCTACAAGGTCAAGAGAACTTCCGCTTACCTGATGGGACATCAATTGCTTGGTGGGGGATCAGGGGGATGTCCTGTTCAGATTTTCAAACACTCTATTTAGTGTAAAGTCCTACTATGAGAGCCTCCCAAGATGGTCATCAATTTGGGGGGTAATGATATAACATCCTTAAAACCACAAACTTGATGAACTTAGTATGAAATGGGATAAGTTACCTTATGGGATGGGATAAGTTATTTAATGGGATTGGATAAATTACATTATAGGATGGGAAAAGTTACCTAATAGGATGGGATAAGTTATCTTATGGGATGGGATAAGTTACCTTATGGGATGGGATAAGTTACCTTATGGGATGGGATAAGTTACCTTATGGGATGGGATATGTTACCTTATGGGATGGGATAAGTTATCTTATGGGATGGGATAAGTTACCTTATGGGATGGGATAAGTTACCTTATGGGATGGGATAAGTTATCTTATGGGATGGGATAAGTTACCTTATGGGATGGGATAAGTTACTTATGGATGGATAAGTTACTTATGGGATGGGATAAGTTACCTAGGGATGGATAAGTTACCTTATGGATGGATAAGTTATCTTATGGGATGGGATAAACTAGGATGAAGTATATGATGAAAGTTACTATGGGAATACTTATGATGATAATACCTATGAGATAAGTACTTAGGGAAGTTACATGGATATAAGTTACCTATATGTAGAAGGATATTACTAGGAGGATAGTTACTATGGAAGGATAAGTATCTATGGTGGGATAGTTACTTATGGATGGATATTATATGGAAGATAAGTTACTTATGAGGATAGTTACCTATGAGGATAAGTACTTGGATGGGATGTTACTAGGATGATAAGACTTTGAGGATAATTACTTAGATGATAGTTACTATGGGATGGATAAGTTACTAGGGATGATAAGTACTATGGAGATAAGTTACTATGGATGATATTTACCTATGGGATGGGAAATTACTATGATGGATAGTTACTTAGGATGGATAAGTACTTATGGGATGGGATAATACCTATGGATGGGATAAGTTACTTATGATGGGATAGTTACTTATGGGATGGATAAGTATCTATGGATGGGATAAGTTACCTTATGGATGGATAATTACTATGGGATGGAAAGTACTATGATGATAGTACTATGATGGATAAGTACTTTGGATGGGATAGTTACCTATGAGATAATTATAGGAGGAATTATTATGGATGAAGTACCTTTGAGGATAAGTACCTAGGAGGATATTTACTTATGAGGATAATTACTGGATGGAAAGTTACCTATGATGGATAATATTTGGTGGAAATACCTTAGGAGGTAAGTATCTATGGGATGATAATACTATGTGGGATAAGTTATATGATGGATAAGTATATGGAGAAATACTATGGAGGATAAGTTACTTAGGAGGGATAAGTTACTTTGAGGATAATTCTATGAGGAAAATACCTATGGGATGGGATAATTACTTATGGATGGGATAAGTTACCTATGGGAGATAATTACCTTATGGATGGATAGTTACCTTATGAGGATAAGTATCTATGATGGATAATACCTAGATGGATAATTACTTATGGATGGATAATACTTATGGATGGGATAAGTTACCTTATGGGATGGATAAGTACCTATGAGGATATATAGGAAGTCTAGAGATATTATGAGTATACTTGATGGGAATTACTATGATGAATACTTTGAGAATCTAGAGATAGTCTAGATGATAATTAGTGAAGTATATGAGAAGTACTGGATCTATGAGATATCTGGAGATAATTACTAGAGAAAGTACCTAGAGGATAATCTTAGAGGATTCTATGAGATATACTATGATGGATAATTCCTATGGATGATAAGTTACTATGGGATGGGATAAGTTACCTAATGGAGGGATAAGTTACCTTATGGATGGATAAGTAACTTATGGATGGATAAGTTACCTTATGGGATGGATAATTATAATGGAGGATAAGTACCTTATGGATGGGATAAGTTACCTTATGGGATGGGATAAGTTATCTTATGGGATTTGTGGGATAAGTTACCTTATGGGATGGGATAAGTTACCTTATGGGATGGGATAAGTTACCTTATGGGATGGGATAAGTTATCTTATGGGATGGGATAAGTTATCTTATGGGATGGGATAAGTTATCTTATGGGATGGGATAAGTTACCTTATGGTATGGGATAAGTTACCTATTGGGATTGGATAAGTTACCTTATGGGATGGATAAGTTATCTAATGGGATGGATAAGTTACCTTGTGGGATGGGATAAGTTACTTATGGGAGGATAGTTACCTTATGGGTGGGATATTTACCTTATGGAGGATAAGTTACCTTTGGATGGGATAATTACCTTATGGGATGGATATTACCTTATGGGAGGATAAGTTATCTTATGGGATGGGATAAGTTATCTTATGGGATGGGATAAGTTACCTTATGGGATGGGATAAGTTATCTTAATGGGATGGGATAAGTTACCTTATGGGATGGGATAAGTCATCTTATGGGATGGGATAAGTTACCTTATGAGATGGGATAAGTTACCTTATTGGATGGGATAAGTAATCTTATGGGATGGGATAAGCTACCTTATGGGATGGGATAAGTTATCTAATTGGATGGGATAAGTTACCTTATGGGATGGGATAAGTTATCTTATGGGATGGGATAAGTTATCTAATCGTATGGGATAAGTTATCTTATGGGATGGGATAAGTTATCTTATGGAATGGGATAAGTTACCAAATGGGATGGGATAAGTTACCAAATGGGATGGGATAAGTTACCAAATGGGACAGGATAAGTTACCTTATAGGATTGGATAAGTTACCTTATAGGATTGGATAAGTTACCTTATAGGATGGGATAAGTTATCTTACAGGATGGGATAAGTTAAGTTAGGGCTGCTTTCCTACAATGTCTATAGTATGGATGGACATCCTCCAAAGACTACATTGGGTCAACCCAGTCCTCAACAATATTACAGTTTTGGATAAACTGAAGGACACACTTTTAAAACTGTTATAATCCAGATGGGTTCTTTTTTTTTTTTGAATATTTAACAAGTCAAAGTTAAATTATGCTCAGAACAGCAAAATGCTAGGTATGTCTCAAGCCAGTTCACATGTAAGCTAAGGCTCCCTCTGGAACTATGCATACCATTACTATACTTGCACTCCCAACTTGCCCTATTTGCCATATAGCAGAAACTAGCCAAATTTGCATCATTGCCCCTCTTGCATTGACATTCCCAACTTGCTGTACTTCCTCAATTTGCATCATCACTTCATTTGCCTCTTTGCTTCATTTGCATTTGTTGGGGGGAGCCCATTTGATCTAGGATATTCAAAGCTCTTGCCTGCAAAGAGCTTTTGCAAACCCCATCCCTCAGCCATTGGGAGTTCTCCCTTGGTGTTTTGGCCTTATTACTGCTAACCTCTGAACATAAGTTTTTTTCCATATGTTTAATGAATACAGGTGTTACCATTTGAAACACAATAAATGTAAATAGCTTGTTTTAGTATGTGCTGATTTTGGTCTCCTGTCATTTATTTTTTTACACAATATCCCACTGAAAGCAAAAAACAATGAAATCTATTTACCTCCTCCTCTCAGTCGTTTCAAAAGGAACATTGATGAATCTGATGTTATACCACAGTCAGCCAGGGACTTCTGCACATCCAACTGTCTTCCATCAAATATTAGACGTTGCTGATCATGGGGAACTCCATGTTTTTCATAGAGCATTGTCTAAATTATAAAGAAAGTGATGATGTAGTTATAATCTCTAGATGGTCTATTAACTGTACACAAATTACATCATTCAAGATGATATGGAGCAAGCTGGCAACAAAACCTTTCCCATATATCAATCAGAACTTGCCTTGAGAAATTCAACTGATAAATATTTCAGTTTGACCACTCACAACACTACAACACTTATGCTTGCTCTTACAGGTCCAAAATATTAATTTAATGTATGACCCAATTTTTGTTTGTTCCTAAATGAATTCACATTGAATTTACAGAAAATTGATAGTATTTTCATGAAAGAGGTCATTTCATTTCACTGCAGAAAATGATGTTCTTGTCTTACAAGAACAATTTTAATAAACAAATGAATTTAAGTATCAATTTATGCCAAATGACTGGCTAAAACTAACAAGAGGGCCAGGATGACCCTGAATCGTTCACCTGAAAAATATTGCCTTCATTACCTTTTATAACATAGTCATACTGAATATAAAATCCATGCAGAAAAACAGCAAAATAATCGTAAATCCACACAAACACTGTATCTCTGGTCTTAATTTTGATAGTCATAGCTATAAAACCAAGTGAAACCTAAGGTCGGACCAATTTATACCCAAGAGCCATGATTTGAAAACTTAGTTCAGGTCAACAAAGCCATGTTACATACCAAATATCTAAACCGATGATCTTGTGGTTTCTGACAAGATCTTTTAAAGACTCTCCTAAACAAGTCTATGTAAAATCAAGGGACTGGGGCTGGGCCAATTTGAATTTTGACCCCTGGGCCATGAATTGAGCAGACTCTATAAGGCAATGTAGCACACCAAATATCTAAATTCCAGGCCTTGTGGTTTCTGACAAGAAGATTTTTCTAGATTTTCCTGTATAAGCCTATGTAAAATCAAGTGACCCATGGGGCAGGGCCAATTTTGACCCCAGGGTCATGATTTTAACAATCTTGGTAGAGGTCCAATAGACAATGCTGCATACCAATTATTTAAATTCCAAGCCTTGTGCTTTCTGACAAGAAGAATTTTCTAGATTTTCCTACATAAACCTATGTAAAATAAAGTGACCCTGGGGTTGGGCCAATTTTGACCACAGGGTCATGATTTGAACAATCTTGGTAGATGTCTATAAGGCCATGTTACACACTAAATATCTAAACTCCAGGCCATGTGGTTTCTGACAAGAAGATTTTTCTAGATTTTCCTATATAAGCCATATGAAAAAAGTGACCCTTGGGGCGGGGACAATTTTGACCCCAGGGTCATGATTTTAACAAACTTGATAGAGGTCCACTAGACAATGCTACAATTTAAATATCTAAGCTCTAGGCCCCGCAGTTTTACAGAAAAAGATTTCATAGATCACATTTTTAAAATCTATTTTTAGCTCCTGTGACCTACCTTTTCCACCAATCAAAACAATTTGAACAATTTTGATAGAGGGCATCATAAGGATCAATCCTGTGAAATTTGGTCATAATCCATTCAGCAGTTTAGGAGGAGATGTTGCTTAAAGGAAATTGTTGATGCCAGATGGACGCATGCACGGACGCAGCACAAAAGATGATCACAATAGCTTACAATGAGCATGTTGTGCTCAGGTGAGCTGAAAATCATATACATGCCATTACATTTTATATGTGTAGAGAGGATAATACTCTACAAAACAAGAGGGCCATGATGGCCCTGAATCGCTCACCTGAGTACCATTGCTTCAACTGATGTCAAGGTTTTTAAACAGACAAGGATTCTGATATAACTTAATCTAAAACATTTTTTACCCCTGACAATACTACACACCAAATATCTAAGCAATGGGCCATATGGTTTCAGAGAAGACTTGGGCGCAGGGTCATTTATCACCGTAGGGCCAAGACTTTGAAAATCTTTGTAATGAACCATTAGATGCTACTACATACCAAAAATCTTAGCTCTAGGCCTTATTGATTCATAGAAGAAGATTTTTTAAGATTTTCCTATTTAACTCTATGTAAAACAAGTGACCCCTGGTGTGGGGTCATTTATCACCATTGGGCTATGATTTGTACAATCTTGGTAGTGGCCCATAAGATGATGCTACATACCAAATATCTAAGCTCTAGGCCTTATGCATTCATGGAAGAAGATTTTTTAAGATTTTCCTATTTAACTCTATGTAAAACAAGTGACCCCTGGTGCGGGGTCATTTATCACCATAGGGCTATGATTTGTACAATCTTGGTAGTGGCCCATAAGATGATGCTTCATACCAAATATCTAAGCTCTAGGCCTTATGCATTCATGGAAGAAGATTTTTTAAGATTTTCCTATATAACTCTATGTAAAACAAGTGACCCCTGGTGCGGGGTCATTTATCACCATAGGGCTATGATTTGTACAATCTTGGTAGTGGCCCATAAGATGATGCTGCATACCAAATATCTAAGCTCTAGGCCTTGCAGTTTTGCAGAAGAAGATTTTCAAAGTTTGCATTTTTAAAATCTATTTTTAGCTCCTGTGACCTAATTATGCAATGGACCAGAACCATTTATACAACTTTAGTAGAGCTTCATCCAAGGAACATTCCTGCAAAATATTTTTCAAATTGGCCAAGCCGTTTAGGAGGAGATGTTGTTTGAAGCAATTGTTGACGCCGGACGCACGGACGACGGACGACGGACAAAAGGCGATCAGAAAAGCTCACCTTGAGCACGTTGTGCTCATGTGAGCTAATAATATTTCATTACACTGTATGTTTCTTCCAATGACTTTCATTTTCTTCATCTAAATTATAATTACTGTCCAATCTAATGCAGTACCAAGACAATATAAAGCCTTGTACCACAAACATAGCCTTATAATGATGCAACTGGAAGAATGTAGATCCCACCTTCATCTCGACTCACCTGTAGTTCATATACAGTATTGGTTGGGAGAATATTGAAATAAAGCTTCCCTCCTTCTAATGTTTTCACTTCCACTGTAACTTCCTTCTTGCCTATCATAGAATCAATGACAACACATAGTAAATAATCACACTGTTATTGTATCAACACTTTGGCTAATGTCTTCATCAAAAGAGCGGTAAAACACAAGAAGTATTCCTTGGACCACATTTGTCACCTGCTGAAAGAAGTATGTATGTTGGAAAATTCTTACAGACAGATGGACAGACAGAGAAGTGATCCCTATGTGTCACCTCCACTTACAGGTGACACAAAGACAATGGAAACAAGTAACTGGTGTTGTATGCAACACATAAAGTCCCCTACCGGCTCCACCTTGACTCAATATGGTAATCAATCCCATTCTTTGCCATATTTTCACTATTTCCGTTACCATAGCAACCAGAATTTTAGTCGAAGAACAAAAATAAAATGACGTGCATAATCTACACATTGCCATCTAATCATATACCAAGTTTCATCAAGTTTGCTTGCTTAGTTATCGCGGGATCCCATTTTTTGCCATATTTTCACTATTTCCGTTACCATAGCAACCACAATTTTAGTCGAAGAACAAAAATAAAATGACATGCATAATCTACACATTGCCATCTAGTCATATACCAAGTTTCATCAAGTGAGCTTGCTTAGTTATCGCAGGATCCCATTTTTGCCATATTTTCACTATTTCCTTTACCATAGCAACCACAATTTTAGTCAAAGAACAAAAATAAAATGACGTGCATAATCTACATATTGCCATCTAGTCATATACCAAGTTTCATCAAGTTAGCTTGCTTAGTTATCGCGGGATCCCATTTTTTGTCATATTTTCACTATTTCCGTTACCATAGCAACCACAATTTTAGTCGAAGAACAAAAATAAAATGACGTGCATAATCTACACATTGCCATCTAGTCATATACCAAGTTTCATCAAGTTAGCTTCCTTAGTTATCGCGGGATCCCATTTTTGCCATATTTTCACTATTTCCGTTACCATAGCAACCACAATTTTAGTCGAAGAACAAAAATAAAATGACGTGCATAATCTACACATTGCCATCTAGTCATATACCAAGTTTCATCAAGTTAGCTTGCTTAGTTATTAAGTTATTGCGGGATCCAGATTTGAGCGGACAGACGGACGGACGGACTGACAGACGGACGGACGGACAGACGGAGGGCAAACCTATAGTCCCCTCCGGTGTGAACACCGGTAGGGGACTAATAATGTCAACATGTGTGTACATACATGATGGATACTGTTTTGTTTTCTTGTCTGTAGAAATATACAAGAGGACCATGGTGGCCCTAGAATGCTCACCTAAGTACCATCAGCCTAATTATTTCAATTTACTTGTTGACCTTCAATAGCACTGAGTGTAAAAGTAAACTAGCTGACCGCACCGGTAGCCTAATTTTTCAAGGGATTAACTTTATTTCAGCAATTATGGTAGAGGCCATTAGGTGACCATTTGTACATAAAATTTTATTCTGACCAATAATTTCACAGAAGAATTCTGAAATTTTCTTATATATATGGAAACAAGATGATCCCCCTGGGGCCCCATTTTCCAAGGGATCAACTTCATTTTAGCAAATATGGTAGATGGCTATGAGGTGATCATTTGTGCTCAATTATTAAATTCTGACCACTGGTTTCACAGAAGAATTTTGAAAATTTCTATAGAGAGTATATGAGGAAACTTAAGGTGATAACTAGGGGCCTCATTTTTAATGGGGTCAACTTCATTTTAGCAAGTTATAGTAGAGGGCTATCAGGTGCCCATTTTAGTAAAATGAAATTTAATTTTGACCATTGAATTTGGAAGAAAAGGTATTAAAAGTTTTTTTTAATGTTTTTGTTTTTTTCCCCCCTAAATTTGCGAACATTTTCAACAATGTTCAGATTTTCATAGCTATACCTAAGTGAAAACTAACAACATTAAAAATGTTTCTGAAATAGAAGTCCAAACTGCATGTTTCAAAGCCACAACTAAGTTAAGAAATTTCCACTTTACCATTCATGTCAAGTCACAAATTGTCTTCTGAAATCATTTCAAATGTTTAAAAAAATTTAAACAAGAGGGCCATGATGGCACTGGGATCGCACACCTGAGAGCCAGGTATAAGTAGGAGGAAAAGAAACAGCAAATATCTTATGATATTATGGAAAAGTTTGTACTATACACATATAAGGAAAATAGCTGGCTTCACCTCCTGGCAGCCATGTGTTTTGACCAATCCAAATAATCTGAATAACAATCTTGGTAGAAAGTGACCTACGGAACATTTGTGCAAAAAAAACTTTGAAATCCAGCCAGTACTTTTGGACAAGAAGGTTTGTCAAGCCCCTGGCAGCCGTGTTTTTCAACAGATCATTATAATTTGAATAATCTTGGAAGAGAGAGTAACCTAAGGAACATTTTGTGCAAAAAAAACAACAAACTTTGAATTCCAGCCAGTACTTTTTGACAAGAAGGCTTTTCAAAACTTTACAATATGTGTATAAGGAAAATGGGCTCCACACCCCTGGCAGCCATGTTTTTCAATAGATCAAAATAATTTGAACAATCTTGATAGAGTGACCTAAGGAATATCTGTGCCAAACTTTTGGACAAGAAGATTTTTCAAATTTGTACTATATACATGTATATATAAGGAAAATGGCCTCTGCCCCTGGCAGCCATGTTTTTCAACGGATCAAAATGATTTTAACTATCTTGGTAGAGTGTGACCTAAGGAACATCTGTGCCAAATAACTTTGAAATCTGGCAAGTACTTTTGGACATGAAGAAATGTCAAATTTGTATTATACATGTATACATATTAGGAAAATTGGCTCAGCCCCCTGGCGGCCATGTTTTTCAATGGATCCAAATAATTTAAACAATCTTGGTAGAGAGTGGCCCAAGGAACATCTGCGCAAAATAATTTTGGAATCCAGCCAGTACTTTTGGAAGTGAAGATATTTGAAGTTTTCATATTTTTTCCCCTTTTACTTGCCATGGCAACCTGGTTTTTGCCAGGAATTCAATTCTTTGAACAACTTTTAAAGAGGACCACCAAATGAACATTCCTGTTAAGTTTTATGAAAATTGGACCAATAGTTTAGGAGATGTTGTTTAAGTTAAATGCTGATGACAGACACCAGACAACGGACATTCATCGGTCAGAATAGTTCATCTTCAGCAAGTTGTGCTCAGGTGAGCTAAAAATAGCATAAAAAAGAATGTTATTAATATGAAAATAGGGTACTCTTTACCCATCCAGTCTTAGCCAGTGCCATTGTTAAGCTGTCAAATTATTTAAATCAGTCAGTGCTCAGAATCCAAAACAAGGCAGTCCAAAGGACAGCTATATCCCCTGCCGCTGACAGAGGAGACATGTTTTTCCTCTAATGGAAATTGCCCTGCTTCTGCCAACATTTTGATGTAGTTGACTTATGAAAAACTTTCCGTTGTTCAGAAAATATAGCATGGAAACAATAATATCCAGGAATGAACACTGAACCATCAAATGTGACCTTGAACTTGAGCCAACATGACTGTCACCTGTGTTCTGCACATTGCCTCTATTTGGTTTATAATTGTGGCAAGTTTCAATAAAATCCTTCGAGGAGTATAGGAGTTAGGGAGCGGACACAAAATTGAAAAGAAATAGAAGGTTCAAACACATGACCCTCAAGTGTGACCTTGACCTTGAGCCGACATGACTGCAACCTGTGTTCTGCACATCATCTCAGTTAGATATATATTTGAGGCAAGATTCATGAAAAAACTAAAAGGGGTATAGGGGATATGGAGCGAACACGAAATTGAAATGGAAATTGAAGGTTCAAACACATAACCTTCTAGTGTGACCTTGACCTTGAGCCTACATGGCTGCCACCTGTGTTCTGAACATCGTCTCAACTCACGAAAATCCTTCAAGCTGTATAGGAGATATGGAGCGGACACAAAAACATTACGGACGGACATACAGACAGACGGATGGACAGACGAAGGCCATTCCTGTAACTAGAATTAACTAGAATACACCTATCTCTATGTAGCTGTCCCCTGCACCTCCTTGCAGTTTTCTCTTTTTCCCTGGACTGCTTCACCCTACCCCTATATGACAGGATTGGCAATAATGCATTCCACAGTTATTACAATATGCTGCATTATAAAGTGATTTGCTTAGCTGACCTACGGTGTATTTTCACATAGCTGAAATGTGGAATAATATAATAATTTGCCTAAACGTGGACCGCAAATAGTCATAATAATGGAACAGCACTGTGGTCCAATATAATGAAGTGTCTTAACTTGGATCCTAAATAGTCATAACTAGAACTATCACTGAAGGTGATTCATACCCCCACCCCCATCTTTGACACAGGATGTATTCACATGACACATAAAACGAATGTTCACACATAGGATTTGGGCTTATAAGCATACCAAAAAAAAATATTATCACTAAAGGTGATCAATACCCACACCGGAAGTCTGTCATGTGTAGGAATACAGTTTCAAAAGTTTGCGTGAGTGAAAGACTACATGTATGTAAGGTTTAAAGTGAGTGTGAGCAATGGTTCAAAAGTTTTGGACAATGCTAAAAAGTTTTGACAGACAGACAGATAGACAGAGAGACACACATACAGACACACAGAAGAAAACAATTTGCCCCCAAGATCTGTAGCTGAGGAGAATAAAAATGCAGTCTAATTATGGTTCACATCCATATTTATTGTTTGCAAAAACCTGTCTTTAAGAATTTACATTGTGGTTTTCTTGTGCACTGCACTTCCTCTCATCAAGATCAATCTACATATGAAGTTTCATCAACCTAGCTACTTTAGTATTGGAGTTATGCTCCGGACAAAATCAAAAGATTAAAAATGACAAAGGGCAATAACTCCTTTCAAAATACATGCAGAGTTATGGTTCTTGTGCACTGCACTTCCTCTCATCAAGATCAATCTACATATGAAGTTTCATCAACCTAGCTACTTTAGTATTGGAGTTATGCTCCGGACAAAATCAAAAGATTAAAAATGACAAAGGGCAATAACTCCTTTCAAAATACATGCAGAGTTATGGTTCTTAGGCACTGCACTTCCTCTCATGAATGTCTATCTACATATGAGGTCTATCTACATATGAAATTTGATCAACATAAGTACAGTAGTTTTGGAGAAATGCTCCGGACAAAATCAAAAGACAAAAATTAACAAAGGGGAATAACTCCTTTAAAAAACATGCAGAGTTATGGTTCTTGTGCACTGCACTTCCTCTCATCAAGATCAATCTACATATGAAGTTTCATCAACCTAGCTACTTTAGTATTGGAGTTATGGTCCGGACAAAATCAAAAGATTAAAAATGACAAAGGGCAATAACTCCTTTCAAAATACAACAAAATACAAAAATACATTCAAAGAAGTTTCATCAACATAGGTACAGTAGTTTTGGAGAAATGCTCCGGACAAATATTTGTAGACCAACCGCCGGACCGACCGACCAACGGACGGACGGACCGACCGACCGACAGGGTGACTCCTATATACCCCCCCCAAATTTCATTTGTGGGGGTATAATAATGGAACTGCACTGTGGTCCAATATAATGTAGTGTCTTAATGAAACTGCACTGTGGTCCAATATAATGTAGTGTCTTAACTTAGACTCCAGTCATAATAATGGAACTGCACTGTGGTCCAATATAATGTAGTGTTTTAACTTAGACTCCAGTCATAATAATGGAACTGCACTGTGGACCAGTATAATGTAGTGTTTTAACTTGGACTCCAGTCATAATAATGGAACTGCACTGTGGTCCAATATAATGTAGTGTCTTAACTTGGACTCCAGTCATAATAATGAAACTGCACTGTGGTCCAATATAATGTAGTGTTTTAACTTGGACTCCAGTCATAATAATGAAACTGCACTGTGGTCCAAAATAATGTAGTGTCTTAACTTGGACCCCAAATAGTCATAATAATAGAACTTTATTGTGGTCCAATGTAATGCAGCATCTAAACTTGGACTCCAAATATGCATTTTAACAGAACTGTATTGTGGTCCAATGTAATGCAGCATCTAAACTTGGACCCCAAATATGCATTTTAACAGAACTTTATTGTGGTCCAATGTAATGCAGCATCTAAACTTTGACTCCAAATATGCATTTTAACAGAACTTTATTGTGGTCCAATGTAATGCAGTGTCTAAACTTGGACCCTAAAAACGCCTTTTACCATTACTGCATTGTGGTCCAAAATTCAAAATCTAAAAAATTAAAAAAAATTGTTATGTATTTCAGTTTATGTTAACCTTGTGCCCTACTTATTTTTGGATTTCTTTTCAATATGAATTACAATACAATCAATTCAAACTTTAATATACTGATTCAGGACAAAACAATATGTTGTACATACTTTTCCCAATCCTGGGTTGGCCAAACTCTTTAGCAAAGTCACACTCTTCGTCAAGTTCCCATTCATCAAAAGCCTTTTCCAGCTTTAAAAGAGACAAATTTAACTCATTTGTAATCACCAATTTTTTTCCATACTTCTAATAATCATATTACATAACCTTGGGCTTCACATGCTGACCTGTTTTTAAGCTTGCTGCATAGGTAATTTCCTTAATACCTGCCATATGGTAAGACACAAACAGCCAAGTATTTATCAAAGATATCAATTAAAATGTTTAAACACTATCTTATATACTATTTTTCTTAAGAATAAAGTTAGTATATGTATTGGTTCCACACACTCTGGCAAAGAAACATTAGGGCATCAAGGGTCCAGACCTGATGCTTGAGGGTCTGACTCCTCTTTCATAATCTTCCAGACTCTAAGTATGTATCCAATCTTTGGACTTACAGAGCTGGAGTAAATGTAAATAAAAACATTTTTACGTAATACCTCTGAAGCGATGCTAAATGTTTTCTCATGAACCAACACAAACCTGCAGCTGTTTCTCTTTTTTCACATCTAGATCATCAATTTCTTTCAAAAAGTCTAGGGCCTGGTGTAAATACTGGATCTGCTTGCTCTTTGAATCAAAGTTGAGTCGTACACTGATGAGCAAATCATCTACTGCTTTGATGTAGTCTACCTCTTCCTTTTCAATCTGTTAGAACATAGATATATTGAGTGCTGGGTATTTAGGAACATGAAAATGTCAAGTGTATGGTAGTGTATGTTGGAATACAGAAATTTCAAAGATAGATTATCTTTTTTAATATTTGAATAGAGAAAAACTGTGTGCAAGTTATTTCCTTTTGGAATACAGAAATATTGGGGGTTGGGTATTTGAAAAGATATGTTTGAATAGAGAAAAATTGAGTATTTTATGAAGGAAAAGACATATTGAGTGTTTAGTCTTTATATTGTGGGTGCTTCATGTTGGAGTACAGAAGTGTTTGTTTGTTGGGTTAAACGTAACCACCGACAGTATTTCAGTCATTTGGAGACGATATCTACTTGAGACAAATATAGTGCTGCCACACTATAGTATCATGCTGTAGACATGTGGCATGATACCATACCCAGTTAAATTATCCTGAAACCGGGCCAACAAGTCCTGCAACTATGCATGCTGAGCGCCAAGCAAGGGAGGAGTACAGAAATATCAAGTATGAAATTTTTTAAAATATTAGGTATATCAAATGTCAAGTAAGATGGTATTTAAAACATTGATCTTCAAGGACTCATTTTATTACTTAACTAAGAAACAACAACCTTTTACAAATAGCACTTGATTATGAACATAAACACCAAGTAGAAATATGTCTACTGGATACCTGATTGATCAAGATCTAAAGGTGACAAACTTTGCTTACTTTCTCATATGCCATGTATGGTAATTCGTCTACACATTCTTTCTCCACTAGTTCTGATATGGAGGGAGCATCAATGGCCTTCTTCTCTTCATCCTACATCAAAAAGGACACTGGCTAGCAAAGGATAATGGTGGTAATGTTTTGTTATTCATTATGATAATGATGATAGCAGCATTCTAAAGATGTATTCCGTTCATCCTTTAGCCCTACCATTTCTTGACAGAAAGTTGTACGTTGAAACAGTGTATGAAAATATAGCACGTAACATACTCCAAGAAAAGTTGAAAGATTGAAACAGACAAAGAAAAATGAATATAGCAGAAATCTTAAAAAAAAAACTGATGTGTTCACACAAAGATGGCCTAACATAGCCGATAAAACAACAATACAAAAGCATTTGGAAATGCTTGAAACGTCATTAATGAGGCAACACATTTTTCTCATCGAATATTACATTAAGCTGTGGAGGACTGACAGTATTACACCAACATTAGACACCCTTGTTTACATAAGGCAACCATGCAGAGTTACCTCAGAGTTACCTCATGTCACATTAACAGAGGAAAGCATGAATGCCTCCGATTCCTCATGCTTATTTTGTGATTTCAAAAATCAAAACAAGGGAAAACACTTTTAAGTTTGAGAAACAAATTAAACTATCCATTATTTTATAGAATACACATCTTGGTCCTATGGGCCTCAATGTGTCTTTTCTATGTTTCAGCCTTTTTCCCTTTTATAGAACTTTCATTTTTGCCGCTGGCAGAAAGTTGTGCAGCCATTTTGTATCAGTGACTCATTGCCCCATGAAATTATGGGACTGTATCCATAATCAGCAAGCCCTTCTGATAATGTAAGATGCATTTCTGAAAACTTCCGTGACATGGTTATGTTTCTTGAAAATACTAGTGTCACTTGCAAATTTGTACAAGTATATTTATTCAGATATCGTTTTAAAGTTTTTGTGTCAAAAAGTGAAGATATATCATATCCAATATACATTTGAAAGTTGAGCCCAATACATCTTTAAACTAGAGAATTATTTACGTAGAAACTTTTCCATCATGAGGTCTATCCACCTGTGAGGATAAGTTAATAGCTTTTATACTTTTTGAGGTATGTTCCAAACAAAATGTAAAGCTGAAATTTAAACAAGAGGGCCCTGGATCGCTCAACTGAGTATAGGGTTACCCAAGGAACATCAGTCTGTATTAAAAAAATTTGAAATCTGGCCAGTAGTTTTGAAGGAGATGATAATTTAAGCAACTTTTGTGACGCTTCACCCAAGGATCATCCCTGCCAAATTTAATCAAATTCTGTCCAACAGTTTCAGAGGAGATGTCGATTAAAGATTTCACTATATACATATAAGGCAAATTAGCCCCGCACCTGGCGGCCATGTTTTTTACCGATCGGAATAATTTTAGCAATCTTGGTAGAGAGTTACCCAAGGAACATCTGTACCAAAATATTTTGAAATCTGGTCAATAGTTTTGAAGGAGATGAATTTTAAAGTTTTCATTTTTTTTTTCTTTCTGTTGCCATGGTAACCAGAGTTCCACATGGATAAAGTTTATTTTAGCAAGTTTAATCATATTTTGTCTAGCGGTTTCAGAGGAGATGTTGTTTAGAGTAAATTATTGACAACGGACGCAGGGCGATCACAAAAGCTAACCTTAAGCACTCTGTGCTCAGATGAGCTAAAAAGGGCAGTGACTCCAAATATATGATGTGCAGAGTTATGGTTCGTGCACTGCACTTCTCCTCCATGTCATCTATCCATCTGTGAAGTTTCAAGTTAATAGCTTTGATACTTTCTGCGGGGCGGGGCGGGGCAGGCAGGTAGACAGACAGACAGACAGACAGACAGGCAGGCAGGCAGGCAGGCAACTCCGACAAAAACAATATATCTCCCCCATATAAATATGGGGGAAGACATAATAATGAAAAAAAAAAGAAACAATGAGAAAGAAGGTCAAAATATAAGTTACAAAATAAGAGGGCAAGTCAACAAGTTACCATCCAGCCAATTTCAGATTGACAAAAAAACAAATCTCAAAGTCGCCAGTGGGTAGGGCCTGGGTCCCTTGGGCCCAAGAACTTCAAAATGCAACCATCAGCTGGCAAGGTTATAGACACTGTATTTTGGAACATTAATGGAGTTATTATGTTGAATGTTTTATGAGAAGTACAATACTGTCGTGTACTAAGCAAACTTAATGAGAATCCCAATCCGTGAAAAAATAACAAGGCAAACCATTTAAAGGGATTCTCTACCAGCAAGACAATGCAAGAGTCCACACTTGCAAGGTTGCAATGGATGCTGTAGAACAAAAATGGGTATGAAAAATTACTGCATCTTGCCTATTTAGCTCCAAGTGATTACTTTTTATTCCTGAACTTTAAAAGGGATATCAGTGGATGTCACTTCCAGTCTGATGAAGAAGTCATGGTGTCAGTAAAAGAGTGGTTCGATTCAAAGGACCCTGACTTCTTCAGTTTTGGACTGATGGCATTTGAACACAGTTGGACTAAATGGATCGTGATAGAGGATTGGACTAAATGGATCGTGATACACAGAAAAAGTAGAGATCAATCTCGCCCCAACATTATGTAGGCTGGTTACTTATTGACTTGCCCTCGTATACAAGTTTACTTCAACCAGTTGTTACCATGTTAATGGCAAGAAACCTACTTGACAGACATAGAATTAATTATTTCAGATAAAATTAGTGTACCTTATCTCGTTTCTCTATCGCCACAAAGCTGGTGAGAGACGTGACAATGGAATACTCTTTACTCAGTTCAATAATGTAATCTTTCATAGACATCTTTGCAATCTGAAATGGAGGTAGAACATAGTAATAGACATTAACTCTCATAGCATCAGGGGCAGCAAAATCTCTGTTGTCTATATATTTCAACTACAAGACGGTTGGTAAAAACAACATACTACAAGGTCAACTATTCAATCAAAAGGCCTTCATATAGTTTGTTCAATATATAGTTTCTGCAAAATCCAATTTAGTATCTGTAAAGTCCTACTGATTTTATATTGTCTGCACAAGTCATCTAGAAAAATGATTGGTTCAAAAATCAGTCTCAGTTCAATGTAAGATTGGACTGAAGATATCTTAGACATTGATTTAATTGTTACCATTTAAAAGGAAAAATTAAAAATATTAGACAAAATTTCTATAGATATTCAAGAAATATCTACTTGAAATTTCAAAGAACAATTGAAATTAAAAAAGACAAATAGCCAACCTCATGATCTGTTCGATCAGGGGAGAGAACTCCATCTTCCCAGTCACGAATAATTGCCCTTGCTGTAAGTCTGTGTAATATCTGGGAATTAAATGAAACACAAAATTAAGTGCTACAGGTTTGTCATCTGAACATTTTTTAAAACAGATGATTAGAATCGACATAATTTCTTCTTTTTACTAGAAGGATATTGCAATGTTCAGGTACTTAAAACATTAACATGAAATGAAGCTATGTTCTGAGGGGGGACCTTAGACCTTGGGGGTCAAGGTCATTTGAAGGTGAAAGTCACCTGACAGGTAGAGCTTATCAAGGTGCATGCGTCTGTGAAGTTTGGAGGCTGTAGGTGGAAAGACTTCTGTGTTTTGGTCAAGGTTAAAGTTTTGTGACAAACAGACAAAAAAACAGACACACAAACCAAAAACAAGAGGGCCATGATGGCCCTGAATCGCTCACCTGAGTACCATTGCTTCAACTGATGTCAAGGTTTTTAAACAGACAAGGATTCTGATATAACTTAATCTAAAACATTTTACCCCTGACAATACTACACACCAAATATCTAAGCAATGGGCCATATGGTTTCAGAGAAGACTTGGGCGCAGGGTCATTTATCACCGTAGGGCCAAGACTTTGAAAATCTTTGTAATGAACCATTAGATGCTACTACATACCAAAAAATTAGCTCTAGGCCTTTTTTTTAAGATTTTCCTATTTAACTCTATGTAAAACAAGTGACCCCTGGTGTGGGGTCATTTATCACCATTGGGCTATGATTTGTACAATCTTGGTAGTGGCCCATAAGATGATGCTACATACCAAATATCTAAGCTCTAGGCCTTATGGATTCATAGAAGAAGATTTTTTAAGATTTTCCTATATAACTCTATGTAAAACAAGTGACCCCTGGTGCGGGGTCATTTATCACCATTGGGCTATGATTTGTACAATCTTGGTAGTGGCCCATAAGATGATGCTACATACCAAATATCTAAGCTCTAGGCCTTATGGATTCATGAAGAAGATTTTTTAAGATTTTCCTATATAACTCTATGTAAAACAAGTGACCCCTGGTGCGGGGTCATTTATCACCATTGGGCTATGATTTGTACAATCTTGGTAGTGGCCCATAAGATGATGCTTCATACCAAATATCTAAGCTCTAGGCCTTATGCATTAATGGAAGAAGATTTTTAAGATTTTCCTATATAACTCTATGTAAAACAAGTGACCCCTGGTGCGGGGTCATTTATCACCATTGGGCTATGATTTGTACAATCTTGGTAGTGGCCCATAAGATGATGCTTCATACCAAATATCTAAGCTCTAGGCCTTATGCATTCATGGAAGAAGATTTTTTAAGATTTTCCTATATAACTCTATGTAAAACAAGTGACCCCTGGTGCGGGGTCATTTATCACCATAGGGCTATGATTTGTACAATCTTGGTAGTGGCCCATAAGATGATGCTTCATACCAAATATCTAAGCTCTAGGCCTTATGCATTAATGGAAGAAGATTTTTTAAGATTTTCCTATATAACTCTATGTAAAACAAGTGACCCCTGGTGCGGGGTCATTTATCACCATAGGGCTATGATTTGTACAATCTTGGTAGTGGCCCATAAGATGATGCTACATACCAAATATCTAAGCTCTAGGCCTTATGGATTCATAGAAGAAGATTTTTTAAGATTTTTCTATATAACTCTATGTAAAACAAGTGACCCCTGGTGCGGGGTCATTTATCACCATAGGGCAATGATTTATACAATCTTGGTAGTGGCCCATAAGATGATGCTACATACCAAATATCTAAGCTCTAGGCCTTATGCATTAATGGAAGAAGATTTTCAAAGTTTGCATTTTTAAAATCTATTTTTAGCTCCTGTGACCTAATTATGCAATGGACCAGAACCATTTATACAACTTTAGTAGAGCTTCATCCAAGGAACATTCCTGCAAAATATTTTTCAAATTGGCCAAGCCGTTTAGGAGGAGATGTTGTTTGAAGCAATTGTTGACGCCGGACGCACGCACGCACGGACGCAAAGGCGATCAGAAAAGCTCACCTTGAGCACGTTGTGCTCATGTGAGCTAACAATATGCCCCCAACCTATTGATATAAAAATAACATGAACTCAAATCTTATTTAAAATCTTTATAATTTGATGCATAAAATAAGCCTTATTGCATACAACTAATTGTGAATGGGGAAATAAAAAATTGCACAACTTCAGAAGTTCAACCATACGAAGTCCACAATTCTGAAAAATTGTGCATAACTTAAAGTAAAAAGAATAAATCCAGATCTGACTAGAAGTGTCTACAGATGGTTTGCCAGGCTTAATATTGCAAATAAATATTTTTATTAGTGTTAATTTAATATAGGGTTTAAGAATGGTCTGACAAAATGTCAAAAGATGTATCCATTAATGCAGAAATACATCAATACCAGATGCCACTGTGTGTGAAAGAATGGAATGTTAACCTATGCTGACATTATTTTGGGATAATATACTATGATACCAGTAGCGTAAACCATTGATTAATGACCACCAGATGCAACTTATCATCTGGTTGACGAGCAAGCATCTTAAGACATTGAGTTACATAATTTTCAAATTTTCTATTTTTATAGTGTGTGTGAAGTTTATACACACATTACATCCTTTAGAGGGTGATAAAACAGAATGTTCATCCAAGACAAGTAATATTTATCAAGGCCATATTTAATAATTATACCATACAGAAAATAACAAATTATTTAATGCCACACAAAGACTTAACAAAATTAGGTCAGGACAGATATTTCATTCATAATGATTAATTAGTAGATTTTGATAAGCCTCAAGGCAAGGTAAGTAACAGCAAGTTGATGCTAAATGCTGGTATGTGGTTATGCAAGAGGGATAGTTCCCTATGGCAAGAGGGACGTTACGAAATGTCATGGGGTGACATTATGGATTGCTACCATCTGACATCAAAATAAGCTATACAGTAAACAAGAGTGTTCTCTGGAACAGGTGTGTCACTTGCTGAAGCGTGACAGAAAAAGTGAATGGAAGGACAGATGGACAGATGACGTAAAAGTGATTCCTATGTGTCACCTCTGCTTACAGCAGGTGACACAAAAATCAAGTGAAGTATAATAATAAAAAAAAAAAATAGAAAGTAAAATTAAATGTTTTTTTTGTTGACCCAAGGAACATCTGTACCAATTTATTTTAAAATCTGGCCAGTAGTTTTGAAGAAGATGATTTTTAAAGTTTTCATATTTTTTTCTTCTTTTTGTTGCCATGGCAACCACAGTTCTAAATGGATCAAGTTTATTTTAGCAACTTTTGTGAAGGTTGACCCAAGGATCATCCCTGCCAAGTTTAATCAAATTCTGACCAGTGGTTTCAGAGGAGATGTTGTTTAAAGGTTTCTCTAAATACATATAAGGCAAATAAGCCCCGCCCCTGGCGGCCATGTTTTTTTACGGATCGGAATAATTTTAGCAACTTTGGTAGAGGTTGATCCAAGGAACATCTGTACCAATTTATTTTAAAATCTGGCCAGTAGTTTTGAAAAAGAAGATTTTTAAAGTTTTCATTTTTTTTTCTTTTTGTTGCCATGGCAACCACAGTTCTACATGGATCAAGTTTATCTTAGCAACTTTTGTGAAGGTTGACCCAAGGATCATTCCTGCCAAGTTTAATCAAATTCTGACCAGTGGTTTCAGAGGAGATGTTGTTTAAAGGTTTCTCTATATACATATAAGGCAAATAAGCCCCGCCCCAGGCGGCCATGTTTTTTTACAGATCGGAATAATTTTAGCAACTTTGGTAGAGGTTGATCCAAGGAACATCTGTACCAATTTATTTTAAAATCTGGCCAGTAGTTTTGAAAAAGATGATTTTTAAAGTTTTCATTTTTTTTTCTCTTTTTGTTGCCATGGCAACCACAGTTCTACATGGATCAAGTTTATTTTAGCAACTTTTGTGAAGGTTGACCCAAGGATCATCCCTGCCAAGTTTAATCAAATTCTGACCAGTGGTTTCAGAGGAGATGTTGTTTAAAGGTTTCTCTATATACATATAAGGCAAATAAGCCCCGCCCCTGGCGGCCATGTTTTTTTACAGATCGGAATAATTTTAGCAACTTTGGTAGAGGTTGATCCAAGGAACATCTGTACCAATTTATTTTAAAATCTGGCCAGTAGTTTTGAAAAAGATGATTTTTAAAGTTTTCATTTTTTTTTCTTTTTGTTGCCATGGCAACCACAGTTCTACATGGATCAAGTTTATTTTAGCAACTTTTGTGAAAGTTGACCCAAGGATCATCCCTGCCAAGTTTAATCAAATTCTGTCCAGTGGTTTCAGAGGAGATGTTGTTTAAAGGTTTCTCTATATACATATAAGACAAATAAGCCCCGCCCCTGGCGGCCATGTTTTTTTATGGATCGGAATAATTTTAGCAAATTTGGTAGAGGTTGACCCAAGGAACATCTGTACCAATTTATTTTAAAATCTGGCCAGTAGTTTTGAAGAAGATGATTTTTAAAGTTTTCATATTTTTTTCTTCTTTTTGTTGCCATGGCAACCACAGTTCTACATGGATCAAGTTTATTTTAGCAACTTTTGTGAAGGTTGACCCAAGGATCATCCCTGCCAAGTTTAATCAAATTCTGACCAGTGGTTTCAGAGGAGATGTTGTTTAAAGGTTTCTCTATATACATATAAGGCAAATAAGCCCCGCCCCTGGCGGCCATGTTTTTTACGGATCGGAATAATATTAGCAACTTTGGTAGAGGTTGACCCAAGGAACATCTGTACCAAATTATTTTGAAATCTGGCCAGTAGTTTTGAAGGAGATGATTTTTAAAGTTTTCATTTTTTTTCTTCTTTTTGTTGCCATGGCAACCACAGTTCTACATGGATCAAGTTTATTTGAGCAGTTTTTGTGAAGGTTGACCAAAGGATCATCCCTGCCAAGTTTAATCAAATTCTGTCCAGTGGTTTCAGAGGAGATGTTGTTTAAAGGTTTCTCTATATACATATAAGGCAAATAAGCCCCGCCCCTGGCGGCCATGTTTTTTTACAGATCGGAATAATTTTAGCAACTTTGGTAGAGGTTGATCCAAGGAACATCTGTACCAAATTATTTTGAAATCTGGCCAGTAGTTTTGAAGGAGATGATTTTTAAAGTTTTCATTTTTTTTCTTCTTTTTGTAGCCATGGCATCTTCATGGATCAACTTTATTTTAGCAACTTTTGTAGAGCCTCACCCAAGGAACATTCCTGCCAAGTTTCATCAAATTCTGTCCAGCGGTTTCAGAGGAGATGTCGTTTAAAGCAAATTGTTGACGACGGACGACGCACGACGCCGGACGAAGGGCGATCACAAAAGCTCACCTTGAGCACTTTGTGCTCAGGTGAGCTAATAACAAATCTATGCCATGATGTATCTATGTATTTTAAAATGTGAGGTACCATTGCACATGTTGTTTTACTGATAAGTACCTTGCCAGTAGTGATACTAAGCTCCGATGTTGACACAACTGTGGAAACTTCGTCCCCTGCAATCTCTGCCTTCAGGGTGGCCTATTTATCATAAATATAGAAATGAGGTATAACTACTATTTATGTTTTAAATGAATTGCACATTGGGAACTGTTAAGACAAATACATGTACATTTAACACATATAATAGCCACTAATGTTACAATATATGAGGGATGATGATAAGAGTGATATATGAGGGATGATGGGGATGATGATGAGAGTGATATATGAGTGATTATGACAAGAGTGATATATGAGGGGTGATGATGAGAGTGATATATGAGGGATGATGATGAGAGTAATATATGAGGGGTGATGATGACAGTGATATATGGGGGATGATGATGAGAGTGATATATGAGGGATTATGATGAGAGTGATATATGAGGGATGATGATGAGAGTGATATTAAGGGATGATGATGAGAGTGATATATGCGTGATTATGACAAGAATTAGATATGAGGGGTGATGATGAGAGTGATATATGGGGGATGATGATGAGAGTGATATATGAGGGATGATGATGAGAGTGAAATATGAGGGATGATGATGAGTGATATATGAGGGATGATGATAAGAGTGATATATGAGGGATGATGATGAGAGTGATATATGCGTGATAATGACAAGAGAGATATATTAGGGGTGATGATGAGAGTGATATATGAGGGATGATGATGAGAGTGATATATGAGGGATGATGATAAGAGTGATATATGAGGGATGATGATGAGAGTGATATATGAGGGATGATGATGAGAGTGATGTATGCGTGATTATGAGAAGAGTGATATATGAGGGGTGATGATGAGAGTGATATATGAGGGATGATGATGAGAGTAATATATGAGGGATGATGATAAGAGTGATATATGAGGGATGATGATGAGAGTGATATATGCGTGATAATGACAAGAGAGATATATTAGGGGTGATATGAGAGTGATATATGAGGGATGATGATGAGAGTGATATATGAGGGATGATGATGAGAGTGATATATGGGGGATGATGATGAGAGTGATATATGAGGGATGATGATGAATGATATATGAGGGATTATGATGAGAGTGATATATGAGGGATGATGATGAGAGTGATATATGAGGGATGATGATGAGAGTGATATATGCGTGATTATGACAAGAGTTAGATATGAGGGGTGATGTTGAGAGTGATATATGGGGGATGATGATGAGAGTGATATATGAGGGATGATGATGAGAGTGATATATGAGGGATGATGATGAGAGTGATATATGAGTGATTATGATGAGAGTGATATATGAGGTGATGATGAGAGTGATATATGCGTGATTATGATGAGAGTGATATATGAGGGGTGATGATGGGAGTGCTGTTATCTACAAAAGAAAGGAGAAACAAAGCTTTCACAGTCATATACACCACCCTGACTAAAGAATCGGATAAAGATACAATAATTAAACTTCCTGTAAATAGGATAGGACAAGGCACGTGATTCCTATATACTCAAACTTTAATTTGTAAAGCTATGGAAAAATAATCTTTGCTAAGAAATTAAGTTCAACAGGTTCAGTCACATACCATGGTGCAGTTGGGTACAAAGCCGTTCACAACCTGTCGAGAGCCATTGAAGAGAGCAGTGATCTGCCGTGGGGCCTGGATAGGGGCTGCCACACTGGCTCCATGTTGCTCCCAGTCCACCATGACTGACGTGAGGCCCGGCTGAGAGGCCTTCCCAATGTGGGACTTCACCTGCATATAATGGTCATAAACTTGTGTACCTGAGTCTATAGCTTTACTGTAGTCTGACAGTTAAAACCATGGTTAGACCAAACCAACATTCAACTGTAGTCAGGTCACTCTGGGCAAGCTCTCATTCCAGTTGAAGAAGTATTATTGTCCCCATAACATAGATAGCAGTGGGTCGGGGATCCATCCCACTGACCACCTTACAATATTTTATATGCATTTACAATAATAAAATTGTCAACTCCAGCATTATAGAATATGGACATATGAATAGAGGACACAGTTAAATAGTACTGGCAATCATTCCTCCAACATGAAAAGATTGCTAAGTAAAACCTGACTGCAGTTGAAATCAAATTTCTTAGGTTTTTGTTAACATAACATATGAAGAACAATTTACTCCTAATCTTTATCTTATTAATTGCTTTAATCTAAAATAATGTAGCTCTAGACAAAGGATTTTATTTACTTGTTTCATACAAATAAGAAAACATACTGGTACCTGTATTTTAACATTTATATTGTTGATTATAAGATGAACATTAAAACTTTTTAACACTATTTTAGTGTAAGGTTTATTTATTTTTCTAACATTCCCTTCTAACAACTACAGACAGTTGAACCTGTAATATAATAACCACCTGTATTTAGCAGCCAGTTTTGATATTACCAAATTTAGCATTTTGTTATGCTTTTAAACTTCATTAAGCGACTATTCTGTTAAGCTGTCACTTTCTCTTGATCTCTTGACTGACTCTTAGACAGATCTGACTGTTTATTGGGTTAAACATCCAACCAACAGTTTTTCAGTCAATTGGAGACGATGTCAACTTGAGACAGATAAAAAGCTGCCACACTGCAGTATCATGCCATAGACATGTGGCATGATACCACACCCGGTCATCTAGAGCTACATTATTTCCTGACACCTTGTCAATCAGTCCTGAAACTACCCTTATATTGCTTGGACACAGAAAAGCAAACATTATTGAATATATCACAGCAAGGGGACAAAGCTGACTGTAAGTGACCAGTTGAATATGGTTTGGCATACTGTACGCATGCCAGATATTTGCTTTATGTCCACCTAGGTCTCTGTTTCAAGTCTATCCTCTTTTAATAATTTTCATATGAAACTCCAGATAAAAATTCAAGGTATTCTGACATTCTTATTTTATGAAACATTGAAGTGACTAAGGTGGCATATATAGTTACATAAATAAATGACACTTTTTGTTAAGAAAGGAAATGGAAACAAGAATGAAATATGTCCCCATATATTTAAAGTATTACTCAGAGCTAAGTTAGGTTGCTGGTAATACAATTACCTTTCCCTCCCACTTGGACTTGGCCTTCTGGTCAAAGAACTCATATGCACCAGCTCCTACCCTTGCTGTTGCCCGTAGCAGGTGGCGATTGGCTGTGGAACTGAAGATAAAGTGTCCACATTATCAAGCTTTTAGTGGTAACAACCTTGTATCCCTCTATTTGATGGAGATACATTTTGTCATACTGCCAAACTTTAAAGCCATTAGTAGAGGTGATTTATATATCCACACTACTGGTTTGTCACAGTACACACAACACTTTACATTACACTATGCAAATGTATATTAAAAGGCAGATAATCTGGCCAGTAGTTTTTGAGAAGATTTTTTAAAATTTTCATTTAATACATCTAAAGGCAAATTAGCTCCGCCCCAAGAGGCCATGTTTTTTTAATAGATCAAAATAATTTGACTCGTCTCGCATAGAGTTACCAAATCAGCATGTGTGCCAAAATATTTCAAAATCAGGCCTGTAGTTTTTAGGAATAAGATTTCTTAAGTTTTCCCAATAAACATACCGGGGTATAAGGCAAATCACTTCATTCCTAGTGACCACATTTTTTATACAGATCAGAATTATTTTAAACAATCTTTGGTAGAAGGTTACTAACATAACATCTGTTTCAAAATATTTTGATATCTAGCCAGAAGTGTTGGAGAAGACGATTTTCATAGTTTTCACTACAAAACTAGCCGACCCCTAGCTGCCATAATCAGATCTGAATAATTTAAATAAAAACTAGAGCTATCACTGAAGGTGATTAATACCCCCGCAAAATACTTTAATGCAGGAGAAGCCAGATTTCAGGCAGAGCATAGATAAGAACCTGTATACATAGTATATTGGTTGTGATAGTAATAAGTAAGTAAAGTTTTTATTTAAAGTTGATAGAGAGTCAATAATGGTTGTTTGTCACAGTAGTTTAAAAATATAAGGTTACAGTTCTTGGACACTGCACTTCTCCTAGTCGCCATCTGTTTACATTTTAAGTTTCAAGTATATACCATGTATAATATTCGAGTTATGTTCAGGGCAAGAAAAACAAGGAAAAGTAACAAAGGGAAATAACTCTGTAATTCCTATAGATAGAGTTATGGTTCTTGTGCACTGCACTTCCTCTCATTGTGATTGACCATTGTATGAAATTGTTTTGAAATCCAATCAGTACTTTACAAGTTATACTCCGGACAAGGAAAAAATACAAAGGGCAATAACTCTGTAATTACTCTAGATAGAGTTATGGTTCTTGTCCACTGCACTTCCTCATATTTTTATGAAATCGTTTTGAAATCAAACTTGTTTTAATTAACAAAGGGAAATAACTCTGTAATAAGTCAAGATGGAGTTATGGTTCTTGTGCACTGCACTTCCTCTCCATGTGCTTGATCATTGCATGAAGTTGTATTGAATTCCAACTTGTGGTTTTCAAGTTATGCTCTGGACAAGGAAAATGCAACGAACTGCTGGACCGACCGACCGACCAACCGACCGACCAACCGACCGACCGACCACCGGGTGACTCCTTTATATCCCCCCAAACTTTGTTTCGGGGGTATAATAATTTTAAAATTCTTCAATGAATGAGGAAGTTACAGCTGGGACAAAGCCTTTTGTACAAATATTTTACTGTTTACCCTGAGATGTGACCTTGACCTTTGCACTACTGAAGTGTGTCATATGCCTGCACACTGTATCGCCATGCTGAATATCTGTATCAAGTTTTTCTAAAATCTTTCAATGAATGATGAAGTTGGAGACCAGACATGGCACACTGAACTCATTTTTGATGATCAACCTCAAAGTGTAGCCTTGACCTTAGTGCTGTGGACCTGAGTTGTGCACCTGCACATCGTCTTAAAATGTTTAACAATTGTACCATGTTATTTGAAAATATCAAAATGCATGGCAAAGTTATAGTTTGGATAAAAAAGCATATGCTCATCTGCTGACTAAGCCAAACTAATTAACCGAGTTTTCCATTGGAAACCATGGTTAACAAATGAAAGAGGAATGCAATACAATACAGCACTAATAAGCTTAACCTTTGAAATCAACACAATTTTTCATGTTTACATGTACTGTCATATAATAAAAATTGTATTGCTTTTAAAAACTGTACCATCCTTAAGTTTTATATTTCCATGTTTTTATCTGATTCTGGTTCTAATTAACACTTTTTTAAACCTAAGGCTCAGCTACGTCATAAAAACATCCTCATTGTAAATATCGTAACAATTCGACCAATACCTGACTCCCATGGTGAAGACACGTGTGTGTTGACTGTTGTTGTAAACATGCTTTAGGAAGATCTCCTCATTGTTCACATGGCCATCTGATATCAAGAAGATATTCTGCATAGAGCTCTCTGGTTTCAGAAGGTAAAAAGTGTGCATGGGCCTCACAACCTCTGTGTTCCCCATGGTAGCTGACAGGTGCTGCAAAACGTATCAAGGTACTTCATCTATAAAAAAACTTCATTAGGCAATAAATATTTAAGGTTTCTTGGCTGAATGAAAGTTTTGTTCTTGGCAACTCTGTAATGGAAGAAAAAATTCACTTCAGATGATTAAAACACAATAAAATTCCAAAAATATTTAAATGCTTGTTTTCTATTTTGGTAACAGTGACCTCAATTCATGCCCAAGATACAATCCAAACTTCAATGAAGCATTATTAGATTCACCAGTTACTCAAGTACATGTATACATGAATGGGACACAACATAAATGGGATTGGACACAACATGAATGGGACTGGACACAACATGAATGGCACTGGACACAACATAAATGGACTGGACACAATATGAAGGGACTGGACACAACATGAAGGGACTGGACACTATATGAATGGATTGGTGGACTGGACACAACATGAAGGGACTGGACACAACATGAATGGGACTGGACACAACATGAATGGGACTGGACACAACATGAAGGATGGGACCTGATTCCAACATGAAGCAGGAATAGGATTTAAGTTGATGTAACTGAAGAACACTTGATAAGCAAAATAAAAATAAAGAATGTGATGTAGGATGAGACATAAAACAAAGATTAACATAGTTGATATGTGTAAGATGATACATATGTACATCCCAGAACTCACTTGTATCTCACTTTTGATCATAAAACTCACACAAGACCCTGTAAAATACCTGTAAGTATTGATCTGTCCCTAAAACCATCAAGTTCAAAGATCTGTATATCATATGTATATGCCTATGGAAGTTAAAGTGCATGTATTTCAGGATTAAAGTAAACAAGAAGGGTCAAAATGAACGTCACTGACAAAGACAAATATCCATAAACATGTACTAGGGACAATGTAATCAATGTTAGAAGGTTTCTAAATGCAGATGTTGATCCTAATACTAATGACATGAAACCTTGGAGGGGCATATTAAAATCAGTTTCAACTGATTTTCCAAAAGTATTACCTACCATGATAAAGTCTGTAGCCAACTTCATGTTCTGTGTTGTCTTCATCACACAAGCCGGAAACAGCTCTTTAAAAGCTGGATCATCAAAAAGAACAGCCTTAAACATATGATCTACTTTCAAAAAGGCACCTGCAAGGTCTAGTAGTAGTATACAGGACTGCTGGAACCCTGTTTAGGATAGGATACCCGATCATGACCCTCCAATGCACAAACTACTTATCCAATCCAGAGACAGTCAAGGAGTATTTGTATAATTATGTTATAAGAGCAAACAGAATTAAGAAGAAACAGTTCAAACTTAACTAATTTTTAAAAGAACAGAAGATTAATGTGATATGGTAATAGATGTCAATCAATAAAACTTTCTAGTTATTGTCTCAACGTATCTGACCATTTAATTTACATTAGTTGGGATTATAAACTTTTCCTGAAATACAACAACAACAAAAAAACAGAAAATGTTCATAAATTGATACTAGGTGAATACTGTCCCATTTTTAGAATAAAGAAGAACATAGATCTTACCACAGACTTAATTGCTTCTCTAAAAGAAAATACTGTGTTTCGGGCAACCTGACCCTTAACCTAGTGAATACCTGCAGACCCTAAAGTTTTTAGAAGCCATTTTGGGACCACCAAGTTGTCTGTTAAGAATTTGTAATTTGTTCACTATGACTTGACTTAAAACAAGAGGGCCAAGATGGCCCTAAAGACGCTCACCTGAGGACATTTGTGCTGACCAAGTTTGAGGAAGATTGAATCAAAATTGTGGCCTCCAGTGTGTAAACAAGGTTTTTCTAAGATTTGACCTACTGACCTACTTTTCAAACGCTTTTTAGGTCTGTTAGATTAATGATCTTCGATAATTCGTTGAAATTTCTGAAGAGAATCGTATACCTACCAAACTGAAACCGGAAATGGAGGGCTGAATAGTTTCCTAATTTTTCATTGGTTAATAATATTATAACCTAAAACGACCGAATGTGTTTTTATTACCAACAATACGATTATCTGTACTTTCATATCTTTCTTAAAGAAAACCTTTATTTAATATACAATTGACACAATTTTTTAGTCTTTTTATCATTTTATTTAATCGTAGATACTGATTTTAATATAAAACATATATCAAGTATGTAATTTAAAGTAAAAAGTGATTCAATCAAGGGCCAAATTTTAAACATTATCTTGTCATAATCTCTCAAACTAGTAATATTGCAAAATATTTTTTTTATGATTGGTCTATAATTATGAATTATGTGGGTACGGACCACTAGACAATATTTCACATCAAATCTATAGATTAAGCTCTAGGTCTTTTCCTATGTAACTCTATATGAAACAAGTGACCACTGGTGCGGGGTCATTTATCACCATAAGGCTATGATTTGAACAATCTTGGTAATGAACCATTAGATGATGCTACATACCAAATATCTAAGCTCTGGGCCTTATGGATTTACAGAAGAAGATTTTTTAAGATTTTCCTATATAACTCTATGTAAAACAAGTGACCCCTGGTGCGGGGGCATTTATCACCATAGGGCTATGATTTGAACAATCTTGGTAATGAACCATTAGATGATGCTACATACCAAATATCTAAGCTCTGGGCCTTATGGATTTACAGAAGAAGATTTTTTAAGATTTTCCTATATAACTCTATGTAAAACAAGTGACCCCTGGTGCGGGGGCATTTATCACCATAGGGCTATGATTTGCACAATCTTGGTAATGGCCCATAAGATGATGCTACATACCAAATATCTAAGCTCTAGGCCTTGCAGTTTTGCAGAAGAAGATTTTCAAAGTTTGAGTTTTTAAAATCTATTTTTAGCTCCTGTGACCTACTTTTTCAACCAATCTGAATAATTTGTACAACTTTGATAGAGGGCATCATAAGGATGATTCCTGTGAAGTTTGGTCAAAATCCCTTCAGCGGTTCAGGAGGAGATGTTCTTTAAAGCAAATTGTTGACGACGGACGGACGCACGCACGCACGGACGACGGACGACGGACAAAAGGTGATCACAATAGCTCACCTTGAGCACTTCGTGCTCAGGTGAGCTAAAAAAACTCAATCCTACCCCACCTAACTTTTTTGAGACTGTTGCCCTAAACACAGATTTTTTTTTTTTTTTTTTGTGCATTATCACAATACTGGACCTACCTGTACCGAAGACCACAATATTGAAGTTCCAGGTAGAGGGCAGATGCTGGAGGGTCAGTAGTGCTATTTTCTTGACATTCTGTAGGTTATCTCCCTTCATGGAGTTGGACATGTCTAGCAGGAGAACTACACTCACATCCTCCGTCTCACATGCCTCGAATTCAGGAAAAAACGTCAACATACATGCCTGTAACATAAATAAACACAACTTTAGGATTTCTTTGTTTACTTTGAGGCAGTCATAAAGATATGAAAAAAGATCAATTCAGAGCATAGAATGATCATCTTAATGGCTAACTTACACCCTGGCTAGTGTTGTGGTAACATACTTCACTTCTCCTCCTTATTTCAATGGCCTGCCAGGGCAGACTTAACCACTGTTTATGGGGATTCTGCCCTGAATGACAGTGGCGTGAGTTCATGGTTAAAGAGAGTTTTAGACAGAAGAGAGAGTGACAAACATAACCAAAAGTCTTGTAGACCTAGCACGTCTAAGACTGAAAGAAATTTGTCTGCTATTGAGCAATACCTTAAAAATAATATTTGAAAATTAGCAGACACATTTGGTATTTCCAAGGGTAGTGTTCAGGAAGTTTTCACAAATACTTAAGGAATGATACATGTTTGTAAGAGATAGGTACCTCGCATTCTTATAGAGAGCAAAAGGGGGTGAGTGTACAATATGCCAAAAAATTCTTTGTCATTTCTTAAAATGTTCTACTTTTTATGCCACATAGGAACTCTTTTAAGAGCCTGAAAGTAAGCAACAGAGTAGTGTATGGCAGCACTCAAGTTCACCTCACATGTAAAAGCACTCATTTCTAAATCCATTGCAAGGTAATGTGTATCATATTCTTTAGTTGCCCTGGTAT
>CM037779.1:43178667-43228667 GCA_021229015.1 Solen grandis | reverse complement strand
TCTCCTAAATTCTAACCATTGGTTTCATAGAAAACAATTTTAAATTCTTTTTATAAAGAGTGTATAAAGAAACTAACCGACCCCTAGGGGCCTCATTTTTCAAGGGATCAACTTTATTTAAGCAATCATGGTAGATAGCCATGAGGTGACAATACATTCAATAAGAAATTCTTTTGAATGGTTTCATAGAAGATTTTTTTAATATTCTTTATTAAGTATATTAGGAAACAAGTAACTGGTATTGCACGCAACACGAGTCTCCTACCGGTGGGGTGTATAATTTTTCCATAACCATAGCAACCAGAATTTTGGTCCAAGAAAAAAACAAAAACAAAGTGACATGCAGAATCTCCATTCTGCCATCTATTTATATACAGTCCAACTTCGGTGACTTGAACACTGAAAGCTAGAACACCATACTTTACTCAAACACATTTTACGATCCCGGCAAAAAATGTTCTTAATTCTATATTGTTCGAACACTGATGGCTGGAACTCTCGAACTAAATTTCCGGCCCCAGATTAAAAGTGCTATGTATTTCACAACTATCAGTCGAACCTCCATACCTGTGATGTTTACTGGGGGCTTAATTGCAACCTGTGGTGCAGCGTGAGATTAGCAGAATCAGCAATTAAATGATTAACACATCAAAGTATCATAAGATGATATAAGTTAACGTTGATCATGTTGCAAATTAAAGGAGGAATTTGTTTAATTGAATTAATGGAATATTAATTGATTTGTTTTCAGCTATATTTTTGGATTACTTACAATACATATTTCTTTTTCATTTTTAAGTAAAATAAAACAGGAAACGTTACAACTTGCACGTAGGCCGATGTATGTGTACATGTACGTGTATGAATTATTTGTTATCATTGATGTTTGTGCTTTGATCTTGACAGCTGTTGTTTTAATGATTTATATATCTTTTAAAAGAATAATGTTTCACCGACATTAAGACAAAATACGATATTAACTTTAATTGATCAATTCTAAAGGATGGCCTAATAATTAATCGTATTTTTGAATACATATACAAATGTAAATCATTATAACCATGGTTGGGTCAAATAACCGATGACTAGAACAAATTGCCATTCCCCCAGCCTGTTAGAGTCACCTAAGTTCGATTGTACCAAGTTTCATAATATTATCTTAAACAGTTTTGAACAGAACAGAACATATCTTTATTTTCATCCAGGTATACAGGGTATACAGCATGGAGATTTGCAAAAAATAAACAAACAAATGTAATTCAGTGAGGGTGTTAGGCAGTGTCGAAACGTGACATTCGACTAAATAGAAAGAAGAAACACTAGGAAAAATGTAGAGGGAGGGATGTAAATGGTGAGATAATAGCAAAAGAGGAAGTATTAATGTTATTTGTCAACAGTAAACAACAGTCAGTCGTTCGATGTATGATCCATAGTGTCTGGGGCTAAATAATACAGACCTGTGAACTCTCCCGATTTTGAGCGGGAGCTACCGATAATTGCTTGCATCTCCCGGTCTACCGACCAACACCAGAAATCTACCGCCTTTGATCTCAAGGCCCCCAATATACCGCTTATCAACTTTTGGAGCACTAATTGCTCCCCTACCGAGCCGAGGTGTATGCCGATTGCGTAAGTTGATTCGGCTATTATCGGAATGCGATCTCGTTTAGAGCGTGATTTCAGGGTGGGTGGGGAGTGTCAGAAATACCTGTGTGTCACTTCACCGTGTATTTGGGGGGTATTTGGGGGGGTTTGGGGAGAGGATTGAAGATGATTAGCCACTGACATGCACATGTCTGCCTGGGTTGGGTTACCTGATGCATGTGGCACTTCACCCCACCTATGATGTTTATTAGAAGGGTAAGTGTTTGTTAATTCAGGGAAGTATTACTTATTTTGGCATGGCAAAATCGTATATATATATATATCATGGTAATTTTTTAGGTCAAACATCTTGCAGATTTCATAGTGTTAACTTTTTGATCTTGCCAATGTCTAAGCGTCCTTTAGGAAGTGCAGATGACCATGCTGCAAAGAGAAAGAGGTAATCTTTTGACATGTTAGTAGATCTAATCTTTGACATAATATCAAAATAAATTAAAACTTCTAAAAATTTCATCAACAACTCCAGAATCAATACCATCATTTTTCTTTATATAAAAAAAAGTAATTTTACCAAAGTTGGAGCTTGTTATTTTCATTATTTGATGAAAATCTTTGGTCAAATTTCAATTATTTATTCTGTTACAGTCTATAACATTCCTGTAAATCTACAAAAAATTACACAATAATTTTAAAATTCAATAGATCTACTAATAGATTAAAAAAAAAATAAAAAAAATAGATATTTTCAAATGTCTGTCAGTGAAAGAAATGCATACACTATATTTTCTTTTTTCTTTCTATCCTTCCTTCCTTTCCATTGGCTTTCTTTCTTTCCTTTGACTTGTGATTATAGTGGGCCCAAATGGCTTAATTTTACCTAGTCCTTTATGTTTATTTTTATGTTTATTATCTGGTTTATTATGCTCTCTTATTTTGTTGTTATATTTCTGAATATTTTATTAATTTATTATCTTGATTTGATATTTTATTTAATGTTGTAAGTAATTAGTTAATAAGTAATAAAAAATGAAATAAAAGTAAATGAATAATAAAAAAAAAGTGTTTTGTTATTACTGTAGTGCGAAAAAAACGTGCTGCGAAAAATCTCCCTCTCACACAACCCAATCTCCCACTTTGGGAGCACAGATCTCCCACTTTCAGACCGAATAAAGTTCACAGGTCTGATAATATATAAATTAGTTTCACAAGAGGGAAAAATTTCTATGGTTATATTAAATGTCACAAATGTTGAATGGTATTTGCCCCTAACCTTAAGTGTTAATCTAACCGTTTTGTTAAATACTGTACAGATCAAGCAGAGAGACATGTTTACTAAGGCCAAAGGTCACAGTGTAGCCTGAAAATATAACAATGTAAGCAATATACAGCAGTCATAGAACTAGCACAGTACACAAATTGTACATAGCATACACGTGGGTTTTGGGACAATGGTGATTCGCCGCCCGATGTCGACAGACTGGAGACAAGGTGGTGAGTTATTTACAATTTTCATGCTAATTTATAGGTTATTTGAAAATAATGTATTGACATATAGCCAGATGTTTTAGCTTCATGAAATGGAAAGAATATCATTGAACATTTTGTAGTATAGTGTGGTTACTTACAGATAGCAATAATGATACTAGTAATAGGGTAACAGTTCAGTCCGGAAGCATTGGTATATTTTTTTATTCTATAAATCAATTAATAATGGTAGTGGCATACATGTAATTTGTGTGTGTGGGGGGGTAATCTGACAAATCAGTTAGGTCAGGGACTAACAGTATTCATTATAAATTATGTAAACACGCATAGTTGCCGTAAATGGATGGGAGTTTTGCAATTAAGGAGAGATGATAAAGAAGCTGTGGTTGGCGATAAGAGTTTCTCGCTGTTCTTGGAAATAGTTACAAAATAGCAAGTAATGATTTTCATCACCAACACTATTTGTATCACAAAGATGACATTTTCTATCCTGGAGAGGTGTTCCTTCATACCTTCAGGTCTCAACAGGCAAGTTGTGATTAGCTGTGCGGAATTTAAAAAGGGTTATTGCTTGCTGTTAACTTAAAATAGTGAAATATTTTTCAAATTCAATGTGAAGTTTTAAAGTTACTGTAAATTAGTCCTTTATTTGAGTGTTGAAGACTATTGTGACCATTTGTGTCAAATTAAATTAAATTAAGAATATTGGTTACAGAGGAGAGGGCTTTTTAAGTTTTTTAAGCAGAATTATTATGTTGGTTGCCATGGCAACTAGAGTTCTGCATGGAAAAAGTTTATTTACCGTAGCAACTTTTGTGCAAGATTATTCATGCCAAGTTTCATGTATTTCTATCTAGCTGTTTCTTTTAAAGAAAATGTTGAAATTGCACAACGGATGAAGGGTCATCACAATAGCTCACTTTAGTGAGCTAAAAATTGTAAATTTCCAGTCAGAAAAACAAAATTTCACTTTCAATTGTAGTGTTTAGTTATAATTGTATTATAGATAGTTCCTGATTTTTGGCAGGGTGCGCTACGCGCTCTGCGCTGCCATCTTTGGGGTCAAGCGTGTCTCTTTTGCATATATACAAATAGGGTTCGTGGGGTGTTGAAGCAGTTCTGCGAAAAAAAACTTTCATATTATATTGAGTTCCAGCATAATATGTAATTAATATTTTCAACATGATTTTTTCTTCATCTGAATGTAATGAATGACCAATAATCAGTCATTGGTGTATGAACTACATTGGTATCATCGGATTTTACATCAATATATTTACACTTATGAACCATCAAACCTCGATATTAATTAATTTTAAAGTTGCAGACTTTTAACATTCATTTATATTTAGGTGCGACTCTTTATATGTGTACGATTTTTAAAGTAAAGGCCCCATTCTTTGATAAACTTTTTCTTTTTTTATTCATCAAGAAGTGTATGCATGAATGATCTTATAAGTAGCACTCGACCCCAAAGATGGCCGCCATGGTCGTCAAATATGGCTGCCACGATCAGGTGTGCTTGAGTGATGACATCATCTGAAAACTATCCATTGAATAACAATTTTTGTGCACTGCACTTTTCCTCAATGAAATCTATCCTCTATAAAGTTTCATGATGATATCTTTTATACTTTATTAGTTATGCTCTGAACAAAAATTAAGTATGAAATATAGCACTGCATTTTTCCTACATGAGGTCTATTTACCTATGAAGTTTCTGGTTCATTCAGGTCTTATAGTCTTTGAGTCTGCTTTGGAAAAAAGGGCAATAACTCCAACAAGAGCTGTCAGAAGACAGCACGCTCAACTATTAAAAATGCTTGTTGGTAAATCAAATGAAATCTATTTCAATTCTTGCCCTTCACATACCCTGTACATAATAATAGTAAACAAGAGGCCCATGAGGCCCTAAATCGCTCACCTGAGATAAATAGGTTGACCCAAGGAACGTCTGTACCAATTTATTTTAAAATCTGGCCAGTAGTTTTGAAGAAGATGATTTTTAAAGTTTTCTTCTTTTTTTTTTGTTGCCATGGCAACCAGAGTTCTACATGGATCAAGTTTATTATAGCAACTTTTGTGAAGGTTGACCCAAGGATCATCCCTGCCAAGTTTAATCAAATTCTGTCCAGTGGTTTCAGAGGAGATGTTGTTTAAAGGTTTCTCTATATACATATAAGGCAAATAAGCCGCGCCCCTGGCGGCCATGTTTTTTTACGGATCGGAATAATTTTAGCAACTTTAGTAGAGGTTGACCCAAGGAACATCTGTACCAAATTATTTTGAAATCTGGCCAGTAGTTTTGAAGGAGATGATTTTTAAAGTTTTCAAATTATTTTTCTTTTTGTTGCCATGGCAACCAGAGTTCTTCATGGATCAACTTTATTTTAGCAACTTTTGTAGAGCCTCACCCAAGGAACATTCCTGCCAAGTTTCATTAAATTCTGTACAGCGGTTTCAGAGGAGATGTCATTTAAAGCAAATTGTTGACGACGCACGACGGACGAAGGGCGATCACAAAAGCTCACATTGAGCACGTTGTGCTCAGGTGAGCTCAAAATGATATACCTTAATAGTCTGATACCCCTTAATATTTTGATGTCTAAAATCAATCCCATGCCTAGTTACTGAGACATAAGCACAATAACACTGTGCATGCAAAACTTAAACCAAAAATCCAAGTTAGAAAAGGGCCATAATTTGCCTAAAATTCAGTCCAAAAGTTACCCTCCTTACTTTACTTTTCTGATGCCCCTGAAAACACTGCTTAACTTTCTAGTCAATTCCACAAGCAATTTCTGAGATATAAGCTGGATAGAAGCTTGAATGCAAAAATTTAACCAATATTCTAAGTTAAAAGGGGGCCATAATTTTTAATATATTCCATCAAGTGTTATCTTCCTTTACAGTATGAAACCCCTAAACATATTAAAAATGTTTCAAATCAATACCATGCCTGGACTATGAGATATCAGCATGAAAGTACCTTGCATGCAAAACTTTAACCAAAATTTCTAAGATAAAAAGGGGCCATAACTTGTAATATATTCCACCAAGAGTTATCTACCATGAAAGTATGATACCCCTAAACATATTAAAGATGTTTCAAATCAATCCCATGCCTGGATACTGAGATATTAGCATGAAAGTACCTTGCATGCAAAACTTTAACCAAAATTTCTAAGTTAAAAAGGGGCCATTATTTGTAACATATTCTATCAAGAGTTATCTACCATGAAAGTATGATACCCCTTAACATATTAAAGATGTTTCAAATCAATCCATGCCTGGATACTGAGATATTAGATGAAAGTACCTTGCACGCAAAACTTTAACCAAATTTTCTATTGCATGCAAAACTTAAGTTAAAAAGGGGCTATAATTCATATTAAATTCAGTCAAGAGTTATCTACCTTGGTTGTTTGATGCCCCTGAACATATTCATAAACTTTCAAGTCAATACTATAAATGATTATTGAGATATTAGGTTGATAGTTACTTGCATGCAAAACTTTAACAAAAGCTGCAATGCCAACGCCGACGCAAGGGCGACTACAATAGCTCTCATATTCTTCGAATAGTCAAGCTAAAAATATGATAAGTAGAATATGTGCACTGCACTTTTTCTCAATGAAATCTATCTTTCTGTGAAGTTTCATGAAAATATCTATGATAATTTATTAATTATGCTTCGGACAAAAATTAAGTATGAAATTTAACAAAGGGCTATAACTGATACTAATAACGGCCTGACAGACGCCAAAACAGACAAAGCGGAACTATATGCTCACCATTCGGGGAGCATAACCAGTTAATATTCAAATGATCTATCTGTTATTTAGCATTAAAATTAATTTTGTACTTCAGTGACCAAAAAGAATGTTTAATGACAGTATCACATTGTTCTTTATCATTTCAATTCGAACACCTTCACCCTGCTGTCCTGAAAAGAAGATGAAAGAAAAATACAAAAAAGAAAACTCACTGCTGTTCGAGTAGGGAATACACAGTCAAACATGTCACAGCCAAGAGCTACACACACAACCAGGTCCTCTGCAAATCTGAAGTTACACAGACAAAAAATTCACAACCCAGGGTTTCACAGATAACCAAGTCCTCTTCAGATCTGAAGTCAAACATGTCACAGTCAAGGCAAACACATACAAGCAGGGGCTATTTGCTCACACAAAGTATTACAAGAGGGCCAAGATGGCCCTAAATTGCTCACCTGAATTTGGTTTGTTGTAGAAAGGCTGGAACCATAAGAGGATACTATATACCAAATATTAAAGCTGTAGGTCTATGTTTCTAAGAGAAGGTATTTTATATTTATAAATAACACTCTGTTTCATATTTCGGCTTTAAAGCCTTTAACAAGACAAACACTTCTCTTTTGAAAATCTACATCCTGCCGGTCGCCATATTTAAACAAAAAATAACGTTATGTAAACAAACATCAAACGTTCCCACACATTAAACGACATCAAATAATTTTGTATGGATTTGCGCATTTTAAACTTTACAACCCATGGGTTGTAACATCTGCAACTTCTTTATCCATACAGTTTCTGTTTTTGTCGCATCATATAATTTTCTAAGAATTGTGAATTTCATGTCCGAAATTGAGTGCTGTGTCCTGTAAAAATGTGTGTTTATTGGCTTGGCTTTACCTAATCAGACGTCTCAGATGTGTTCTTTCATCCTTTCCCGCATTTGTCTTTCTGTCTCTTTATCATATACCATGATACTGCATTGTTTGCAACTGATCGCATAAATAACATTTTTTTCTGTGCAGTTGATATTTTGTGGTACAGTATAAGTATCTTTTGAGTTGGTACTTTTAACTGGATCCTTTGATAGGACACTGCAAATGTTGCAGTTTGAATTACATAAACCCTTTCCTTTTCCTGTCTGTATCGCTTGATTTGTTTTTCCATGTACCAAATTATTGCATAGGTTTTTGTCCCTCCTGAAAGCAATTGTTTGTCCGTTGGCTTGAGGTAAAGGTCTGTGTATAATTTTTATTTTATTTTATTAAAGTGTCTAGGAACTCAATTTTTTCCTGGTAATACCGGAACTCTACTTTAATATTCAGATGAATATTGTTAACATGGCAGGCAAACTGTAGTAGTTCTTCCTCACTACCTGTCCATATCCCAAAACCATCATCTATAAACCTTTTGTAGAAGAAAGGTTGCTTTGGACTATTCATAAGTTGTTTGTGACGTTTTCTCATGTAAGTACATGCAAAATTCTTACCGAGTCTCGACCCCAAACGCAATACCCTCTGTTTGTACTCGATTTCAGACATGAAATTCACAATTCAAAAAAAATAATATGATGCAACAAAAACAGAAAGACAGGTTCATGAAACTGTATGAATAAAGAAGTTGCAGATGTTACAACCTGTGGGTTGTAACGTCAAAGACGTGCAAATCCATACAAAATTATTTGTTGTTTATTGTGCAGGAATGTTTAACATTGTTTACATACCGTCATTTCTTGTTTAAATATGGTGACCGGTGTTTGTCTTGATAAAGGCTTTTAAGCCGAAATATTAAAACAGAGTGTTATTTATAAATATTGTGTTTTAATTCCCTTAGGAATATATAGTTTTTAGGTATTTTATAGTTATGCATTCTGGTTGCCATGGCAACAAAAGTTCTTTATGAAATTCAAGAAAAATTATGAATTAGCCTAAGGATAAAATAAGTATCATTTTATTTAAAAATGGTGAAAATCAATGGACCAGTTTTAGAAGAGAAGTTTTTTCAAGAATTCTCTATTAGTTCTATATAAAAATCCGGTGTGGCCATAGGCGTGGCCCATTGTGACCCCAGGGGCAAAAATTATGCACTGATGTTGAGGCAACATAAGCTGATGCTATTTACCAAATATCAAATCTGTAGGTCTATATATTTTTGAGAAAAAGCATTTTAAAGATTTTCCCTTCTGGTTGCCGTTGCAACCAGAGTTTTTCAAGGAACTTGGAAAAACTCAGGAATTTGCATGAGGCTATCATAAGTATCATTTTGGTAAAATTTGATGAAAATCCATTTGGAAGTTTCAGAGAAGAATATTTTTTGAAATTGTGGACGCACAACAACACAAGTTATGTCTTCTGGTTGCTATGGCAACCAAAATTCTTCATGAAATTCAATGAAAATTAGGAATTTGCCTCAGGCTTAAATAGTTATCATTTAAGTGAAATTTGGTGAAAATCAATGGAGCGGCTTCAGAAGAAAAGATTTTTCAAGAATTCTCTATACAGTTCTATACAAAAAACAGGGGTGCGGCCCATTGTGACCCCAGGGGCACAAATTTTGCACTGATGTTGAGGCAACATAAGCTGATGCTATGTACCAAATATCAAATCTGTAGGTCTATATATTTCTGAGAAAATGTATTTTAAAGATTTTATCTATTGTTTATCCATGGCAACCAGAGTTTTTTTCATGGAATTGAAAAACAAGAGGGCAATGATGGCCCTGAATCACTCACCTGATTATAAATGAGCAACATATGTTGGATTTTTCATAATGACCTACTTTTTGACCCCACATGACCCAACTTCGAAATTGTCAAGATTTTATGGAAACAGACATTCCGACCAATTTTCATGAAGATATGGCCAAAAATGTGACCTCTAGAGTGTTAAAAAGGTTTTTCTAAGATTTGACCTCATGACCTACTTTTTGACCCAACATGTCCCAAATTCAAACTTGTCCAAGATTTTATGGATTTTTTTTTTGGACCAAGTTTCATGAAGGTTTAGGCCAAAAATGTGGCCTCTAGAGTGTTAACAAGGTTTTCCTAAGATTTGACCTCATGACCAACTTTAAGACCCCACATGACCCAATTTCGAACTTGTCAAACCGGACGAAGGGCGATCACAAAAGCTTACCTTGAGCAAGTTGTGCTCAGGAGAGCTAGAAAAATAGGAATTTGCATTAGCCTATTATAAGTATCATTTTGGATGAAATTCTGTCTGGTAGTTTCAAAGAAGAAGATTTATGAAATTGTTGACGCACAACGAATGAAGGACAATCAAATGATAACAAAAGCTCACCCTTAGCTTTGCTCAGATTAGATGAAAAGGGGAATAACATCTCAGCCATAATTGAACTCAATTGAGACATTATGGCCGTAAACATTGTCATGAAGTTTGAAGATGATTGCTCAAAAAATGAAGATGCTAGAGTGTAAACAAAGTGAAATCAGTCATTTTTTTTAAATTAAACTCCTGACATAATTCACCAATCTCAGCCATAATCAAACTCAATGGAGACATTATGGTCATTAATGTTGTCATGAAGTTTAAAGATGACTGTACAAAACAAGAAGGCCAAGATGGCCCTTGATCGCTCACCTGAGAAAGATGATTGCTTAAGAAATAAAGATGCTAGAGTGTATACAAAGTGAAATCTGGCTTTTTTTATGGTGAAAAGGGCATAACTCCGAATTTAACTAGTCAATATCAGTTATAATTGAACCTGATTGCAAGATTATGGGCATAAACATTGTCTTAAAGCTTAAAAAAAAATTGTTTAATAAAATGAAGATGGTAGAGAGTAAACAAAGTGAAATCTTGCATTTTTTGCATTAAAAGGGGCATAACTCCTGACCTAATTGGCCAATCTCAGCCACAATTGAACTCAATTAAGGCATATTGTCATTACAATGTCATAAAGTTTGAAGATGATTGCTAAAAAAATGAAGATGCTAGAGTGTAATCAAAGTAAAATCTGGCATTTTTTTTTATGTTAAAAGGGGCATAACATAACTCCTGACCAAATCAACAGATCGCAGCTTTAATCAAACTTAGTCGAGACATTATGGTCATAAGCATTGCCATAAAGTTTGAAGATGATTGCTCAAAAGATGAAGATGCTAGAGTGTAAAAATCGTGAAATCTGTCATTTTTTTTATTAAAAGGGGTTTACTTCCTGACCTAATTGACTGATCTCAGCCATAATCGAACTCAATCGAGACATTATGGTCATAAGCATTGCCATAAAGTTTGAAGATGATTGCTGAAAAGATAAAGATGCTAGTGTGTAAACAACGTGAAATATGGCACTTTTTGAATATTAAAAAGGGTTTACTTCCTGACCTAATTGACTGATCTCAGCCACAATCGAACTCAATCGAGACATTATGGTCATAAACATTGTCTTAAAGTTTGAAGATGACTGCGTAAGAAATAAAGGTGATAGAGACGAAACCGCACGACAGTCACTCACAAGATCACAATAGCCTTGCTCAGATGATCTAAAAATAAGGAAAGGTAATAACCAAAAATTAATGAAAGGTAGAGTTATCATTCTTGTGCACTGCACTCCTCTTCAATGAGATCTATTCACTTTTTTTTTTAAAAAAATAAGCCTTAAAATTTTGAAAGGTAGAGTTATCATTCTTGTGCACTGCACTTTTCTTCTATAAGATCTCTCCACCTATGAAGTATCATACTGATATCTCAAATAATTTTTTACTCATGCTCCGGACAAAAATTAAGCCTGAAAAATAACAAAGGGCAATAACTCAACAAGAGTGCCAGTGCTGCCATAATATACGCCGCCACAAAATATAAGAACCACAAGGGTCCTTTTAATTATTGCTTTTAACATTTCTGTAAGCATAAGCTCATAATGAAGTCTGTGAGACCAATTAATTAAGCTGAACAGAGATAGAACCCTATAAAATGCATCCAATATGAAAGTAGGTCAAATAGCAGTATCAATATGAATCCTTTTTTCTTTCTCTGCATAACTCTTGCAAAAATCACTGTACCAGAAAATCCCTGCTTTATGCACTTTTACTGTTTAGAAACTTGAGCTGTGTTTTCAAGAGACCATGTTTAGAAAGGGATAACTATTGCAAATATTGATGAACATCTGCTTTGTGCATATCTACCCATTATAGTAATGCCACAGATCAAGTTTTGAAGATTCATTCAGAAACGTAGGAGGAATTGCGTTCACAAGGCTGCAATATCAATCAGCTACAGAGACTAAGTTTCAAGGGACAGAAATCTTGTTATAATCAATTAACCAGAAAATCACCACTTCATGCACATCTACCCATTTAAGTAACGCCACTGATCAAGTTTTGAAAAGATTCATTCAGAAATGTAGGAGGAGTTGCAATTCACAAGGCTGCAATATCATTCAGCTACAGAGACTAATTTTCAAGGGACATAAATCTTGTAAAAATCAATGAACTGGAAAATTGCAACTTCATGCACATTTACCAAATTTAGTTATGCCACTGACCAAGTTTTGTAAAGATTCATTCAGAAATGTAGGGGAATTGTGTTCACAAGGCTGCAATATCAATCCGCTACAGAGACTAAGTTTTAAGGGACACAAATCTTGTAAAAATCAGTGAACCGGAAAACGCCACTTTATGCACATCTACCCATTATAGTTATAACATTGACCAAGTTTTGAAAAGATTCATACAGAAATGTAGGAGGAGTTGCGTTCACAAGATATGGACGTACGGACGTATGGACGTGTTCACGAATGCATACTTATGTGTCTAGGAATCAGCATTATTGACAATTAAGTGGCTAAATTCTTTTATGTGGCTAGCCACTTAACAGAATTTTAGAGACATTATTTTTCATATATATGGGCCTAAATACCATATTTAAAGATGGACAGCTAAATGTCCATATTTATGGATGTCACAATGACACTTTCAAGACTTGTCTCCCCTTCACCACAGCGCTTCCGATTATATTCGCACGTTTCCATAGGTATCCGAAAAAAAACGAGGACGTATTTTTTTTTTTCGCGCATGAGCAGTGCCAATCCACCCTTTTTAACTTCTGCTATTCACCGTGATAGTAAATCAGCCACTGAAATGGGCCGTAAGCGCAAGAATAATGATAAGTAAGTATCTGTAAGTTAATAATTTGGATGTTCAAAAACAATTCAGTACATATCAAATACATTCTTCATTCTTAATAGAAACGACTGTCATCGCCGACGATTTATTTAAAATGTTGTGTGTTTTCGTGACTTCATTTCAGTGTGAACTTTAGTTGTTTCTGAGATAATTTTAAAATATTAGTGTGTTTTACTATTATGTAAGGAAGAATAAATGCTTTTGTGGACAGGTAAAAATCTTAAAACATTTTCTGGGGAAATGGACAAGATTTACTGAAATCAGGAATGTCAAAATCGTAGGGTTGTCGAAAGCGGGAAAATGCCTTCTAGGTTCATGTTCGAAATTCCCCCCGTTATATCCACAATTTCACATTCATGAATATGATAATGGATTTTTAATATGTTAAATGATGATTGGAGTGCTTTCATGGTTGATCAAATTTTGATCGAGGATTCAAATAATTTTTTACAGACATTTTGGGACAGATGCTAGTAAGTAGTCAAATCTTGGAATTTAGTTTCACTGTAACATCAGACATGACATTTTTTCTGGACCTGTTCCAGTGTCCCTCACCAATAAGTGGCACAGGATGTACTTAACTTCAATAGAATTTTACAAAAAGGAATTTTATTTTCACTACACACTGATCTAACATCTATCGTGCTTTCTCCTGGTTTCCGCCCTTGCTCTAGTTTCGTGACCCTATAAAAGATTCGTTTTACCGCACATGCCTTTCTCGGAAATATACAGAAATGCAAGATAGTTGTGTAATCTGTTTAGAAAACAAATTTTAATACAAATATTCATAATTATGCAGGTAAAAAAAGAAAAACTATGGATATCAAAATCAATCCAATTTTTTAAGCAGTAGGTTGTTCATTTGTTTTATTTTCAATGACTTGACATTTTTTTGTTTGAAATCAAGTATTATCTGCACTTCAGGTTTAATCCAAATTGAAAACAATGACGGCCATTTTGTTTTGCGTGTAAAGTAGAAAAACCCAAGTTATGTCGAGGGTAACGAATTGAGGAGAAACTGCAGAACATGAAAAAATAGATTTACATTGCCTTAAAATATCTATTATAAAAAATACTGAATGATATTTTCATCGAAATGTTCAATGTTATTCACGTATTTTGAGTTTGTTTTTGGTTTCATTTCAAGATTTGTTAAAAAGTGTTAAAATCCAAATGCGCATGAGCGAAAATTTAACTTAAGGGTCACGAAACTAGGACAAACCATGCTATACCATTAAGTTGTGTTAACCAGTAGTCTGTATACTGAAAGACACTTGCTGTTTGTGTATAAATGTTTATACATTATCGCCTGTAAGTTTATGTCATAATCTTTATATTTATATCTGGACATAAAAAAGATTATTTCATTGATGTTGAGATAATGAATCTCAGCTGTATTATACCCATGTAATAGCCAGTCAAGGTAGCAAGTCTCAACATACTATACAGGGTAATAGCCAGTTTAACCTATTACAGGAGATGTGCTCAACAAGATGAGCACTTTATTCTAGAGACTGATATATATATCCTTCAAAATGTTTTTTTTTCCCTATATTATTTCAGTTCATCAAGTCCTGTTAACCTTTCCCTAATAGCCAACATTGCATAACACCTCCCCAGGCTCCATACTGCTATCAGTGTACTGATAAGCTGCTAGCCATAGGTAACCCAGCTGAAGACCTAGTTCATATGCATATATAGACTACTAGTTTAAGCCTATAAAACACTGTTTTACCTTCAAATAGATCTTTGGGTAAATGAAATGTTTGTAGAGAAAAAAAAGATCTATCTATTGATATATTTTTCATATTGATGAACTGAGATTCAGAATCATTATATTAGATTATACCTAAAGAAATAAATTTTTAATAACATCTGCGTAACACCCCAAAAAATGACCCCCAAAAAGTAAATAAAACAAGTACAAAATATCAATTTATTTCATTTTATTGAATTAAGAAATCATTGCATTAAATAATAGGTTACAAGGAGACTGATATGTTTTTTTGGTCTGTTGGGAGAGGGGATATATGTTTGAAATTGCCTAACTTAGGAGATATATATTGTATATTAGATGACAAAATACTTATTCTGTAGTGACTGGTCGTCAGTGTTCTCATACAAACCAATTCAAATTTTTTTTTTCTATTTACTATTTAAAGACCCAAGGCATATAGCCGAAGGTGGCTAGGCACTCTGTGAGTTATTCTAATTTTGAATTTCAATTCAATTAATTTTGAAGAGTAATTTTATATTAATGAATATATCCCTAACTACCAAAAATAGCCAAATACATGAGAAAAGGTCTTGGATATGTTCTAATTTTGATAGCTCTTTAAGCTAGCAAGGATTAAGTCCTTGGAAAGGAAGCCAAAAATGAGAACTGAGATATCTGGGTGTACATTTATATGTTGTCCCCATTGGACCATTTTGTCCAACAGGGCTCATATTGGGTGGGGTTCGGTTTTAATACTTTAGGGTAGGTTTATATTAAAGTTAGAGGATAGTATATAGCAAAGTAAGAGTTTGAGTACGACCTTATGCAGGACTATGTACACCCTTCTATCTCTACATCCGGTTGCCAGAGAAGAAAAGAAAAAAGAAAGACATAAGAAAAAAAGGGAATTTCCCCGTTTCGAATTTGGATAGCTAAAATGCGCTAGCAAGGATAAAAATCCTTGGTGATATGTTTTGCCAAAATGCCGAAAGACAAGTTCTTATTCAGAACCTTTTATATCGGCACATTTATTTTATCATAAAGATGTAGATTATAAATAAAATTTTATTCATATTTTTGAAAAGTGCCGATATGGTATTCAAAATAATTTCAGATTGAATTTATACTTAGCTTTACCCATAATTGATTGATCTCCTGTGTTTGATTTGTTTGATTTCCTGATTGGTTTCTCATCATCGCTTTCAAATAAAACCGACTTTTCTTACCAATGAAGCCGACAATTTTATTACCCTGTCATTTTTTTTTTTAAACTAATCAACAATTTCCGGCACTGAGGACGCTTAGTTAAATATCTGGACAACCATGACTTTAACGCACGTGACTTATGATCTTTTTATAAACATTAGTAATTGTTTTAAAAATAGCACAAACAGAATAGATTTAAATTGGTAATTTTCCACTCGAGAGACGCTGTAAACAACAGAACGTAACTTTTTTGTCGATCTCCCCAAATAGAGAAACTATTCTTTTAATTAGCCCTTTTTTCATTGTAAACCTTATTAATTTAATTGAAATTATGTTTAACTCAAATCAAACGTATTTATTTAAACAAGAGGCCCATGATGGCCCTAAATCGCTCACCTGAGATAAATAGGTTGACCCAAGGCCAGTAGTTTTGAAGAAGATGATTTTTAAAGTTTTCATATTTTTTTCTTTTTGTAGCCATGGCAACCAGAGTTCTATATGGATCAAGTTTATTTTAGGAACTTTTGTGAAGGTTGACCCAAGGATCATTCCTGTCAAGTTTAATCAAATTCAGTCCAGTGGTTTCAGAGGAAATGTTGATTAAAGTTTTCCCTATATACATATAAGGCAAATAAGCCCCGCCCCTGGCGGCCATGTTTTTTACGGATCGGAATTTTTTTTAGCAACTTTGGTAGAGGTTGACCCAAGGAACATCTGTACCAATTTATTTTAAAATCTGGCCAGTAGTTTTGAAGAAGATGATTTTTAAAGTTTTCATTTTTTTTTCTTTTTGTTGCCATGGCAACCAGAGTTCTACATGGATCAACTTTATTTTAGCAACTTTTGTGAAGGTTGACCCAAGGATCATCCCTGCCAAGTTTAATCAAATTCTGTCCAGTGGTTTCAGAGGAGATGTTGTTTAAAGGTTTCTCTATATACATATAAGGCAAATAAGCCCCGCCCCTGGTGGCCATGTTTTTTTACGGATTGGAATAATTTTAGCAACTTTGGTAGAGGTTGACCCAAGAACCATCTGTACCAATTTATTTTAAAATCTGGCCAGTTGTTTTGAAGGAGATGATTTTTAAAGTTTTCATTTTTTTTTCTTTTTGTTGCCATGGCAACCAGAGTTCTACATGGATCAAGTTTATTTTAGCAACTTTTGTGTAGGTTGACCCAAGGATCATCCCTGCCAAGTTTAATCAAATTCTGTCCAGTGGTTTCAGAGGAGATGTTGTTTAAAGGTTTCTCTATATACATATAAGGCAAATAAGCCCCGCCCTTGGCGGCCATGTTTTTTTACGGATCGGAATAATTTTAGCAACGTTGGTAGAGGTTGACTCAAGGAACATCTGTACCAAATTATTTTGAAATCTGGCCAGTAGTTTTGAAGGAGATGATTTTTAAAGTTTTCATTTTTTTTTCTTTTTGTTGCCATGGCAACCAGAGTTCTACATGGATCAACTTTATTTTAGCAACTTTTGTGAAGGTTGACCCAAGGATCATCCCTGCCAAGTTTAATCAAATTCTGTCCAGTGGTTTCAGAGGAGATGTTGTTTAAAGGTTTCTCTATATACATATAAGGCAAATAAGCCCCGCCCTTGGCGGCCATGTTTTTTTACGGATTGGAATAATTTTAGCAACTTTGGTAGAGGTTGACCCAAGGAACATCTGTACCAAATTATTTTGAAATCTGGCCAGTAGTTTTGAAGGAGATGATTTTTAAAGTTTTCAAATTATTTTTCTTTTTGTTGCCATGGCAACCAGAGTTCTTCATGGATCAACTTTATTTTAGCAACTTTTGTGAAGGTTGACCCAAGGATCATCCCTGCCAAGTTTAATCAAATTCTGTCCAGTGGGTTCAGAGGAGATGTTGTTTAAAGGTTTCTCTATATACATATAAGGCAAATAAGCCCCGCCCCTGGCGGCCATGTTTTTTTACGGATTGAAATAATTTTAGCAACTTTGGTAGAGGTTGACCCAAGGAACATCTGTACCAAATTATTTTGAAATCTGGCCAGTAGTTTTGAAGGAGATGATTTTTAAAGTTTTCAAATTATTTTTCTTTTTGTTGCCATGGCAACCAGAGTTCTTCATGGATCAACTTCATTTTAGCAACTTTTGTAGAGCCTCACCCTAGGAACATTCCTGCCAAGTTTCATTTAATTCTGTCAAGCGCTTTCAGAGGAGATGTCGTTTAAAGCAAATTGTTGACGACGGACGACAGACGACGCACGACGCCGGACGAAGGGCGATCACAAAAGCTCACCTTGAGCACTTTGTGCTCAGGTGAGCTAAAAATTAAGTTAATACACGTGCATAATTCAAATCATAATCAATCTTCCTCTGTGAATGGAATTCTCCTAACTTGCATCCTACGAAGACGATAGTATGGTTAATTTATTGCAATTTTCTTGCTTATTTTAAGAATAAACACTATCTTTTTTTCATCCATATAGTTTGCAATATGATTAAAGTTTTCAAAAAACTTAATTGGTAAAAACATGGTAATAGATTATATTGATATTTATGAACTTATCCATATACGTCTATATGAGGGATGGGGTAATTGAGTCAAAATGCATCTGCATGAGGCGACAGGTATATGCGTCAAAATGAGTCTACATGAGGGAATGGGTAGATGCATCGGAATGAGTCTACATGAGGGAAAGGGTTAAAGAAAAGGCAAGATGTTCCATGGCAGAATTTGTGTTGTCATCCTGTCAAGTCTTTGTCAAATGCGACAGTGCAATGTAAGCAATAATTATAACAAGAGGGCCATGATGGCCCTGGATCGCTCACCTGAGTACCATTGCTACAACTGATTACAAGGTTTTTAAACAGACAAGAATTCTGATATAACTCAATCTTAAACATTTTAGCCCTGACAATACTACACACCAAATATATAAGCACTGGTCCTATCTTATGGTAAGACAAGACTGTGCGGGGTCATTTATCACCAAGGGCACGATTTTGAAATCTTGGGTAATGAACCATAAGATGATGCTACATACCAAAATCTAAGCTCTAGGCCTAATGGATTCATAGAAGAAGATTTTTAAAGATTTTCCTATATAACTCTATGTTAAACAAGTGACCCTGGTGCGGGGTCATTTATCATCTAGGGCTATGATTTGTACAATCTTGGTAATACCATAAGATGATGCTACATACCAAATATCTAAGCTCTAGGCCTTATGGATTCATAGAAGAAGATTTTTAAAGATTTTCCTATATAACTCTATGTAAAACAAGTGACCCCTGGTGCGGGGCATTTATCACCATAGGGCTATGATTTGTACAATCTTGGTATAAACCATAAGATGATGCTACATACCAAATATCTAACTCTAGGCCTTATGGATTCATGGAAGAAGATTTTTAAAGATTTTCCTATATAACTCTATGTAAAACAAGTGACCCCTGTGCGGGGTCATTTATCACCGTAGGGCTATGATTTGTACAATCTTGGTAATGGAACCCATAAGATGATGCTACATACCAAATATCTAAGCTCTAGGCCTAATGGATTCATAGAAGAAGATTTTTAAAGTTTTTACTATATAACTCTATGTAAAACAAGTGACCCCTGGTGCGGGGGCATTTATCACCGTAGGGCTATGATTTGTACAATCTTGGTAATGAACCATAAGATGATGCTACATACCAAATATCTAAGCTCTAGGCCTAATGGATTCATAGAAGAAGATTTTTAAAGTTTTTCTATATAACTCTATGTAAAACAAGTGACCCCTGGTGCGGGGGCATTTATCACCGTAGGGCTATGATTTGTACAATCTTGGTAATGAACCATAAGATGATGCTCATACCAAATATCTAATCTCTAGGCCTTATGATTCATAGAAGAAGATTTTTAAAGTTTTCCTATATAACTCTATGTAAAACAAGTGACCCCTGGTGCGGGGGCATTTATCACCGATAGGCTATGATTTGAACAATCTTGGTAATGAACCATTAGATGATGCTACATACCAAATATCTAAGCTCTAGGCCTAATGGATTCATAGAAGAAGATTTTTAAAGATTTTCCTATATAACTCTATGTAAAACAAGTGACCCCTGGTGCGGGGTCATTTATCACCATAGGGCTATGATTTGTACAATCTTGGTAATGAACCATAAGATGATGCTTCATACCAAATATCTAAGCTCTAGGCCTTATGGATTCATAGAAGAAGATTTTTAAACATTTTCCTATATAACTCTATGTAAAACAAGTGACCCCTGGTGCGGGGGCATTTATCACCATAGGGCTATGATTTGTACAATCTTGGTAATGAACCATAAGATGATGCTTCATACCAAATATCTAAGCTCTAGGCCTTATGGATTCATAGAAGAAGATTTTTAAACATTTTCCTATATAACTCTATGTAAAACAAGTGACCCCTGGTGCGGGGTCATTTATCACCGTAGGGCTATGATTTGACAATCTTGGTAATGACCCATAAGATGATGCTACATACCAAATATCTAAGCCATCCACCTAGGCCTTGCAAGTTTTGCATCGAGTTAAGATTTTGCAAAGTTTGCATTTTTAAAATCTATTTTTAGCTCCTGTGACCTACTTTTTTAACCAATCTGAATAATTTGTACAACTTTGATAGAGGGCATCATAAGGATGATTCCTGTGAAGTTTGGTCAAAATCCCTTCAGCGGTTCATGAGGAGATGTTGTTTAAAGCAAATTGTTGACGACGGACGGACGCACGCACGCACGGACGACGGACAAAAGGCGATCACAATAGCTCACCATGAGCACGTTGTGCTCAGGTGAGCTAAAAATGGATACATATTGCTTTCATGTGAATGAACTGGCATTTGGTAGTTGTTTGAGTAATTCATTATAGCAGGCCTTTTGGAGGGGAATCTGGGTACTGATTTCATTTCCAAAATCAGGATTTTTAAGTGATTCCCAAAGTTTGTAGAGCTCATCCCCACATCTGCGTCAGCAATGGTTGCTCGATTCTACTCCTTCATCGCAGAATCACTAATTAAAATCAGTTATTTTTGTATCTGACCTCCATGGGTGGGGCTCAGAGCGATAAGGCTTGGATAGGGGGGTAAGGACTTGTTTTTTATGAACACCCTCTTTTATTTCCAGCTTAAATGTGAAATCCAGAGATGTCATACCCTTTCCTGGCTCCCCAGGAATACAGAAAAGAGCCATTGGTAGTGATTTTTTTTTCAAGTTTCCATTTCACCAGTTTCTTTGCTTTTGGGCTCAGCTAAGCACAAAGTGTTTACTTTGGAGATCACTTTTTGTTTGTTATATGAAAATGCTTCAAATGCGATATCTGAAGTATTGAGGCAAATTAAAGGATATTGATCTCTGGGTAAACATGGCTACCTTATTAGCTCAGGTGAGGTATTGTGATCAGTAATTGTCCGGTGTCAACTTTTGTTTTAAACATTTCCTAAACTGTGGAGCAGATTTTGATAAAACTTCATAGGAATGATCCTTAGGTGGTACTAAAAAAAAATAGCTAAAATCATTCCAGTCCACCAACGAAGATGGCTGCCAGAGCTAATAATAGAAAACAGTGCCCCAGCTAGCCTTAAATAGCCAGGCGCGGCGCCCAGCTGCCCTTTTGCCACGCCCAGCATGTGCCCTTTTGTCGACAGATTGCCCCTGCCCTTTTGTCGGCAAATTGCCCCTGTCCTTTTATCGGCATGTGCCGCTTGTCTTGTTAATCAAAAACTCCGGAAGTTAGAGTTACACAACTGGCTGTCTATCAGCGAATCCGTTGCTATGAGCAACAGGTCACCATTGGCTACCATTGCTGATGATTGTAGAGGAAATAAGTGAACACAAACCTATAACCCTTTAATAATGTTCATGGCTCGTGTTAATTTTGAAATGAAAGTAAAAGTTGATTCTACGGGACTGTTTTTGAATATGAAAAAGATAGCCTAATTTGGCATAAATATGTGTAATATTTCAAATCTGGCATTTTGCATGGACACATTATCATACTGTCATAATCTTTATCATTAATATTGAATTTAACTGCCTCTGACAGTTTTAATAGCATGTAAAAAGCATGCTTGAATATAACCATGTATACTTCCGGTACAGTATGGTTGAAGAAACATGCACTGATAAATCTTGTTTATAACAATAAAATAAGGTCAAAAAGCTTTAGTATAGTTTTAAAACATAAATGATTGATAAAAAAAACCATCTTTAAATGCAGATTTTACACCATTATTTGAAATTAGGGCTGACTTTTTACTTACAATAATATGATCGTACTGATGAGGGCGGGGTAATGCATTGAGACAAAATTGCATTATTTAAAAAAAAGAGTAAAATATCATAAGATCTATTGAAAAAAAATTGAATATTCACATTTATATATCACAAAAGATCTAATAACTGTGATTTAAAAAGAGTTGATGAAACTGAATGGTCTTGGAGATTAATTAAAATCAACTAATTTTCATGCAAAAAGATTTGAAAGTTTTAATTTCTACACAAGCAACTTAATTAACATAAAAATACTTTCTGTATTGTAAAAATCCTGTTAAATTGGAAAACACATCTTCATGTTTTAGTAAGTATTTTAAAACAAGAGGGCCATGATGGCCCTGAAACGCTCACCTGAGTACCATTGCTACAACTGATTACAAGGTTTTTAAACAGACAAGAATTCTGATATAACTCAATCTTAAACATTTTATCCCTGACAATACTACACACCAAATATAATTAAGCACTGGGCCTTATGGTTTCAGAGGAGAAGACTTAGTGCGGGGTCATTTATCTCCAAAGGGCCACCATTTTGAAAAAATCTAAGCTATAGGCCTTATGGATTCATAGTAGAAGATTTTTTTAAAGATTTTCCTATATAACTCTATGTAAAACAAGTGACCCCTGGTGCGGGGGCATTTATCACCATAAGGTCATGATTTGTACAATCTTGGTAATGAACCATAAGATGATGCTACATACCAAATATCTAATCTCTAGGCCTTATGGATTCATAGAAAGATATTTTTAAAGATTTTCCTATATAACTCTATGTAAAACAAGTGACCCCTGGTGCGGGGGCATTTATCACCATAGGTCATGATTTGAACAATCTTGGTTATGAACCATTAGATGATGCTACATACCAAATATCTAATCTCTAGGCCTTATGGTTTCATAGAAGATTTTTAAAGATTTTCCTACAGTGGTGCTAACGTATCAGTTGTCAAAAAATACGATTGGAATACGATAGAAATACGGACGATATACAATATGCGATATAGATTGCGTGTGCGATAGCAGGTCTGATTTACCTTTACGATTCGTTACGATGCGATGCGATGCGTTCTTTGTCTGATACCATACGATATACGATTTACGATCTGCGATATACGTTATGCGATATACGATACAGGATAAGTACGGTATAAATGGCATTTTTTACAAGTGTATACAACTAGATTTTACAATAAGTTCAAAAATATGAAATATCAACTAAGCTTTTAACAATATTTATCACAAGCCGTGTTTTCATCTGTAATAAACAGCGGAAATAAACAAAACGGGAAACAGGAAATGGGGACAAACTAAATTGCGGTTCCTCTAGAAATGTTACGGACTCTGTTGTCTCCGTAAATAACAACCTAAGCACGTGTAATGAAAAACTGTTGTTTTTTTTCCTAACGAGGACTCATAAAAAATGTATTAATTATGCTTTGTTATTATGTGTTTTGATATTAATCACATTAAAAAACAAAAACAAATGATACCAGCAATCATCTAATATCTAGTACGCTGTCAATTGTGCTAATTAAAACATATATCTTCGGGCATTTTTCAAACTTTGCATTTAACCCATCAAACATAAATGTATATATAATTTATTGGATGTATCAAATATCAAAAGAACGCGAGTGAGTGTGGGAGAATAGCACCGTATCTATTTTCTTATTAGAATATTCGTATATATTACAAGTAGGTAACTGCCATAGGTATAGATTTAATATAAATATGTTTTCATATACTTTAACCAGAAGCTCGGAAAATCATCTATTGTTTTAAAAAGCCCTAGCCCGAAGAATTGTTGTTGGAAATTGACCTTGGTAATTAAACAATTAAATACATGTACATTAACATGGGTCGAAAAGCTATCTTTGTCGAAAAGATGCCATGAGTGAAGAGGCCGCCGTTTAACTGGGTATTCGTGAGAAATGTCATACGCCGCCATGCGTATACAGTTTAATATGATTTGTTTCGTTAATCGAGTACAAGAATAAAAAAGTTGCCAAATCGGTTATATCTCATTTTGACTACACCCAGTTCATCTACTGTATAAAGTTATTTCACACCTTTCCAGACATGTTTCCAGATTGTCTAACACATGCATTAATACATGTAAGGATATATAACTAATTGTCTCTTATTAAGTAGGGAAATATCATCATGTGTTGGGCTTTCAATATTTTGTAATTGTATCCATGGTTTTGACCAAGTATTATTGTAAAAATTATTTAAATGTAAAGTATTTAATATTTCATTAAATATTTATGATATAACATTTATATTGTGTGCATATGTATCATCCCCGCACTAATTCACTGTGTCTTCCGCATAAATATGCATTCATCTCTCTCTCTCTCTCTCTCATCCTATATTTTGAGCTAATGGTCATTAATGTTATCATGTATGTGGTTTCGAGACACATTTTAATTTGCAGAGATTTTGATTTGTAGACACAATCGGTTTCAATCGGAAGAACAAATTAAAAAAAAAAAGTCCATTTAAAATCTGTGTATTTTACTCGCCGTTTTAACAATCAAAATATTTTAAAGAATACCATATGATTCGCTCATTTGTGATATAAAAATAAGTCCATAAGTCACACACATGTGTGCCCGCACACTCCCTTACAAATGTATTTTTGATACATGTATCATCATTATCATCATCATCATCGTGTACATTTAAGATTTTTTTTTCTCTCTTCGAAATATATTCTGTGCCTCATACCTAGATTGGAAACAGTTTTATTATTATTATTATTCTATGAATATTGGTGTGTTTAAAATAGAATTTCAAATTATTGCTAAAAATTGTAATCTTTTAGTACCGGAAATAACATTCACTCTGTGTACATGTCAAAAGTCTTCTCCTCTGGGGGTGGTATTCCGGCAGCGGCGAGACATAAAGGTGACATATCCGGTCAAAATAAACACATGCTGTGCCTGCTGATAAGAACTTATGGCACGCCTCCGGTATTGCGAAACACACTTTTTTTCACTTAATTATACATAAAAGATTAGGGATATGCAAGAAAATGTTCTAACCTATTATATCTCTATTTTATATAACTGTAATAATATGGAAATGAGATCTTTAGCGAACTGTAATAATATGGAAACAAGATCATTTTCTTTTAACTATTATCATGTCAGTGAACTCTGTGTTATCACGGAATAAAATACATCAATTATTTTATTGATTATTAACAAATCTTCCATTCCCATGTAGGTTTTATGTTTATTTTTCTATTGTTATGGCTTGCAATAATTCCTGGTTTATCATATTAAATAATAAGACATAGCAGTGAAGCATATCATGAAAATGTGGTCCCGTTTTATCATTGTTTTTTTTTTCCATATGAAAGAGACTGTTGTTAGATACAATTAAGTTCGGGTGTGATACCCATGCTAATTTCGCAAAACAAAAAAATGTTCTTCGAAATATACGTGTCCGAGGTATAGCACCGATATACTGTAAACATGTTCCTGTGTAGAACTAGTACTTAGAGCTCTGTTTTCTCAAAGCAATACCGATGCATCTTGTACACATCATATACATGTACGTATTAGGATTTACGCGATCATCGGAAAAAAATGCTCCGGTTTGGATTTTCAGTCTCCACCTACCTGAATTTTGATTATCTCCGTACTGATGAAAAAGGGAGAAAAAAGAAACATAATTTGCACTCATTCATCCAATTTTTTTGGAAGTGTGTGTGCGCGCGCGCGTGTGCGTAATGAAAGAGAGATAGAGAAACCTAAATAAAATAGGAAATAATTAAATAAATAAGCTATATTCGTAAATTACATTATCTTTTGTTCACGAATTCATTAAATAATAAAGAAAAATGGGCATTCGAGTAAATACAGCGGTAAAAATGTCCCGGGAAATAAATAATTACACGAAAGCAACATTTCGGACGATCTTGCATAAGTAGGTAAGTTTTAATTTGTTAGTTTTTGGACAGGTTAATAAAGCAAACATTGATCAAACATATTTTAAAATTATTCCACTTTAATACTGATATAGTCACGAAGCTATATTAAAGGTATTTACGTCTCTGATATAGTACTTTTCACACGTGCATCAAATTATATAACATCGCATGGCGTCTGCTCCTGAAAGTCACGTAGGCCAAAACACATGTATAAAATAATAAAGTAAAAGAAATATAACTATTGCAATTGGTAAAATATGAAAAAAATGTACTGCATAATGTGATTTAATGATCCACCATTAATAAACTTAAGCAAATATTAAATTTAAAGACACGAAGATTAATTATTTCTGAAATATCGATGGTGTCCCGTAACTTAAACTGTCGGGTGGTTCAATACGATATACGTTATGCGATTTACGATATACGATTACCGATATACGGTTGCCTTACGATGCGATGCGATACAATCCCGTTTATTATGCCTAATACGATTGAATGCGATAGAATACGATTCCATACGTTACGATACGATTGAGTAATATATACGTTACGATACGATGCGATACGAACGATATACGCTATTTTTGACAACTGATACGTTAGCACCACTGTATATAACTCTGTGTAAAAAAAGTGACCCCTATTGCGGGGGCATTTATCTCCGTTTGGCTATGATTTGAACAATCTTGGCAATGAACCATTAGATGATGCTACATACCAAATATCTAATCTCTAGGCCTTATGGATTCATAGAAGAAGATTTTTAAAGTTTTTCCTATATAAATCTATGTAAAACAAGTGACCCCTTGTGCGGGGGGCATTTATCACCATAAGGTCATGATTTGTACAATCTTGGTAATGAACCATAAGATGATGCTACATACCAAATATCTAATCTCTAGGCCTTATGGATTCATAGAAGAAGATTTTTAAAGTTTTTCCTATATAAATCTATGTTAAACAAGTGACCCCTGGTGCTGGGACATTTATCACCATAGGGTCATGATTTGTACAATCTTGGTAATGAACCATAAGATGATGCTACATACCAAATATCTAATCTCTAGGCCATATGGATTCATAGAAGGGGGATTTGTACAATCTTGGTAATGAACCATAAGATGATGCTACATACCACATATCTAAGCTCTAGGCCTAATGGATTCATAGAAGAAGATTTTTAAAGATTTTCCTATGTAACTCTATGTAAAACAAGTGACCCCTGGTGCAGGGGCATTTATCACCATAGGGCTATGATTTGTACAATCTTGGTAATGAACCATAAGATGATGCTACATACCACATATCTAAGCTCTAGGCCTAATGGATTCATAGAAGAAGATTTTTAAAGATTTTCCTATGTAACTCTATGTAAAACAAGTGACCCCTGGTGCAGGGGCATTTATCACCATAGGGCTATGATTTGTACAATCTTGGTAATGGCCCATAAGATGATGCTACATACCAAATATCTAAGCTCTAGGCCTTGCAGTTTTGCAGAAGAAGATTTTCAAAGTTTGCATTTTTAAAATCTATTTTTAGCTCCTGTGACCTACTTTTTTAACCAATCTGAATAAATTGTACAACTTTGATAGAGGGCATCATAAGGATGATTCCTGTGAAGTTTGGTCAAAATCCCTTCAGCGGTTCGTGAGGAGATGTTGTTTAAAGCAAATTGTTGACGACGGACGGACGGACGCACAGACGACGGACAATGGAAAAAAGGCGATCACAAAAAGCTCACCATGAGCACGTTGTGCTCAGGTGAGTTTAAAATGTTCAAAAAGAAAATAATTTGGAATTTCATTATTTTTTCTGAAAAAATATTAGAATTTAAATTTTTTTCCTCCAAATTGTATGTAAACCTGTCCTTTTTGGTGAATTTACCATGCCTTTTTCATATAATTATCAGTGCTCCAGCCAGGATTTGAAAAGGGCAGGATGCTTGTGGCCCAAAGGGGCATCTGATTCCCGAAGCCACGAGAAGAGGGAGGGTGTGGGAGGGGGGTCCCCCCTCATGGAAGGGGGGTTTGGGGGATTTCCCCCTGGAAAATTTTTCAAATTAAGACTTTAAATAAGGCCTCTGGGGGATTTCCTGGTTGGAATTTTTGTTCTTGTTCCAGTTTTTTGGTATCAATATTTTCATTTTATTATCCCTGTTCTTAGATAGCGGTGGGTTGGGGAAGCATCCCGCTGACTATCTTACAAAGAAATCACATATATAATATGTATATTTATTAAAATCTCTCAGCATCATATATGTAAGATTTTTTATAAACAAACAGAAAATGCATATCTTAACATGTAAATAATTAAGCTCATTTTTAGAATCAAAGGATAACTAATAAAGGGGAAAGTATACAGAAGAGAAAAAAGGTGCGTCTGCATTTATGTGAAGATTTGATAAGTTGCTTGGAAATATTTTTTGCAGAGTTTAAAAAATGGAATTTGTTTCAAGAACATTTGATCACAAATCTTATTATTGTAAGGTTGCTATTTCTGGTCGACAGCATGCTCGACTATTCAAAATGCTTGTTGGTAAATCAAATGAAATCTATTTCAATTCTTGCCCTTCACATACCCTGTACATAATAATAGTCAACAAGAGCCATGTTGACATGGCCATCCCCCGCCGTACGCTTGCTCTCTAGAAGATGTGTTGGAGAGTAGAATATTTCATTTTTAAAAAAGATTTTTTAGTAATGAAGACTGCTTAAAGTAATTATAGATATGAAAACCATGTGAAGACCTACTAAGTCCTCTATTTTGAGGTCTAAAGGTAAAATGTCATGGTCACTGTGATAAAAATTAAGCCTGAAAATAAAAAAGGGCAATAACCAAAACATTATGAAAGGTAGAGTTATCATTCTTGTGCACTGCACTCCTTCTCAATGAGATCTATTTAGCTATGAAGTTTCAAGTTGATATCTAAAATACTTTTTGAGTTTAGCTCCAGACAAAAATTAAGCCTGAAATATAACAAAGGGCAATAACTCAAAAAGTATGATAGGTAGAGTTATCATTCTTGTGCACTGCACATTTCCTCTATAAGATCTATCCACCTATGAAGTATATACTGATATCTCAAAAACGTTTTTACTTATGCTCTGGACAAAAATTATGCCTGAAAAATAACAAAGGGCAATAACTAAAAAATTATGAAAGGTAGAGTTATCATTCTTGTGCACTGCACACCTCCTCCATAAGATCTATCCACCTATGAAGTTTTGAGTTGATATCTCAAAATTTTTTTGAGTTATGCTCTGGACAAAAATTAAGTCTGAAAAATAACAAAGGGCAATAACTCAAAAATTATGAAAGGTAGAGTTATCATTCTTGTGCACTGCACTTCTCCTCAATAAGATCTATCCACTTATGAAGTTCCAAGTTGATAGCTCAAATTCTTTTCGAGTTATGCTCTGGACAAAAATTAAGTCTAAAAAATAACAAAGGACAATAACTCAGAAAGTATGTAAGGTAGAGTTATCATTCTTGTGCACTGCACTCCTCCTCAATGAGATCTATCCACCTTATAGGTATAAAGTTGATAACTCCAAATACTTTTGTGAGTTATGCTCTGGACAAAAATTAAGTCTGAAAAAATAACAAAGGGCCATAACTCAAAAATTATGAAAAGGTAGTAGTTATCATTCTGAGCACTGCCACTTCTCCTCAAAAAGATCTATCACTTATGAAGTCCAAGTTGATACCTCAAATCTTTCGAGTTATGCTCTGGACAAAAATTAAGTCTGAAAAATAACAAAGGGCAAAACCTCAAAATTATGAAAGGTAGAGTTTATCATTCTTGTGCACCTGCACTCCTCCTCAAATGAGATCTAATTCACCTATAAAGTATCAAGTTGATACCTCAAATAATTTTGTAGTTATACTCTGGACAAAAATTAAGTCTGAAAAATAACAAAGGGCAATAACTCAAAAATTATGAAAGGTAGAGTTATCATTTTGAGCACTGCACTCCTCCTCAAAGGATCTATCAACTATGAAGTATCAAGTTGATACGTCAGATTTTTTTTCAATGTTATGCTCCGCGAAACCCAGGGCAGAACAACGGACGGACGGACGGAGACTATAACCTATATCCCCTGCCGCCTTTTGGCGGGGGATAAAAATGATATACCTTGATAGTCTGATACCCCTTCATATTTTTATGATGTCTAAAATCAATCCCTTGCTTGTTACTGAGACATAAGCACAATAACACTGTGCATGCAAAACCTTACCAAAATTTCTAAGTTAAAAAGGGGCAATAATTTGTAAACATATTCCATCAAGAGTTATCTACCATGAAAGTATGATACCCCTAAACACATTAAAGATGTTTAAAATCAATCGCATGCTGGATACTGAGATATAAGCATTGAAAGTAACTTGCATGCAAAACTTTAACCAAAATTCTAAGTAAACTATTAAAGATGTTTAAAATCAATCGCATGCCTGGATACTGAGATATAAGCATGAAAGTAACTTGCATGCAAATACTTTAACCAAAATTTCTAAGTGAAAAGGGCAAATCATTTGTAACTTATTCCATCAAGAGTTATTAACCATGAAAGTATGATACTAATAAACATATTAAAGAGGTTTCAAATCAATCTAGGCTTAGATACTGAGATATTAGCATAAAAGTAACTTGCATGCAAAACATTTAACCAAAAATTTAAGTTAAAAAGGGGCCATTAATTTGTAACATACTCTATCAAGAGTTATCTACCATGAAAGTAAAATTTCCCCTAAACATATTAAAGATGTTTCAAATCCAACCCAGCCTGGATACTGAGATATTAGCATGAAAGTAACTTGCATGCAAAACTTTAACCAAAATTTCTAAGTTAAAAAGGGGCCATAATTTGTAAACATACTCTATCAGAGTTATCTACCATGAAAGTATGATACCCTAAAAATATTAAAGATGATTTCTAGATTTTTTCCCTCCCCATAGACTTTTTTCATTTTTTTATATTTTGTAGAAATAAGTTTGAGAAATTCAAAAATGCCAAAAAAAAAAAGGGGTCACCGTATCTCATTTTTGAGATATAGCTCAATTTCATAGATTAGGTGTAGATGTCATTTCTGGGAACTGAGTCATGCATCAAATACAGTACATACTGATATGTATTAATGTTGGGATGAAAAGACAAAACATTACTGAGTGCATTTTTTTTCACCTATAAAATTTATTATGATATTTATTTCATTGATATAAATGCTTATATTACAGTGTCCTGTGATGGTATCTAGAATTCAAAACTACATTTTATAGTGGCGGGCTATGTGTGAAAAATAGTCCCAACAATTTCAAACAAAATACAACAACTTTTCACACTAAATCTTCAACTACAAAAAAAACTGTTCCATAGAAAAATTTCCCAAATTTATATATATCATAGAATAATATCTACTGAAGACATGCATATGTAAAAAAACAATGGGTCACCCGAGTTAGTTTCTTCACAAAAATTACATTATGTGAACCACGACATTTGATAAAATATTAAACAAGAAGGCCCATGATGGCCCTAAATCGCTCACCTGAGATAAATTAGGTTGACCCAAGGAACATCTGTACCAATTTTTTTAAAAATCTGGCCGTAGTTTTTGAAGAAGATTGATTTTTAAAGTTTTCATATTTTTTTCTTTATTGTTGCCATGGCAACCCAGAGTTCTACATGGATCAAGTTTATTTTAGGAACTTTTGTGAAGGTTGACCCAAGGATCATTCCTGCCAAATTTAATCAAATTCTGTCCAGTGGTTTCAGAGGAGATGTTGTTTAAAGGTTATATAAGGCAAATAAGCCCCGCCCCTGGCGGCCATGTTTTTTACGGATCGGAAAAATTTTTAGCAACTTGGTAGAGGTTGACCCAAGGAACATCTGTACCAATTTATTTTAAAAATTGGCCAGTATTTTTGAAGAAGATTGATTTTTAAAGTTTTCATTTTATTTTTTATTTTTGTTGCCCCTGGCAACAGAGTTCTACATAGGGTCAAGTTTATTTTTAGCAACTTTTGTGAAGGTTGGGCCAAGGATTTATCCCTGGCCCCCGTTTAATCAAATCTGTCCAGTGGTTTCCCGAGGAGATGTTGTTTAAAGGTTTCTCTTATACATTAAGGCAAATAAGCCCCCCCTGCGGCCTGTTTTTTTTACGGATCGGAATAACTTTAGCAAAATTTGGTAGAGGGGTTTACCCAAGGAAAATCGTACCAATTTTTTTTTAAAACTGGCCAGTAGTTTTTGAAAAGATGTTTTTTTAAAATTTTCTTTTTTTTCCCTTTTTGTGCCATGGAACCAGAAATTCTACATGGATCAAGTTTATTTTTTTGAACTTTTGTGAAGGTTTTACCCAAGGATCATCCCCTGCCAAAATTTAATCCAATTCGTCCAGTGGTTTTTAGAGGAAGATGTTGTTTAAAGTTTTTCCATTTATACTTTTGGCAAATAAGCCCCGCCCTGGCAGCAAAGTTTTTTTACGGATCGGAAAATTTAGCAACTTTGGTAGAGGTTGGCCAAAGGAACTTTTGTTCCATTTATTTTAAAATCTGGCCGTAGTTTTTTAAGAAGATGATTTTTAAAGTTTTCTTTTTTTTTTTTTTTTGGGTTTCCATGGCAAACCCCGGTTTACATGGTCCAAATTTTTTTTTAGAAAATTTTGTGGAAGGTTGACCAGGATCATCCCTGCCAAGTTTAATCAAATTCTGGCGGGGGGTTTCAGAGGGAGGGTTTTTGTTTAAAGGTTTCTCCCATTTTACATATAAAGGGAATAAGGCCCCGCCCCTGGCAGCCCTGTTTTTTTACGGATCGGAATAATTTTAGAACTTTGGTAGAGGTTGACCCAAGGGAAAACTCTGTATAAATTTATTTTTAAATCTGGCCAGTAGTTTTGAAAAAAGATGATTTTTAAAGTTTTCATATTTTTTTCCTTTTTGTTGCCCCTGGCAAAAAGGGGTTCAAAATGGAAACAAGTTTATTTAGCAACTTTTGTGAAGAATGAACCCAAGGGGTCCCTCCCTGCCAAGTTTAATCAATTCCCGTCCAGTGGTTTCAGAGGAGAAGTTGTTTAAAAGGTTTTCTTTTACATTTAAGGCAAATAAGCCCGCCCCTGGGGCCATGTTTTTTTACGGATCGGAATAATTTTTAGAACTTTGGTAGGGTTGGGCCAAGGAACATCTGTACCAAATTTTTTGAAATTTTGGCCAAATGTTTTGAAGAGATGATTTTTAAAGTTTTCAAATTTAGTTTTCTTTTTTTTGCATGGCAACCAGAGTTCTTCATGGATAACTTTTTTTTTGCAACTTTTGTAGAGCCCCCCCCCGGCCCTTCCTGCCAAGTTTCAAAAAATTTTTGGGCCAGGGTTTTTTAGAGGAGAGGGGTTTTTAAAAAAAAATTTTTTGACGCGGGACCACGACGGGACCCCCGGGCGCACCCCCCAGGGAAAGCCGGACGAAGGGGGGGTCAAAAAAACTCATTTTAGAAATTTTTGCTCGGGGGAGAAAAAATTGCCATTATCAGAAAACCCCTTTTAAGAAAAAATGGTTTTGGGGTTTTTTATTTAAATTTTTTTCCCCAAGGGGAAAAGTGAAAAATCATTTTTAAAAAAAGGGTTTCAAAAATTATAAATCCCCAAAAGGATCACAAAATGGATGCTCTCTGTGTCCCCCCTTTTTTTAAAGCCAACCGTGACTTTTTGGAAAAAAAAGTCAAATTTTTGAAAAATTTTGGGGCCCCCCTTATAGTTAATTCTGTAAAAAAGCCAAAAGGAAAATTTTTAAAAATGAATTTTTATTTATTAATTTTTTATGAAAAATTTTTTAAATTTTTAAAAACCCTTTTTAAAATTCCATAAAAAAACCCCAAATTTGGATGTGTGTTGCTTTAAAAATACCTTCTTTGGTTTAAAAAATATAAACTACCCCCGGAAAATTGGGTAAAAATAATGTTTAATTAAAATTTTTATGTCATTATTGCATACAGTGGTTTTTAAAAAAAAAGGGGGTTTACACAAAAATATTAAAAAAAAGGGCTGGGGCTATTTAAATTTTTTCCGCGCTGCGACGTTTTTCAGTCATATAGCGAGTCCAGTAATTACAGGCGGGGGAAAGGGGCCCCGAATACACGGGGGCATTCGGTAGAACCAAAATGGGGGCCAAATTAACTCTCTTCGTTTTTTTAAACGGTCGATTTTTTGAAAAAATTGGGGGTTTAAACAAAAAATTTTTGAATTTGTATTTTTTGGTATACTAAAATTTTGTTTTGTTTTTCTGTGCAACAACCTTCCCCTTAAAAGAGTCGATTATCTCCCTTGTGCGCATTTTGGTTTTTGGCCCCACGTGGGGCTTTCGTCATGTTGGGGAAAAGAACCCCCCGAAACTCACGGGGAAAAGCAAAGAAACCCAATTTTAAAACACGTTACCGATAAAAAAACGAACGAACCCCTAATTCGAAAAGGGGGCATATACAAGTTTGATGCAAGATAAACGATGCCCCGATACACGGACCCCCCGAAAGGGGAAGTTGCAGATTGGGGGCGGGTTTTCGAGGTTAAAAAGATTTTTTCGGTTTTTTTTTTTCCCAAGTGAAAAAGGCAATTAATCAATTTATAAATAAAAAAACCTAAAATTTAAAAAACCATACCCCCAAAAACACGAAAAAAAAAAAAAGAAGGTTTTATTAAAAAGGGAAATAATTTTTTTAAAAAGTTCTAAAAATTCAAATAATTGGGGTTTTTTACCATTGAATTTTTAGATCTATAACGGTCCTATGCTTTTTAACCCCAAATTTTTTTTTCGCGCCAAAAAGTCTTGGTAACAGCATAATACGATTTTTTAAAGGGGATTTACAGCAGGGGGAAAAAGATCTCCCTTCTTTTACCCCAAACAGGGGGGGCCCTTTCGTAGTTAACTCTTTTTTTTTTTTTAAAAAAAGAAAAGATTAGACTTTAAATTTTTAAAAAAACAACGTTTTAATAATCTACAGGGGTTTAAAGCTTTCCCCCGCGGTGAGTAACCACTTAATGATTTTTTTAAAAACCCCAAACTTTTTTGGCTTTTAAGGAAAATTGAACCCCCAAAAAATTTTCGTGCGGAACGATTCACACGGAAGGAAAAAATGCGATAAACGAAAAAAGTTACACGATAACCGGGGTTTAAGATACCACCCCCCCCCGTTTTTACGATACCCCCAAACCGTTAGAATCCGCACGATAAAGCAAAAACCCCCCACACGAACGATAACGGAAACGGAACGCACGTACACAAAAAATTTTACGGGGAAAAATTTTTCCAACATGAAGCAAGCCCCACTGTAAAATTAAAAAAACCCCAAATGTCTTTTAAAAAATGTTTCAAATCAATCCCCTTCCCCGGGTCTGAGGTTTTTTTAGCATGAAAGTAAACTTGCATGCAAAACTTTAACCCCAAAAATTTAAAATTAAAAAAAAGGGGCCTAATTTGTAAAAAACTTATTTTAAAAGTTTTTTACCATGAAAGTATAATAACCCTAAACATATTTTAAAATGTTTTTAAAAAAAATCCCCCGCCTGGATACTGAGATATTTTCATGAAAGTAACTTGCATGCAAAACTTTAACCAAAATGTTTAAGGGGTTAAAAAAAGGGGCCTTAAAATTTTAACATACTTATCGATTTTTACCCCCGAAAGTATGTACCCCTAAAAATATTAAAGAAAGTGACCCCAGGGCGGGGCCAAAAATTTTGGGGCCCCAGGGCCATAAATTTTAAAAATTTTGGAGAGGGCCATAAGGGGGCGCTACTACCCCAAAATCAAAGCTCTGTGCCTTTTTTGGTTTTTGAGAAAAAAATTTTTTTTAAATTTTAAAAAATTTTTTTTCTATTTTTAGCTCCGTGACTAGTTTTCAACAGACGGGAAACCCCCTTTGAAAAAAACTTGAAAGGGGGTTTCCCCCAAGGATCTTTTTTTTAAAAGGGGTTTTTTAAAAATTCCCAGTATTTTTGGTGGAAAAAATTTTTTTTAATTTAAAAAAAATTGGGGGGGCGCTTGGGGGAAAGGGCCCCTCAAAAAAAGTCAAAAAGAGCAGTTGTGCTCAGGTGAGCTAAAAAGGGGGCCCAAAAATTTGTAAAACTTTCCCCTCAAAAGTTTTACTTTGGTTGTCGACCCCCCAAAAAATTTTTATAAACTTTCAAGTCAATCCCCTGAATGCTTTTTTTAGATAAAAATAGATTTTTGTTTGCACGAAAAAAAATTAACCCCAAATTTTCTATTGCATGAAAAAATTTAAACCCAAAAAATTTTAGGTGAAAAAGGGGCCCCTAATTAAAAATTTAATTCATTTTAAGAGTTTTTCCCCTTGGTTTTGATCCCCCCGAACATATTTATTTTTTTAAGTAATACCAAAAAAAGGTTTGGATTTAGGTTGATGTAACTTGCACTAAAAACCCCTTTAACCAAAGTTTTAAAACCCCAAAACCCCCACGCGGGGGGGCTAAAATTTCCCTTTATTTTTTCCCAAAAGTCTATAAAAAAAAAGGCCAAGAAGCTCATATTTCAGCAAAAATTTTTTAAAAAAATTTTGACAATGGCATAAAAAATCTCTCGGGGAAACAGGGCCCCCCGTTAAATTAGGGTTTTAATTTCTTTTATGTATCCCAAAGAGGTCCCCCATTTTGATGACTCGGTAGTGCTCTTCCCCACCCAGGACATAAAAAAGGCATAGTTTTTTTTCCCAAAAAGGGGGAGTTGTATATGCAATTTGAAAAAAAAAAAAAAACTTTCCCCTTTTAGAAAATTTAATGAAAATTAAAAAAAATTTAAACCCCTTTTGTTTTTAAAATTGAAAGTAATCCAAAAAGGGGACTTTAAAAGGGCCCGGATCGCCCCCGGGGGTTTTCGGTTTTCCCCAAAAAGGGAAAAAAAAATCTGTATTAAAACATTTTGGGGAAAAATTTCCCGGGGTTTTAAAGGAGGGGGTCCCCCTAAAAGGTTTTTTTCCCCTTTAAAAAAAGGCAAATAAGCCCCCCCCTGGTGGGCCCTTTTTTTTTAATTGGATCAGAATTTTAATTTTTTTCAAAATTTTGGGAAAAAGGGGGGTTACCCCAAGGCCAATCTGTAAAAAATTTTTTTTTTAAATCTGGCCAGTAGTTTTGAAAAAGGGTTTTAATTTTAAAGTTTTAATTTTTTTTTTCTTTTTGTTTAATGGGGGAACCCCAGTTCTATATGGATCCAAATTTTTTTTTTGGGAAAAATTTTTTGAAAAAGGGTTACCCCCCAAAGGTCATTTTTCCGCCAAATTTTAAAAAAAATTTTGTCCCCAGGTTTCGAGGAAAGTTGATTAAAGGGGTTTTCCCCATTTTAAAAAATAAGGCAAAAAAAACCCCCCCCCCTGGGGACGGGGTTTTTTCCCCGGTTTGAAATTTTTTTAGGGGCCTTTGGTTTTAGGTTGACCCCCAAGGAAATCTGTACAATTTATTTTTTTAAAACTGGGCCAGAAAATTTTTAAGAAGGTTTTTTTTTTAAAAATTTTTAAAATTTTTTTTTTTTTGGTTTTCCCTGGCAACCCCGGGGGTTTTTCAGGTCTAAAATTTAAAATTTTGCAATTTTTTGGAAAAGGTTTTCCCAAGGATCACCCTGCCCCAATTTAATCAAATTCGGGGCCCGTGGTTTCAGAGGAAATGTTGATTTTATAAAGTTTTCCCTATATTATAAAAGGAAAAAAAACCCCCGGCCCCCCGGGGGGGCCGTTTTTTACGGATCGGAAAATTTTTTGCAACTTTGGTAGAGGTTTTTCCCAAAAAGGAACCCCCTGGTACCAAATTATTTTAAAATCTGGCCCATGTTTTGAAAAAAATTGGGTTTTTTAAAATTTTTATTTTTTTTTTCTTTTTTTTTTCCCCGGCAACCAGAGTTTTACATGGATCAAGTTTATTTTAGCAAAATTTTTGAAGGTGGGCCCCCAAATTTCCCTGCCATGTTTAAAAAAATTCTGGGGCCCGTGGTGTCAGGGAGGGGGTTTTCAAAGGTTTCCCCTTTTTTAAATATGGGGGAAATAAGCCCCGGCCCGGGGGCCATGTTTTTTTAAGGATCGGAAAAAATTTTTCAACTTTGGTAGAGGTTGACCCAAAAAGGAAATCTGTACCAAAAATTTTTTGAAAAAATGGCCCCTAGTTTTGAGGAGATGTTTTTAAAATTTTTTAAAATTTTTTTTCTTTTTGTAGCCATGGACAACCAGGGGGTTTTTTTTGGATAATTTAAAATTTTGCAAAAATTTTGGGCCTCCCAAAGGAACATTCCTGCCAATTTTTTTTTAAATTTGTCCATCAGTTTCAGAGGAGATGTCTTTAAAGGTTTTCCCCTATACAAAAAGGAAATAAGCCCCGCCCCCGGGGCCATGTTTTTTTTTTGGGTTTTGAATTTTAAATTTTTGGGGAAATTTGGTAGGGGAATTGACCCCGGAACATCTGTACCCCAAAATTTTGAAAATTTTTGGCCCCCTATTTTGAAGGAAAAGGGGTTTTTTAAAATTTTCAAAATTTTTTTTCTTTTTTAAGCCCCGGGCAACCCCCAGTTCTTCATGGATAAAAATTTTTTAGCAACTTTTTTTTAAAGGTTTTCCTAAGGGGCATCCCTGCCAAGTTTAATCAAATTCTGTCCAGTTGTTTCAGAGAAGATTTTTTTTAAAAAAGGTTTTTTTTTAAATATAAGGAAAATAAGCCCCCCCCCCGGCGGCCATTTTTTTTTCGGATCGGAAAAATTTTTTGAAAATTTGGTAGGGTTGCCCCAAAAGGAAAAAACCCGTACCAAATTTTTTGGGGAAACGGGCCGTAGTTTTAAAGGAGATAAAATTTTTTTTTTTTTAAATTATTTTTTTTTTGTACCCCTTTGGAACCCCGGGTTTTCAGGGGTCAAACTTTATTTTAGAATTTTTGTAAAAACCCAAAAAGGGGCACCCCCGTCAAGTTCATTAAATTCGGGGAGCGGTTTCAGGGGGGGGGTTTTCGTTTAAAGAAAATTGTTGACGACGCACGACAGACGACATCGCACGAGGACGAAAAGGGCTTTACAATAGTCCCCCTTGGGGGAAATTTTTTTCTGGGTTTTAGCTAATAAAAAATCTAGAATTTTTTAAGGGGGGGATGTATTATAAAAATTTTACGAAATTTTAAAAACTACAGGAATTATCTTTTCAAATTTTTAAATTCTTTTGTAGAAAATCGAAAAAAAATTTAAAAAACTTTTAAAAAAAAATTTCCATTTTGATAAACATAATTTTTTTTTAAAAACGTTTTTTTTTTTTATTATTTGTTTTTTTTTGTCTCCAGAACCTTTTTTTTTTTTCCTTTTTTTAAAAACCAAAAATTTTGGGAATTTTTTTTGTATTTTTTTTAAAATCTTCTTTTTTTTAATTTTGATCTGATGTTTTTTTTGGGAAAAAAAAAAAATTAAAAAATCTAATTTTTAAAACCCTTTAATTTTAAGGGGAATTTTTAAAACTCAGTGCATTACCCCCCCCACTTCATTTACCTTAAAAAACAAAAAACTTGTAGGTTTAAAGCTTTATTTAAAAAAAAACGATGAAAAAAACGTTTTAAGTTTTTTTTTTAAACTTTTTTTTTTTTAAAAAAAAATTTTTTTTTGTTTGATGGCTGTAAAAAAAAATTTTTTCAGGCATGTTTTTTTAATGATTTTCTTGAACATACGGAAAGGGGTTAAAAAAGAAAAGATACAGTATAGTTAAAACTAAATAATTTTGTTTTAAAAAATTTTATTAATCTTAAGAGACAGAAAAATTAAAAAAATGAAAAAAAATTTTATGACAATTAATCGCCCCCCTCTCTGAACATAATTTTATCAGGCCATTTTTTTGGGGTTATTTTTTTTGGAAAAGGCTTCAGAGGGGCAAAACCCCGCTCGGACTATTCAAAAGTTTTGGTTAAAATTTTAAATTTTAAATTTTTTTTCAATTCTTGCCCCCTTCCTTTTCCCGGGGCATGTAATAGTCAAAAAAAATATACCCCCTTATAGTCTGTACCCTTAATATTTTATGGGGGTCTAAAAAAAAAAACCCCCTTTTTAGTTATGAGACATAAAAACAATAACACTGTGATGCAAAAATTTTTTAACCCCAAAAACCCCAATTTGAAAAGGGGCCATAATTTGTATAAATTCAGTCCAAAAAGTTTCCTCCTTAGTTTTTGATGCCCTGAAGACCCCCCCTTAAATTTCTAGTCCCCAATTTTTCCCAACAAAAAATTTCTGGGAATAAGCTGGGGGAGTAGCTTGAATGCCCCCAAAAAAATTAAACCAAAAAAATTAAAATTAAAAAAGGGGGTCATTTTTTTAATTTTTCCATCAAGGCTTCTTAAAAATATGATACCCCTTAAAAAAACCTGTTAAAAAAGTTTCAAATAAAAACCCCTGCCGGATTTTTAGATATAAGCATGAAAAAAACTTTAAAACAAAACTTTAAAAACCAAAAAAATTTTAAGTTTAAAAAAAAGGGGGCCCAAAAATTGTAAATTATTCCCTTTAAGAGTTTTACCCCAAAAGTATTACTCCCCAAACCAAAATTTAAAAAAGTTTAAAAAAATCGCAGGGGCCGGATACTGAGTAAAATTAAAAATGAAAGGACCTTGCATGCAAAAATTTAACCAAGATTTTTTAAATTAAAAAAAAGGGGGCCTAATTTGGAAAAAAATTTTTTTCAAGAGTTATTTCCATGAAAAAATGATACCCCTAAACATATTTAAGATGTTTAAAAAAAATTGCATGCCTGGAAAATGAGATTTTAGCAAAAAAGTACTTTATGAAAAACCCCTTAAAAAAAATTTCTATGTTAAAAAGGGGCAATAATTTTTAAAATATTTCCTCAAGAGTTATTACCATAAAAAAAAAGTTTTCCCCCTTAAAAAAATAAAAAAGTTTAAAATCAATCGCATGCTGGTTATGAATTTTAAGCATGGGGAGTATTTAAAAAGCAAATTTTTTAACCAAAAAAAAATTTTTTTTTAAAAAAGGGGCCAAAATTTTTAAAAATATTCCCCCCCCAAATTTATTTATTTGGTTGTCTAAAACCCCCAAAACCCTTTTTTTAAAAAATTTCAAGCCCAAAACCTTTTAATGCTTATGAGACCCCAAAAAAAATAGTAGCTTGCACGCAAAATTAAACCCCAAATTTTTAAAAAAAATTAAAAAAAGGGGTTTTAATTCAAAATTAAATTCATTTAAGGTTTTTACTTGGTTTTCTGTTTTCACCTGCCCCTTTTTAAAAAAATTTCAAGTCAATCCCCAAAAAAAGATTTTTAAAAAAAAGGGTTTTAAAGTAACTTGACCCAAAAAATTTAAAACCAAAACTGAAAAAGGGCCAAGCCGACGGGGGGGTGACTAAATAGCTATTTTTTTCGAATAGTGGCCCAAAAGGGGAAAATTTTTTTTCAGAAAAATTTTGTTTTTTGAAAAAGGGGCTTTCTGACTTTTGAATTAAGGGCTTTGATTTGCTTAATAATTTGGGGGTTTGGAAAAAATAAGTTTTAAAAATGTTTGTTTTAAGGGGGTGGCCCAAAAACGAATAGGGCATTTTTTCCCTTCGTCATACTTGGAATTAAAAAATTTATAAAAAATTTTTTTAGAAAAAATATAATAAAAATTCCAAATTTTTGTTTTTTTAACATTTTTTTAAAAAACTTACAAATTTGAAATGTTTTTTCCAAATTTTTAAAAGGTTTTTTTTAAAACAGAAAGTATTTTAAATTTAAATTTAAAGTTGCTTGTGTGAGATTAAAATTTAAAATCTTTTTGCATAAAATTATTTGTTTTTAAATTAAATCTCCAAGACCATTCAGTTTATCAATCTTTTTGGTTATTTTAGCAACAATCACCCTGCCCAAAATTTTAAACAAATTTTGCTCAGCGGTTCAGAGGAGATGTCTTTAAAAATTTCATATTACATATAAGGCAAAAATTGCCCCCCCCCAAACTGCTATGTTTTTTTTTATAGATTGGAATAATTTTAACAAATTGGGAGAGACTTACCCAAGGAACATTTGTCCAAAAAAATTTTGAAATCTGGCCAACAGTATATCTGGCCAATAGTTTTTAAGGAGTGATTTTTTAAAATTTCACTATTAAAAATAAGGCAAATTTAGCCCCGCCCCAAAAACCCCCATGTTTATTTTATAGATCGGAATAATTTTAACAATATTGGAGAGACTTACCCCCAAAGGGAAAATCTGTACCCCAAAAAATTTTGAAATTGGCCAACAGTATATCGGCCAATAGTTTTGAAGGAGTGATTTTTTAAAGTTTTTTTTTATACGCCGCCGAGGCGGTGTATATTGGCGTCATCTTCTCCATCCCTCCGTCCGTATGTCCAATCTTTGAACGAACTCCTCCTACGTTTCTGAATGAACTTTTCAAAACTTGGTCAATGTCATTTCTATAAAGGGTAGTGTGCATGAAATGGCGATTTTTGGGTTTATTTTTTTTACAAGTTTGTGTCCCTTGTCTCTTAGCTGATTTAATTGCACTTTTTGAACGCAAAATCCCCTAATTTTGAATGAAATTTTTTAAAACTTGGTCAATGTCATTACTATAAGGGGAGAGTGCATGACGTGGCGATTTTTGGTTTATTGATTTTTACAGATCTTTTCCCCTTTAAACTTTTTTCTGTAGTGATTTATATTTCAGCCTTGTGAACGCAATCCTCCCCATGTTTTTGAAAAAATTTTTCAAAATTGATTTGTGGATTACTATGGTAGATGTGCATGAAGTGGCAATTATCCAGTTATTGATTTTTACAAGATTTGTGTCCCTTGAAATTTGGTTGTGTTGATTGATTTGAGCCTTGTGAACGCAAATCCTCCTAGTTTCTGAACGAATCTTTTCAAAAAATTGGTTTGTGGATTACTATAAAAAGTGGCGATTTTCCCGGGTTTATTAAATTTTTTTTTCAAGATTTTTGTCCCTTGAAAATAGTTCATTAGCTGATTGGTATTTCAGCTTTGTGAATGCAATTCCTTGTATGTTTTGCCTAATTATTTAAAAATTCAATGTCATTATATAATGGTAAGTATGCCAAAAAAGGGGTTTTTATGTTCATCAATTTTGCAATAGTTATGCCCTTTTAAAAAATGGTCCTTGAAAACAAACTCAAGTTTCTAAAAAAGGTAAAAGTGCACAAAGCAGGGATTTTTGGGGACGGATTTTTGCAAGGATATGGGAGAAAGAAAAAAGGATTCTATTGATACTGCTATTTGACCTACTTTCATATTTGGGGCATTTTTAGGGTTCTTCTCTGTTAGCTTTTTGGTCTTACAGACTTTATTAGAGTTATGTTACGAAATGTTAAAAGCAAAAATTAAAAGGCCCCTCTTGGGCTTTATATTTTGGGCAGGTATATTTTGGCATCATGGCATCTGGTTTTTTCTTTCTGTTGCCTGGTAACCCGATTGCATGGGTCAAGTTTTTTTTGCAACTTTTGTGAAGGGTTTACCCAAGGAAAATCCCTGCCAAGTTAAAAACAAAATTTGCCCCCGGTTTCAGAGATGTCGTTTAAAATAAATGTTGAAATGGACGACTTCGTGCTAGGTGAGCTAAAGAAAAACCCAAAAGGACTTACTGTTGAGGCAGAAAGCCCTAATTAATGGAAAGAGTTAAAAACTAACATGAAATTTACATCCTTGCAAAGGCAACTTCTCCCTCTTTAAAGTAACAAGATCAAGGGATCAACTTCATTTTAGGTGATCATTTGTGCCAAATGAAATTAAATTTTCTAACCATTGGTTTCAGAAATGATTTTGAAGTTTCTATATAGAGAGTATATAAGGAAGGTCCCAACCCCATGGGGGCTTCAGTTTTTATTAGATCAACTTAACTTAGCAATCATGGTAGACAACCATGAGATGTCTATTTGTGCCAAATAAAAATTAAATTCTGATCATTGGTTTCTGAGATGATGACTTTTAAAATTTTCTATATATTGTAATTATATAAGGAAACTTCCCAATGACATAAATAAATCAAGACATGGGGGCCTAATTTTTGAATCAACATTTTTGGGATCAAGTTCATTTTAGCAATTAGGGTAGAGCACTATGAGGTGAACATTTGTGCCAAATGAAATTAAATACTGACGTTGATTTCAGAGGAGATCATTTTAAAGTTTTTGAAAAAAAAGGGGGTACTAGTTGCCATGGCAACCAGAGTTCTGCTAGGATCAAATTTATTTTAGAATTTTTTGGTGAAGGGTTCACCTAAGGATGATTCTGCCAAGTTCCTTAGGTGATTCATGCCAAGTTTCATTAATTACAACCAAACGCTTTCAGAAGAGATGTCTTTTAAAAGACAAGAGGGCCAAGAGGCCCTGTGTCGTCCCTGAGTAAGATGCGTGTGTTAGGCATAATGACATAAAATCTGGCATCTAAAGTGTTTTTCTAACATTTGACTAAGGACCTACCTTTTGATCCTACCTGAATTTGCACTCAACTGGGAATTCATGCAGTCACCCATTCATATCAAGTTTAATGAAGACTGGGACAAAAATATAGGCCTCTCAGAATGTTCACAAGATTTTTTTAAAAAATTTGCCCTGGTGACCTACTTTTTGACCCTATGTTGCCCAGTTCTAAATTCATCTGAGATTTGATGTAAACAAACATTCTGACCAAGTTACATTAAAGGGTTAGTCTAAAACTGTGTCTCTAAAGTGTTCACAAGGTTTTTCTAAGATTTGACCTGGTGACCTAGTTTTTGACCCTAAGTGACCCAATTTCAAACTCACCAAGATATCATGTATACAGACGAACATCCTGACCAAATTTCATAAAGGGACTTGGCCAAAACTGTTGCCTCTATATTTTAACAAGGTTTTTCTAAGATTTGCCCTGGTAACCTAGTTTTTGACCCCACATGACCCAATTTCAAACTCATCCAAAATATCATGTAGATAAACATCCTGGCCAAGTTTCATGAAGATTTAGCCAAAACTGGGGCCCTTTCTAGAGTGTTCACAAGGATTTTCTAAGATTTGACCTGGTGACCTAGTTTTTGACCCACATGCCCCAATTTTAAACTCATCAGAGAAATCATGTAGATAAACATCCTGGCCAAGTTTCATGAAGATTTACCCAAAAACCCGTAGCCTCTAGAGTGTTCACAAGGTTTTCCTAAGATTTGACCAGGTGACCAAGTTTTTGAACCGACCCCTCATGACCCAATTTCGAACTCATCCGAGATTTTCATGTAGACAAACTTTCCTGCCCCAAGTTTCATAAAGATTGGGCCAAAACTGTGGCTTCTAGAGTTTTTCACAAGCAATTGTTGACGCCGGACGACGCACGACGGACAAAAGGCGATCACAAAAGCTCACCCTGAGCACAAGTTCTCAGGTGAGCTAAAAATTTATGACAACGAACGATGGATGGACGGATCCCAATAGCTCACCTTTAGCAGATTGTGGTCTGGTGGCTAAAAGCCACTAAATTGATGTATTTAATTTTAATACATTAAAACCTGTATCAACTATAAACTCTGAATAAAGTTACCCTGACAACAGTGGCTGTCCTGCCATACAGAATAATTAAGGAAATCAAATGCTTTTAAAGGTCACATGATTATGTTTCAGTAGTGCAATTGTGTACACAAATGAGGCTAGTATATTCAATGCTGAAAAACAACTGAATTTCATAGACAAGAGGGCCATGTTGGCACTGAATAGCTCACCTGAGAAATATTGCCTTTCATTACCTTTTATAAAAAGTCATACTGAATACATTTGCTGAGTTACAGCAAAATAATCGTTTTCCACACAAAAAACTATACCTGTGATCCAATTTTTATGGTTTTAAAACTATAAAATCAAGTGACACCTAGGGTTTGGGGCCAAATTTTTACCCAAGAGCCATGATTTGAAAACTTGGTTTTTGGTCTAAAAACCATGATCTTGTGGTGTCTGATAAGAAGATCTTTTAAAGACACCACTATATAAGTCCCATGTAAAATCAAGTGACCCCTGGGGGAGGGCCAATTCTGAGCCATGATTTGAACAAACTTGGTATATGTCTATAAGACCATGTAACACACCAAATCTGAAATCCAGGCCTTGTTGTTTTTGACAAGAGGATTTTTTCTAGTTTTTCCTATTTTAGCCTATATAAAAATCAAGTGACCCCTGGGGGGGGCCAAATTTTGACCCCCGGGTCATGATTTGAAAAAACTTTTATGTGATCCACTGACCCGCTTCACACCAAATATCAAACTTCGGGCCTTGTGGTTTCTGAGAAGAAGATTTTTTTAGTTTTTTTTTTTATAGAAGCCCATGTAAAATCAAGTGACCCCTAGGGGGGGGCCAATTTTGACCCCCGGGTCATGATTTGATCAAACTTGGTAGAGGTTCATAGACAATGCTAAAAAACCCCAAAAACCTAACTCTAGGCCTTGCAATTTTTCGTAAGAAGAATGAACACAGTGACTATTACAAGAGCCTTCTCATCAAGGTCTGTTTTTTTTTGCTTTAAAAAAAAAAGTAGATCTACCATTTTTTTCAGTTAGCTCACTTTTGCAAACAGTAACTTGAAATGGGAAATACATTTTTTTTTCCCTTTGTGAAAGAATAATTAGAACTAGAATCGAAATTTCATGATTTTCATGATTTTTGCGGAAGCTTTTTTCCATTCAGTTTACGAGTTGCATGGTTAGAATAATAATTTCTTAGTTCACTGGCTTGTTGAATGCCATCAACAATGATCTTTAAAAACATTTTGTCACAATTTTTAAAAGGGTTTAAAACACAAAGATTTCATTTTCATTTTTTATTGTTAAAATACATTAGTGTAAGCCTTCGTGAAAAAAATATTTTAAAAAATTATGTGTAGTTTGTATAAAATTCGGCTATTAAAAGTTGAAAAAATTTGACCCAGGTGAAAAAAAAGGGGTTGACTGACTTCTTTCCCTTTGCTATGACGTCATCAATAGACAAACCTCTGCCAGCACTATATATCTTATTAAAAAAGTCACAGTTACTGAAACCTAATTTCAAGCTAAGTCCAAAGATGACAATGAACGAATAAGGGTTGTAAATGTGTATCTCAGTTAATTAATTTGCAAAATTTTTTAAGTATATTCTTCAGTTGGATTTAAAAAACTGATCGCTTTAGGTAATGAATAGTGATGAGGGTCGTCATAATGAAAAAAATCATATAGGATGTTTTCAAAAAAAACAATATTTGATACATTGACATAAAGGTCCTTGTCTTTTCAAAAATATGAGAAATTTTTAATAAACGTTTTACATACCTTCATAAAAACCCCCTCTTTTTTTCCCTTTAAAAATCCGGCTTTCCTGCTTTGATTTTTCCACAAAACCATGTTTCAAAATTGAGAAAAACCCCTTTCAATCTTTTGATAAGAATTAATTTTTTGGGTTTTGGTTTATGATTATATAATTTCCTGTTTGAGGTCAATCAAAGGGTAAAAAAAGGGGGTTACCCAGGTTAATTGACCCGGGTTTGTGTGTCCAAGAGAGGGCCTAATTGGTGGGTATGATTTATGGCCCGGGTGTGACATATTGTCAAGCCAATCATTTGAAAAGTGAGCAGATGCTAACGGGACAGTCGGGTTTTAGATGGTAAAACCCATTGTCAATTAGTCAATAATGCCCACAGATTAAGAATTTTTAACGGGGTTTAAGTTTCGGCAAGTTTCATTCTAGATTATGAAAAATGGAATTATTAGTGCAAATATATAAGTTTATGGGTAGGTTCTGTTGTTCCTTAAAATTTTCAAATCAAATCGATTTTATAAGTTTTGTCTTAGTAGGGTATAAAAAAAAAGTTAATGTGATTTGATTATCTGAATATGACATGAGAAAATATTTTACTTAAAACTTGATTTTTTGGGAAAAAATGAATATTTAAACCGACGGGAACGATAAAAAGCTTCTTTTTTTTTTTTTGAATACAATTATGATATAAAGGAAGAATTTGGGTTAAATCGTGAAAGAAAGGGAAGTACTTATAATTCCAAAATTTTTAATTCTTCCGTTTCAACGGGTAAAAGTTTAAAGTTCCTTTTTCATAATGTGGCTTCCTTTTTTATAAAGTGCTTATAAAAAAAAACGTCAGTTCATAAATGGGGCGGGAAGAAGAGAATTAAAATAAAAAAACACAAGATGCACTACTAACACCAAAGTATAGGAATTTCCCTCAAGTCAAGTGGTGGGAAAACTATTCAAATTAGGAAAATTTTAACTTTATTTTACTTGAAAAATCCTGTTTATCTCTGAATTTAACCCTTTTTTTTTCAGTCAATCTGATCACAAATAAATCATTTATTTTCGGTTTAAAAATTTTGACACAAATTGAATTTTTTTCATTTTTATGAAATATCCCCATTAATTCTTGAGTGTCATTTCCAAAAATTTATGGGCTTTTTGTCACGTATCTTTTTTTATAGTGTGCTTTTGTCGCTAATCCTTTGGGAAAAGGGTTTACGCATGACAACCCTGACCATGCGATATGGCGGGACGACAAAGCAACATGACGTTCACATTTATAGGTTGTACTTTTGTTGTGAATAAATTTTTGTGTCTTGTTGCAGTTAAAAATTGAAACACAAAAAGGGGAAAATTTCGCACGACAAAAGCAAGGGATACAAAAAAAATGCAACACCCAAAACTCGAAATGTTTTTATTATCATGTTTTTGTTTCATATTGCCCCGGGATTGTTTACAATTGTCATGCATTGACCCTTTTCCCGCATTCCAAAATATTGCTTGCAATGAAAAGAAAAGTCACAGATTAGGGCCATGTCAGTGATACAGTTGATACCACTTTTGGAAAAAATTTCAAAACTTGCAAAAAAAAATTTTTGTTTGTTTATTTTAAATTGTTAGATGTGAAAACCATAATCTTTCAAATTTTGTGGTTTGCAGTGTATAAACTGCTTTTCGTAAAAATAGACCCCTTTTTTTATATTCAAATAACCATGATCTTTCAAAATATTTGTTGGCATTACATCAAAAACTTTTCCTAAAATACCCCAATTTTTTCGTTGAATACAGTTTTATTGCCTCTGTTCAGTTATGCAGTCCCCAAGCTTAAAAACTAAATTTTTATAAGATTAACCAAATATTATATGTGAATAGCAACAACTTCCCAAAATTTTCCAATACGCTATTTTGTTATATACCGCTGACCATCATCTTTCAATTTTTGAAGTCGTTAGCTTGATATATAAAACCCAGCTGGTTTTTTCTTTTTGATTCCTTTCAACTATGAAGTCGCCCAAACTTGAAAACGTTTTTCATAAGATAGATAAAGCTATTAAAAGTTTGTTTGTTAAGTTTAACGTCCCAACGACAGTATTTCAGTCATTTGGAGTTTATGTCTACTTTAGACAGAAAAATTTTGCTTTCCACACTGAGTACATTCCCTAGACCTTTTGGGGATATGCTGAGCGCCAAGAAAGGGGGCTATAACAGTTTTCCATTTTTTTCCAAACCCCTCCTCAACTACCCTAAATTTTTATGTGAGCGCCAAGCAAGGGAGCAGCAGGGGGGCGAATGTACCCCTTTTGTACCTTTTTACGCCGTTTTGTAAGCAGGAGGGGCAAGCATACCAGTAAGGGTGGCTCCAGGGGACAGAAAAAAAAACCCCCTCCGGCCCGGGCCCAGCAACAAGGGCCGCGGGGGGCTCCGTCATGATTATGTAAACCCCCGCCCCATGTTTTACATAGCATATGGACGTAAGGAAGTAAATATTTTTGCACCCAAACGAACCCCCCTTATAATCGCTTGGTTTGATAGCAGGGCGGCAGTACACTCCCAATGTTTCTGGCGAACAGACAAACTTTTTTGGGCTCAAGTTACAATC
>CM037779.1:43155895-43178567 GCA_021229015.1 Solen grandis | reverse complement strand
TTTTCATTCATGCAAGCAATATTTGGAATGCAGGGAAAAGGGTCAAGGGCATGCAATTGAAACAATACGCGGCAATATGAAACAACACATGATAATATGACATTTCGAGTGTTGTGTTGCATTGTTTTGTATCCCGTTGCATTGTCGTGCGTAATTTCATGTTGTGTGTCAAGATTTAACTGCAACAAGACACAGAAATATTCACAACATATGTACAACGCTATAAATGTGAACGTCATGTTGCTTTGTCGTACGTCATATCGCATGGTCATGTGTCATGCGTCAACCTTTCCATGTGATTAGCGACATAAGCACACTATATGAAATGATACGTGACATAAAGGCCATGAATTTGAAATGACACTCAAGAATTAATGACTGAAATAAAAAGTTAAATTTAGAGATAAACAGGAGATTTCAAGTGGATAGAAGATGAAATTTTCATAATTTGAATATGTTTTTACCACTATGACTTGACGTATTCCTATACTTTGGTGTTAGTGCATCTTGTGTATTTTTATTTTAATTCTCTTCTTCCCGAACATTTATGAACTGACGTTTGTTTTTATAATGCACATTATGAAAAAGGAAGCCACATTATGAAAAAGGAAGCTTTAAACTTTTACCCGTTGAAACACAGGAAGAAATAAAGTATGGAAGTATTTGTACTAACCTTTCTTTCACGCATTTAATCCAATTTTCCTTTATATCATAATTGTATTCAAAAAAAAAAAAAAGAAGCTTTTTATCGTCAGTCGGTAACTATTCATTTGTCAATAAATCAAGTTTTAAGTAAAATATTTTCTCATGTCATATTCAGATAATCAGAATCACATTAACTTTTTTAAACTCGTTAATTATTATTAATCTGAGTCATTATTGACTAATTGACAATGTTTCACCATCTAAGAACCCGACAGTCTGTTAACATCTGCTCACATCTCAAAGTGATTGACTTGACAATATGTCACACCCAGGGCCATAAATCATATCAACCAATTAGGCATCTCTCTGACACACAAACCCGATCAATTAACCTGGGTAACCCTTTTATTACCCTTTGATTGACCTCAAACAGGAAATTATATAATCATAACCAAACCAAAAAGTTAATTCTTATCATTAGATATGTTAGGGAATTTACTCATTTAGAAACATGGTCTTTGTGGAAATGCAGATACAGGATTTTAACAGAAAATAAGAGGGATTTTGATATGAAGGTATGTAAAACGTTTATTAAAATTGCTCATATTTTTGAAATGACAAGGACCTTTATGTCAATGTATCAAATATTGTTTTTAGAATACATCCTGATATGATTTTTTTCATTATGACGACCATCATCACTATTCATTACCTAAAGCGATCAGTTTTATAAAGTCCAACTGAAGAATATATCTTAATAGTTTTGCAAATTAATTAACTGAGATACACATTTACAACCCTTATTCGTTCATTGTCATCTTGGACTTAGCTTGAAATTAGTTACAGTAACTGTGACTTTTTCAATAAGATATATAGTGCTGGCAGAGGTTTGTCTATTGATGACGTCATAGCAAAGGGAATGAAGTCAGTCAACCTTTTCTCACCTGGGTCATTTTTGCAACTTTCAATAGCCGATTTGATACAAACTACACATAATTTTAATATATTTTTTGCACAGAAGGTCTTACACTAATGTATTCTAACAATAATAATGAAAATGAAATCTTTGTGTTGACCTTTAAACATTGTGACAAAATGTTTGAAAGATGTTAATGGTATTCAACAAGCCAGTGAGCGAAGGAATATATTATTCTAACCATGCAACTCCTCAACTGAACAGAATTGCTTCCGCAAAAATCAGTGAAATCATGATTGCGATTCTAGTTCTAATTATTCTTTCACATGGGAAAAAAAAATGTATTCCTATTTCAAGTTACTGTTTGCAAAAGTGAGCTAACTGAAATAATGGTAGATCTACTTTTTTTTGAAAGCAAATAAAACAGACCTTGATGAGAAGGCTCTTGTATATATGTCACTGTGTTCATATCTTCTTACGCAAAATTGCAAGGCCTAGAGCTTAGGTATTTGGTGTTTAGCATTGTCTAGTGAACCTCTACCAAGTTTGAAACCCGGGGTCAAAATTGGCCCCACCCTAGGGGTCACTTGATTTTACATAGGCCTTCTATAAGAAAAAAAACTAGAAAAATCTTCTTCTCAGAAACCACAAGGCCCGAAGTTTAGATATTTGGTGTGAAGCGTGGTCTAGTGGATCACATCAAAGTTTGTTCAAATCATGACCCTGGGGTCAAAATTGGCCCCACCCCAGGGGTCACTTGATTTTATATAGGCTAAAATAGGAAAAACTAGAAAAATCCTCTTGTCAGAAACAACAAGGCCTGGATTTCAGATATTTGGTGTGTTACATGGTCTTATAGACATATACCAAGTTTGTTCAAATCATGGCTCAGAATTGGCCCTCCCCCAGGGGTCACTTGATTTTACATAGACTTATATAGTGGTGTCCTTTAAAAGATCTTCTTATCAGACACCACAAGATCATGGATTTAGACCAGAACCAAGTTTTCAAATCATGGCTCTTGGGTCAAAATTGGTCCCACCCTAGTGTCACTTGATTTATAGCTTTAACCATCAAAATTTGGATCACAGGTATAGTTTTTGTGTGGAAAACGATTATTTTGCTGTACTCAGCAAATGTATTCAGTATGACTGTTATAAAAGGTAATGAAGGCAAATATTCTCAGGTGAGCTATTCAGTGCCAACATGGCCCTCTGTTCTATGAAATTCAGTTGTTTTTTCAGCATTGAATATACTAGCCTCATTTGTGTACACAATTGCACTACTGAAACATAATCATGTGACCTTTAAAAGCATTTGATTTCCTTAAATTATTCTGTATGGCAGGACAGCCACTGTTGTCAGGATAACTTTATTCAGAGTTTGATAGTTGATACAGGTTTTAATGTATTAAAATTAAATACATCAATTTAGTGGCTTTTAGCTCACCAGACCACAATCTGCTAAAGGTGAGCTATTGGGATCCGTCCATCCATCGTTCGTTGTCATAAATTTTTAGCTCACCTGAGAACTTGTGCTCAGGGTGAGCTTTTGTGATCGCCTTTTGTCCGTCGTGCGTCGTCCGGCGTCAACAATTGCTTGTGAACACTCTAGAAGCCACAGTTTTGGCCCAATCTTCATGAAACTTGGTCAGGATGTTTGTCTACATGAATATCTCGGATGAGTTCGAAATTGGGTCATGAGGGGTCGGTTGCAAAAACTTGGTCACCTGTTCAAATCTTAGGAAAACCTTGTGAACACTCTAGAGGCTACGTTTTGGATAAATCTTCATGAAACTTGGCCAGGATGTTTATCTACATGATATCTCTGATGAGTTCAAAATTGGTCATGTGGGGTCAAAAACTAGGTCACCAGGTCAAATCTTAGAAAATCCTTGTGAACAACTCTAGAGGCCACAGTTTTGGCTAAATCTTCATGAAACTTGGCCAGGATGTTTATCTACATGATATTTTGGATGAGTTTGAAATTGGGTCATGTGGGGTCAAAAACTAGGTTACCAGTCAAATCTTAGAAAAACCTTTAATATATAGAGGCAACAGTTTTGGCCAAGTCTTCATGAAATTTGGTCAGATGTTCGTCTGTATACATGATATCTCGGATGAGTTTGAAATTGGATCACTTAGGCTCAAAAACTAAGTCACCAGGTCAAATCTTAGAAAAACCTTGTGAACACTTTTGAGACCACAGTTTTTGACTAACCTTAATGTAACTTGGTCAGAATGTTTGTTTACATCAAATCTCAGATGAATTCAGAACTGGGCAACATAGGTCAAAAAGTAGGTCACCAGGCAAATTTTAAAAAAATCTTGTGAACATTCTGAGAGGCCTAATTTTTGTCCCAGTCTTCATTAAACTTGATATGAATGATGACTGCATGAATTCCCAGTTGAGTGCAAATTCAGGTAGGATCAAAAGGTAGGTCACTTAGTCAAATGTTAGAAAAACACTTTAGATGCCAGATTTTTTGTCATTATGCCTAACACAGCCATCTTACTCAGGTGAGCGACACAGGCCATCTTGGCCCTCTTGTCTTTTAAAAGACATCTCTTCTGAAAGCGTTTGGTTGTAATTAATGAAACTTGGCATGAATCACCTAAGGAACTTGGCATGAATCATCCTTAGGTGAACTTCCACAAAAACTTCTAAAATAAATTTGATCCTAGCAGAACTCTGGTTGCCATGGCAACTAGTACCCTTTTATTTCAAAAACTTTAAAAATGATCTCCTCTGAAATCAACGATCAGTATTTAATTTCATTTGGCACAAATGTTCACCTCATAGTGCTCTACATAATTGCTAAAATGAACTTGATCCCAAAATGTTGATTCAAAAATTAGGCCCCCATGTCTTGATTTATTTATGTCATTGGCAAGTTTCCTTATATAATTACAATATATAGAAAATTTTAAAAGTCATCATCTCAGAAACCAATGATCAGAATTTAATTTCATTTGGCACAAATAGACATCTCATGGTTGTCTACCATGATTGCTAAGTTAAGTTGATCTAATAAAAACTGAAGCCCCATGGGATTGGCACCTTCCTTATATACTCTCTATATAGAAACTTCAAAATCATTTCTGAAACCAATGGTTAGAATTTAATTTCATTTGGCACAAATGATCACCTAAAATGAAGTTGATCCCTTGATCTTGTTACTTTAAAGAGGATGAAGTTGCCTTTGCAAGGAATGTAATTTCATGTTAGTTTTTAACTCAATTTCCATTAATTAGGGCTTTCTGCCTCAAGCAGTAAGTCCTATTGGTTTTCTTTAGCTCACCTGAGCACGAAGTCGTCCATTGTCAACAATTTACTTTAAAACGACATCTTTGAAACCGCTGGGCAGAATTTGAATTAACTTGGCAAGGATGTTCCTTGGGTGAACCTTCACAAAAGTTGCTAAAATAAACTTGATCCATGCGGAATCAGTTACCATGGCAACAGAAAGAAAAAACCAGAGTGCCAGTGATGCCAATATACGCTGCCACAAAATATAAAGACCAAGAGGGGCCTTTAATATTGCTTTTAACATTTCTGTAAGCATAAGCTCATAATGAAGTCTGTAAGACCAATAAGCTGAACAGAGAAGAACCCTAAAAATGCTTCCAATATGAAAGTAGGTCAATAGCAGTATCAATATGAATCCTTTTTTCTTTCTCCGCATATCTCTTGCAAAAATCACTGTACCAAAAATCCCTGCTTTGTGCACTTTTACCTGTTTAGAAACTTGAGTTGTGTTTTCAAGAGACCATGTTTTAGAAAGCATAACTAATTGCAAATATATGATGAACATCAAATCCCTGCTTTGTGCATATCTTACCATTATAGTAATGACATTGAATTTTGAATAATTAGGTCAGAAACATACAAGGAATTGCATTCACAAAGCTGAAAATACCAATCAGCTAATGAGACTATGTTTCAAGGGACAAAAATCTTGCAAAAAAAATTAATGAACCGGAAAATCGCCACTTATTATAGTAATGCCACAAACCAAGTTTTGAAAAGATTCGTTCAGAAACATAGGAGGAGTTGCGTTCACAAGGCTGAAATATCAATCAGCTACAGAGATAAAGTTTCAAGGGACAAAGATCTTGTAAAAATCAATGAACCAGAAAATCGCCACGTCATGCACATCTACCCATTATAGTAATGACATTGACCAAGTTTTGAAAAGATTCATTCAGAAATGTAGGAGGAGTTGCGTTCACAAAGCTGCAATATCAATCAGCTACAGAGACAAGGGACACAAATCTTGTAAAAATCAATGAACCAGAAAATCGCCACTTCATGCACATCTACCCATTATAGTAATGACATTGACCAAGTTTTGAAAAGATTCATTCAGAAACGTAGGAGGAGTTGCGTTCACAAGATATGGACATACGGACGGACGGATGGAGAAGATGACGCCAATATAACGACCGCCTCTGGCGGCGTATAAAAATGAAAACTTTAAAAAATCATCTCCTTCAAAACTATTGGCCAGATATACTGTTGGCCAGATTTCAAAATATTTTGGTACAGATGTTCCTTGGGTAAGTCTCTACCAATATTGTTAAAATTATTCCGATCTATAAAATAAACATGGCGGTTTGGGGCGGGGCTAATTTGCCTTATGTAATAGTGAAATTTTAAAAATCATCTCCTTCAAACTATTGGCCAGATATACTGTTGGCCAGATTTCAAAATATTTGGTACAGATGTTCCTTGGGTAAGTCTCTACCAATATTGTTAAAATTATTCCAACATAAAAAAAAACATAGCAGTTTTGGGGCGGGGCTAATTTGCCTTATATGTATATAGTGAAATCTTTAAATGACATCTCCTCTGAAACCGCTGAGCAGAATTTGATTAAATTTGGCAGGGATGATTGTTGCTAAAATAACCAAAAAGAGTTGATGAAACTGAATGGTCTTGGAGATTAATTAAAATCAACTAATTTTCATGCAAAAAGATTTGAAAGTTTTAATCTCTACACAAGCAACTTAATTAACTTCAAAATACTTTCTGTATTGTAAAAATCCTGTTAAATTGGAAAACACATCTTCATATTTAGTAAGTATTTTTAAAAAAAAAATGTTCAAAAAGCAAATAATTTGGAATTTCATTATATTTTCTGAAAAAATTATTTATACATCTTTTGAATTCCAAGTATGACGAAGTGGAAAAAATGCCCTAGTCAGATTGGAGCCATCAGATTAATAACAAACATTCTAAAGCTTATTTCTCCAAAGCCTCAACTTATCTAAGCAAATCTATGTCATTAATTCAAAAGTCAGATAAGTCCTTTTGCAGACAGACGAAAACTTACTGACAAAAAATTCCACTTTTAGCCGACTATCGAAGAATATGATAGCTATTGTAGTCACCCTGGCGTCGGCGTTGGCGTTGCAGCTTTTGGTTAAAGTTTTGCGTGCAAGTTACTTTCAACCTTATATCTAATAATCGTTTATGTATTGACTTGAAAGTTTTATAAATATGTTTCAGGGCATCAGACAACCAAGGTAGATAACTCTTGACTGAATTTAATATGAATTATGGCCCCTTTTAAACTTTTTGAAAATTTGGTTGAAGTTTTGCGTGCAAGCTACTATCTAGTTTGTATCTCAGTAAGCATTCATGGTATTGACTTGAAAGTTTAAGAATATGGTTTAGGGGCATCAGACAACCAAAGTAGATAAATCTTGATGGAATATATTACAAATATGGCCCCTTTTTAACTTAGAAATTTTGGTTAAAGTTTTGCATGCAAGATACTCTCATGCTATATATATCAGTATCCAGGCATGCGATTGATTTAAACATCTTTATATGTTAAGGGTATCGTACTTTCATGGTAATAACTCTTGATGGAATATGTTACAAATTATTGCCCCTTTTTAACATAGAAATTTTGTTTAAGTTTTGCATGAAAGGTACTTTTTTGCTAATATCTCAGTATCCAGGCATGCAATTGATTTTAAACATCTTAAATATGTTTAGGGGTATCATACTTTCATGGTAGATAACTCTTGATAGAATATGTTACAAATTATGGCCCCTTTTTAATTTAAAAATCTTGGTTAAAGTTTTGCATGCAAGGTACTTTCATGCTAATATCTCAGTATCCAGGCATGCGATTGATTTTAAACATCTTTAATATGGTTTAGGAGTATCATACTTTTCAGGTAGATAACTCTTGATGGAATATATTACAAGTTATGGCCCCTTTTTAAACTTAGAAATTTTGGTTAAAGTTTTGCATGCAAGTTACTTTCATGCTTATATCTCAGAGTCCAGGCATGGGATTGATTTGAAACATCTTTAACATGTTTAGGGGTATCATACTATAAAAGAAGCCTTGATGGAATATATTAAAATTATGACCCCCTTTTAACTTAATTTTGGTTAATTTTTTGCATTCAAGCTACTATCCAGCTTATATCCAGAAATTGCTTGTGGAATTGACTAGAAATTTAAGGAGTGTCTCAGGGCATCAGAAAACTAAGGAGGATAACTTTTGGATTGAATTTTATACAAATTATGGCCCTTTTCTAACTTGGATTTTGGTTAAAGTTTTGCATGCACAGTGTTATTGTGCTTATGTCTCAGTAACTAGGCATGGGATTGATTTTAGACATCATAAGAATATTAAGGGTATCAGACTATCAAGGTATATCATTTTTGACTATTACTAAGTACAGGTATGTGAAGGGCAAGAATTGAAATAGATTTCATTTGATTTACCAACAAGCATTTTGAATAGTCGAGCGTGCGTCCCTCTGACAGCTCTTGTTCCAAAAATATCAACCAATGAAATGGCCTGATAAAATTATGTTCAGAGAGGCGGCGATTAATTGTCATAATAATTTTTATCATTAATGTTTAATTTTTCTGTCTCTTAAGATTAATCATGTTAAAAGCATAAATTATTAACGTTTTTAACTATACTGTATCATGATCTTGTTTACTTCCGGTATGTTCAAAGAAAATCACTTAAAAATCATGCACTGATAAATTTTGTTTACAGCCATCAAAAAATTTAAAAAATGTTTTAAAACATGAATGTTTGAAATAAGAAACTGTATATACAGATTTTACATCGTCTTTTTTAAATAAAGCTTTAAACTTACAAGATTTATGATCTTAAGGTAAAGTGAAGTGGGTGGGTAATGCACTGAGATAAGTTTGCATTAAATGACTGTATTATTATTAGATTCTATTTAATTTTTTTTTTCAATAAAAACATCAGATCAAAATTAAAAAAAAGAAGATATTTAGATATTAGCATAAAAATTCCCATTGTTGTGTTTTGAAAAAAAAGGAAAGAAAAAAGGTTCTGGAGACAAAAAAAACAACTAATGAAAAATCTGATTAAAAAATAATTATGTTTATCAAAATGGAAATTTATTTTAAAGTTATTACAATTTTAATCTGAGTCTCTACATAAGCAATTCAACTTTGAAAAGATATATTCCTGTAGTGTTAATTACTGTCAAAATTGATAATACATGCCTACATAAACAATTCTAGATCTTTTATTAGCTCACCTGAGCACGAAGTGCTCAAGGTGAGCTATTGTGACACCCTTCGTCCGTCGTGCGATGTGCGTCGTGTCGTGCGTCGTCAACAATTTTCTTTAAACGACATCTCCTCTGAAACCGCTGGACCAGAATTAATGAAACTTGACAGGAATGTTCCTTGGTGAGGCTCTACAAAGTTGCTAAAATAAAGTTGATCCATGAAGAACTCTGTTGCCATGGCTACAAAAAGAAAAATAATTTGAAAACTTTAAAAATCATCTCCTTCAAAACTACTGGTCAGATTCAAAATAATTTGGTACAGATGTTTCCTTGGTCCAACCTCTACCAAAGTTGCTAAAATTATTCCGATCCGTAAAAAACATGGCCGCCAGGGGCGGGCTTATTTGCCTTAATGTATATAGAGAAACCTTTAAACAACATCTTCTCTGAACAACTGGACAGAATTTGATTAAACTTGGCAGGGATGATCCTTAGGTCAACCTTCACAAAAGTTGCTAAAATAAAGTTGATCCATGAAGAACTCTGGTTGCCATGGCTACAAAAAGAAAAATAATTTGAAAACTTTAAAAATCATCTCCTTCAAAACTACTGGCCAGATTTCAAAATAATTTGGTACAGATGTTCCTTGGGTCAACTTCTACCAAAGTTGCTAAAATTATTCTGATCCGTAAAAAAACATGGCCGCCAGGGGCGGGGCTTATTTGCCTTATATGTATATAGAGAAACCTTTAAATGACATCTCCTCTGAAACTGATGGACAGAATTTAATGAAACTTGGCAGGAATGTTCCTTTGGTGAGGCTCTACAAAAGTTGCTAAAATAAAGTTGATCCATGAAGAACTCTGGTTGCCATGGCTACAAAAAGAAAAATAATTTGAAAACTTTAAAAATCATCTCCTTCAAAACTACAGGCCAGATTTCAAAATAATTTGGTACAGATGTTCCTTGGGTCAACCTCTACCAAAGTTGCTAAAATTATTCCGATCCGTTAAAAAAACATGGCCGCCAGGGCCGGGGCTTATTTGCCTTATATGTATATAGAGAAACCTTTAAACAACATCTCCTCTGACACCACTGGACAGAATTGATTAAACTTGGCAGGGATGATCCTTGGTCAACCTTCACAAAAGTGCTAAAATAAACTTGATCCATGTAGAACTCTGGTTGCCATGGCAACAAAAAGAAAAAAAAAATGAAAACTTAAAAATCATCTTCTTCAAACTACTGGCCAGATTTTAAAATAATTTGGTACAGATGTTCCTTGGTCAACCTCTACCAAAGTTGCAAAAAATTTTCCGATCCGTAAAAAACATGGCCGCCAGGGCCGGGGCTTATTTGCCTTATATGTATATAGGGAAAACTTTATATAAATCAACATTTCCTCTGAAACCACTGGACAGAATTTGATTAAACTTGGCAGGGATGATCCTTGGGTCAACCTCACACAAAAATTGCTAAAATAAACTTGATCCATGTAGAACTCTGGTTTGCCATGGCAACAAAAAGAAAAAAAATATGAAAACTTTAAAAATCACTTCTTCAAAACTACTGGCCAGATTTTAAAATAAATTGGTACAGATGTTCCTTGGGTCAACCTCTACCAAAGTTGCTAAAAAAATTTCTGATCCGTAAAAAACATGTCCGCCAGGGGCGGGCTTATTTGCCTTATAGTATATAGGGAAAACTTTAATCAACAGTTCCTCTGAAACCACTGGACAGAATTTGATTAAACTTGGCAGAATGATCCTTGGGTCAACCTTCCACAAAAATTGCTAAAATAAACTTGATCCATTAGAACTCTGGTTGCCATTGAAACAAAAAGAAAAAAAATATGAAAACTTTAAAATTCATCTGCTTCAAACTACTGGCCAGATTTAAAAATAAATTGGTACAGATGTTCCTTGGGTCAACCTCTACCAAAGTTGCTAAAATTATTCTGATCCAATTAAAAAACATGGCCACCAGGGGGGGCTTATTTGCCTTTATGTATATAGGGAAAACTTTACAGGGATCATCTCCTTTAAAACTACCGGCCCAGATTTCAAAATGTTTTAATACAGACTGATGTTCCTTGGGTAACCGTATACTCAGGTGAGCGATCCAGGGCCATCATGTCCCTCTTGTTTGGATTACTTTCAATATTACAGCAGAAAAGCTTAATATTTTGAATTTCATATATTTTCTGAAAAAGGAATGCTTTTTTTTTTTTTTTTTTTTTTTATCAAATTGCATATACAACTGCCCTTTTGGGCAACTAACTATGCCTTTTTCATGTCCTGGGGTGGGGAAGAGCACTACCGAGTCATCAAAATGAGGACCTCTTTATGGTATACATATAAGAAATTAATAACATAATTTAACTGGGATCCATGATTTCTGAGGAGACTTGGATGCCAGTTTGTCAAAAGTTTTCCAGCAATATTGCAGCTGAAATATGAGCTTCATTGGCCTTTTTTGATAGACTATTTCGAAGAATATGAGAGCTAATTGTAGTCGCCCTTGCGTCGGCGTTGGCGTTGCAGCTTTTGGTTAAAGTTTGAGTGCAAGTTACTATCAACCTAATATCTCAATAACCGTTTATGGTATTGACTTGAAAGTTAATAAATATGTTCAGGGGCATCAGACAACCAAGGTAGATAACTCTTGACTGAATTAAATATGAATTATGGCCCCTTTTTCACCTAGAAATTTTGGTTAAAGTTTTGCATGCAATAGAAAATTTGGTTACATTTTTGCGTGCAAGCTACTATCTAGTTTGTATCTCAATAAGCATTCATGTATTGACTTGAAAGTTTATGAATATGTTTAGGGGCATCGGACAACCAAAGTAGATAACTCTTGATGGAAATTATTACAAATTATTGGCCCCTTTTTAGCTCACCTGAGCACAACGTGCTCATGGTGAGCTTTTGTGATGGTCCGCCCGTCCGTCATGCGTCGTCAACTTTTTAATTCAAATGACTTCTCCTCCTAAACTACTGGGCAGATTTCAATAAAACTTTACACAAATGATCCTTGGGTGACCCTCTTTCAAGTTTGTTCAAATGGTTCCAGTCTGTTGAATAACTAGGTCACAGGAGCTAAAAATAGACAAAAAAATTGTAATCTTTAAAAATCTTCTTCTCTGAAACCAAAAGGCACAGAGCTTTGATATTTGTATGTAGCATCATCTTATGGTCCTCTACCAAGTTTGTTCAAATTATGGCCCTGGGGTCAAAATTGGCCCCGCCCTGGGGGTCACTTTCTTTAATATTTTTAGGGGTATCATACTTTCATGGTAGATAACTCTTGATAGAGTATGTTACAAATTATGGCCCCTTTTTAACTTAAACATTTTGGTTAAAGTTTTGCATGCAAGTTACTTTCATGCTAATATCTCAGTATCCAGGCAGGGGATTGATTGAAACATCTTTAATATGTTTAGGGGTATTATACTTTCATGGTAGATAACTCTTGATAGAGTATGTTACAAATTATGGCCCCTTTTAACTTAAATTTTTGGTTAAATTTTTGCATGCAAGTTACTTTTCATGCTAATATCTCAGTATCCAGCATGGGATTGATTGAAACATCTTTAAAGACGATTCGGGATTTCAGTTACAGTGGGCTTGCGTTCATGTTGGCATATTTTTCGTGTATCGTTTGTGTATCGTGCGTTCCGTTTCCGTGTATCGTTCGTGTATTGGTCGTGCGTTTATCGTGCACGATTCTAACGTGTTTCGTTATCGTGTAAACGTGTTTTTGTGTATCGTGTAACGTGATCGTGTAACGTTTTCGTTTTTCGCATCGTTTCCTTCCGTGTGAATCGTTCCGCACGATATATTTTGAGTTCAAAAGTTTCCTTAAAAGCCAGCATTAGAATTTCAGCTTTTCAAAATCAGTTAAGTGGTTACTCACCGCATGGCAGCATTTAACTGTAGATTACTTACGTTGTCTGTTACAATTTAAGTCTTATATCGATTCATGTTTAATAAAAAATAATGAGTTAACTACGTAGAGTGGTCTCCCCTGTATTGTGTACGAAGGGAGATCACTTCACCTGCTGTAAGATAGCCAATTAAATCGTATTATGCTGTTACCAATGACGCTTGGCGCGAATAAATAATTGTTCAAAGCATAGGATCGTTATAGATCTAATAAATTCAATGTGTAACAACAATTATTTGTAATTTCGACACGATTTAATACATGTGACTTCCTATTATAGAACATTCGTTGTTTTTTTTCGTGTGTGTGTGTATGTGTTAGTTTTTAATGATGGTTTTATTTATAAATTGATTAATTGCCTTGTTCACTTGGGCGAAAAAAAACGAGTAAATCGATTAACCTCGCTAACCGTGCCTATCTGCAATCGTTCGTTTAGTGCGGTCCGTGTATCGTGCATCGTTTATCGTGCATCAAAAGTGTTATATGAATCGTTCGTTTATCGTTCGTTCATTCGTTTATCGTGTAACGTGCGTGTATCGTGCGGTTCGTTGCGTTTATCGTGCGTGTATCGTGCGTTCGTTTGCCAACATGAACGAAAGCCCCACTGTATGCGCAACCAAAATGCGCACAAGGGAGATAATCGACTCTCCTAATAGGAGGTTGTTGCACAGAAAAACAAAACACAAATCAGTATATCCAAACTACAAAATGTCACAAATTTTTTCGTCTTAGCGGCAAGTTGCAAAGAAATCGACCGTTAAAAGAACGAAGAGAGTTAATGTTGGCTGTCAGTCGGTTCTACCTGAATGCCTCCGTGTATTCGGGGTCTTCCTCCGCCTGTAATTAGCTGGACGTCGCTATATGACTGAAATACTGTCGCAGCGACGGTAAAATTCAAATAGTCTAGTCATATTTTTTAATATTTTTGTGTAAAGCACTTTTTTAAAATCCACTGTATGCAATAATGACATATAATGTTTAATTATCATTATGTTATCTGAATGTACCGAAGTAGTTTATAGTTTGAAAACCAAAGAATGAGTATTTTTAAAGCACACACACATCCAAATTTCTGCTGTATTTATGGAATTTTAGAAAGTGGTTCTAAATATAAAAAAATTCTTCAATAGAAAAATTAATAAATAAATATCATGGTTTAAGTTTCCATGTGGCATTCTACAGATATAACTATAATGTGTCAAAATTTGCAAAAATTGACATTTTTTCCAATTGTCACGGGTTGAGCTTTAAAAACAAGGTCAGGACACAGAGAGCATCTCATTTTGTGATCCTTTGGTATTTATAGATCTTGTACATCTTTTTAGCTCACCTGAGCCAAAGTGTCAAGGTGGCTTTTGTGATGCCCTTGTCCGGCGTCGTGCGTCGTCCGTCGTCAACAATTTGTTTAAACACATCCCTCTGGAAACCCCTGGACGAATTTAATGAAATTGGGGAATGTTCCTTGGGTGAGGGTCTAAAAAGTTGCTAAAATAAAATTGATCCATGAAGAACTCTGGTTGCCTGGCAACAAAAGAAAAAAAAATTTGAAAACTTTAAAAAACATCTCCTTCAAAACTATGGCAGTTTCAAAATAATTTGGTACAGAGTTCCCTTGGGGCAAATCTACCAAAATTGCTAAAAATTTTTCCAAACCGTAAAAAAACATGGCCGCCGGGGGGGGGCTTATTTGCCTTTTTTGTTATTAAAAAACCTTTTAAAAAAATCTCCTCTGAAACCCCCTGGACAGAATTTTTATTAAAATTGGCAGGGATGTCCCTTTGGGGCATTCTTCAAAAAGTTGCTAAAATAAACTTGAATGTGAACTCTGGGGTTTCCTGGCAACAAAAGGAAAAAAAAATGAAAACTTTTAAAAAACATCTTCTTTAAAACTACTGGCCAGATTTTAAAAAAAATTAGTACGATGTTCCTTGGGGCAACCTCTACCCAAAATTGCTAAAATTATTCCCTCCGTAAAAAAACATGGCCCCCAGGGGGGGGGGCTTATTTGCCTTATTTATAGAGAAACCTTTAAAAAAACATCTCCCCTGAAAACCCCGGACGAATTTGATTAATTGGCAGGGATGATCCCTTGGGTAACCTTCACAAAAAATTGCTAAAATAAAAATTGATCCTGGAACTTGGTTTTCCATGGCAACAAAAAAAAAATAAAAAAGATTAAACTTTAAAAAAAAATCTTCTTCAAAACTAATGGCACGATTTTAAAAAAAAATTTTACAGATGTTCCTTGGGGCCAATCTACCAAAGTTGTAAAAATTTTTCCCATCCGTAAAAAAAACATGGCTGCGGGGCGGGGGTTATTTGCCTTTTATGTATATAGGGAAAAATTTAAACAACATTCCCTGAAACCCCTGACAGAATTTGAAAATTGGCAGGGATGATCCCGGGTCAACCTTCACAAAAGTTGCTAAAATAAATTGATCCATGAGAACTCTGGTTGCCATGGCAAAAAAAGGAAAAAAAATGAAAACTTTAAAAATCTCTTTTTCAAAACTACTGGCCAGATTTTAAAATTTTGGTACAGATGTTCCCTTTGGGGAACCTCTACCCAAAGTTGTAAAAATTTTTCCGATCCGTAAAAAAACATGGGCCCTCAGGGGCGGGGCTTATTTGCCCTTATATGTATATAGAGAAACCTTTAACAACATCTCTGAAACCCCGGCAGATTTAGATTAAACTTGGCGGGATGATCCTTGGGGAACCTTCACAAAAGTTGCTAAAAAAACGATTTGTAGAATTGGTTGCATGGCAACAAAAATAAAAAATAAAATGAAAACTTTAAAAAACATCTTCTTCAAAAATATGGCCGATTTTAAAATTAAATTGGGACAGAGTTCCTTGGGTCAACCCTTACCAAAAGTTGCTTAAAAAATTTTCCCACCGTAAAAAAAATGGCCGCAGGGGGGGGGCTTTTTGCCCTTTTATAACCTTTTAAAAAACTTCCTCTGAAACCACTGGGGCGAATTTGATTAATTTGGAGGGAAAGATTTGGGTCAACCTTCACAAAAGTTCCTAAAATAAATTTTATCCATGTAGAATTCTGGTTGCCATAGGAACGGAAATAAAAAAAAAATATGAAAACTTTAAAAATCATCTTCTTCAAAACTACTGGCCAGATTTTAAAATAAATTGGGTACAGATGTTCCTTGGGTCAACCAATTATCTCAGGTGAGCGATTTAGGGCCATCAGGGCCTCTTGTTTAATATTTTAATCAAATGTCGTGGTTCACATAATGTAATTTTGTGAAGAAACTAACTCGGTGACCCATTGTTTTTTACATATGCATGTCTTCAGTAGATATTATTCTATGATATATATAAATTTGGGAAATTTTCTATGGAACAGTTTTTTTTGTAGTTGAAGATTTAGTGTGAAAAGTTGTTGTATTTTGTTGAAATTGTGGGACTATTTTTCACACTAGCCCGCCACTATAAAATGTAGTTTTGAATTCTAGATACCATCACAGACACTGTATAAGCATTTATATCAATGAAATAAATATCATAATAAATTTTATAGGTGAAAAAAATGCACTCAGTAATGTTTTGTCTTTTCATCCAACATTAAGTACATATCAGTATGTAACTGTATTTGATGCTGACTCAGTTCCAGAAATGACATCTACACCTATCTATGAAATTGAGCTATATCTCAAAAATGAGTACGGTGACCCCTTTTTTATTCTTTGCATTTTTGAATTTCTCAAACTTATTTCTACAAAATATAAAAAAATGAAAAAAGTCTATGGGAGGGAAGAAAATCTAGAAATCATCTTTAATATGTTTAGGGGTATTATATTTTCATGTTAGATAACTCTTGATAGAGTATGTTACAAATTATGGCCCTTTTTAACTTAGAAATTTTGGTTAAAGTTTTGCATGCAAGTTACTTTCATGCTTATATCTCAGTATCCAGGCATGGGATTGATTTTAAACATCTTTAATATGTTTACTTAGAAATTTTGGTTAAAGTTTTGCATGCAAGTTACTTTCATGCTTATATCTCAGTATCCAGGCATGCGATTGATTTTAAAAACATCTTTAATGTGTTTAGGGGTATCATACTTTCATGGTAGATAACTCTTGATGGAATATGTTACAAATTATTGCCCCTTTTTAACTTAGAAATTTTGGTTAAGGTTTTGCATGCACAGTGTTATTGTGCTTATGTCTCAGTAACTAGGCAAGGGATTGATTTTAGACATCATAAAAATATGAAGGGGTATCAGACTATCAAGGTATATCATTTTTATCCCCCGTCAAAAGGCGGCAGGGGATATAGTTATAGTCTCCGTCCGTCCGTCCGTTCGCTGACCCTGGTTTTCCGGAGCATAACTTGAAAAAAATCTGACGTATCAACTTGATACTTCATAGGTTGATAGATCTCTTTGAGGAGGAGTGCAGTGCTCAAGAATGATAACTCTACCTTTCATAATTTTTGAGTTATTGCCCTTTGTTATTTTTCAGACTTAATTTTGTCCAGAGTATAACTACAAAAGTATTTGAGTACAACTTGATACTTTATAGTGAATATCTCATTAGGAGAGTGCAGTGCACAGAATGATAACTCTACTACATACTTTCTGAGTTTTTCCTTGTTATTTTTAGGCTTAATTTTTGTCAGAGCATAACTCGAAAAGATTTGAGGTATCAACTTGGATTCATAAGTGGATAGACTATTGGAAAGTGCAGTGCACAAGAAATATAACTCTACCTTTCATAATTTTGAGTTATTGCCCTTTGTTATTTTTCAGACTTTATTTTTGTCCAGAACATAACTCGAAAAGAATTTGAGGTATCAACTTGGAACTTCATAAGTGGATAGATCTTATTGAGGAGGAGTGCAGTGCACAGGAATGATAACTCTACCTTTCATAATTTTGAGTTATTGCCCTTTGTTATTTTTCAGACTTAATTTTTGTCCAGAGCATAACTCAAAAAGTATTTGAGTTATCAACTTTATACCTTATAGGTGGATAGATCTCATTGAGGAGGAGTGCAGTGCACAAGAATGATAACTCTACCTTACATACTTTCTGAGTTATTGTCCGTTGTTATTTTTTAGACTTAATTTTTTGTCCAGAGCATAAGTAAAAACGTATTTGTGATATCAGTATATACGTCATAGGTGGATAGATTCTTATAGAGGAAATGTGCAGTGCACAAGAATGATAACTCTACCTATCAACTTTTTGAGTTATTGCCCTTTGATTTTATTTCAGGCTTAATTTTTTGTCTGGGGCTAAACTCAAAAAGTACTTTAGATATCAACTTGAAACTTCATAGCTAAATAGATCTCATTGAGAAGGAGTGCAGTGCACAAGAATGATAACTCTACCTTTCATAATGTTTTGGTTATTGCCCTTTTTTATTTTTCAGGCTTAATTTTTATCACAGTGACCATGACATTTTACTTTAGACCTCAAAATAGAGGACTTAGTAGTCTTCACATGGGTTTCATATCTATAATTACTTTAAGCAGTCTTCATTACTAAAAAATCTTTTTTAAAAATGAAATATTCTACTCTCCAACACATCTTCTAGAGAGCAAGCGTACGGCGGGGATGGCCATGTCAACATGGCTCTTGTTGACTATTATTATGTACAGGGTATGTGAAGGGCAAGAATTGAAATAGATTTCATTTGATTTACCAACAAGCATTTTGAATAGTCGAGCATGCTGTCGTCTTGACAGCTCTTGTTTTTTTAATTTTGGTAAAGATGACCAGAAATAGCAACCTTACAATAATAAGATTTGTGATCAAATGTTCTTGAAACAAATTCCATTTTTTAAACTCTGCAAAAAATATTTCCAAGCAACTTATCAAATCTTCACATAAATGCAGACGCACCTTTTTTCTCTTCTGTATACTTTCCCCTTCTATTAGTTTTATCAGTTTCTGTTAGGTAACATTCAAAAACTTATTTTGTTATCCTTTGATTCTAAAAATGAGCTTAATTATTTACATTTTTAAGATATGCATTTTCTGTTTGTTTATAAAAAATCTTACATATATGATGCTGAGAGATTTTAATAAATATACATATTATATATGTGATTTCTTTGTAAGATAGTCAGCGGGATGCTTCCCCAACCCACCGCTATCTAAGAACAGGGATAATAAAATGAAAAATATTGATACCAAAAAACTGGAACAAGAACAAAAATTCCAACCAGGAAATCCCCCAGAAGCCTTATTTAAAGTCTTAATTTGAAAAATTTTCCAGGGGGAGATCCCCAAACCCCCCTTCCATGAGGGGGGACCCCCCCTCCCACACCCTCCCTCTTCTCGTGGCTTCGGGAATCGATGCCCCTTTGGGCCACAAGCATCCTGCCCTTTTCAAATCCTGGCTGGAGCACTGATAATTATATGAAAAAGGCATGGTAAAATTCACCAAAAAGGACAGGTTTACATACAATTTGGAGGAAAAAAATTTTAAAATTCTAATATTTTTTCAGAAAAAATAATGAAATTCCAAATTATTTTCTTTTTGAACATTTTAACTCACCTGAGCACAACGTGCTCATGGTGAGCTTTGTGATCGCCTTTTTTCCATTGTCCGTCGTCTGTGCGTCCGTCCGTCCGTCGTCAACAATTTGCTTTAAACAACATCTCCTCACGAACCGCTGAAGGGATTTGACCAAACTTCACAGGAAATCATCCTTATGATGCCCTCTATCAAAGTTGTACAATTTATTCAGAATGGTTAAAAAAGTAGGTCACAGGAGCTAAAAATAGATTTTAAAAAATGCAAACTTTGAAAATCTTCTTCTGCAAAACTGCAAGGCCTAGAGCTTAGATATTTGGTATGTAGCATCATCTTATGGGCCATTACCAAGATTGTACAAATCAAAGCCCTATGTGAAAATGCCCCTGCACCAGGGGTCACTTGTTTTACATAGAGTATACATAGGAAAATCTTTAAAAATCTTCTTCTATGAATCCATTAGGCCTAGAGCTTAGATATGTGGTATGTAGCATCATCTTATGGTTCATTACCAAGATTGTAACAAATCATAGCCCTATGGTGATAAATGCCCCTGCACCAGGGGTCACTTGTTTTACATAGAGTTACATAGGAAAATCTTTAAAAATCTTCTTCTATGAATCCATTAGGCCTAGAGCTTAGATATGTGGTATGTAGCATCATCTTATGGTTCATTACCAAAATTGTTCAAATCATATCCCTACGGTGATAAATGCCCCCCACCAGGGTCACTAGTTTTACATAGAGTTATATAGGAAAATCTTAAAAATCTTCTTCTATGAATCCATATGGCCTAGAGATTAGATATTTGGTCATGTAGCATCATCTTATGGTTCATTACCAAGATTGTACAAATCATGACCCTATGGTGATAAATGTCCCAGCACCAGGGTCACTTGTTTAACATAGAGTTATATAGGAAAATCTTTAAAAATCTTCTTCTATGAATCTATAAGGCCTAGAGATTAGATATTTGGTATGTAGCATCATCTTATGGTTCATTACCAAGATTGTACAAATCATGACCTTATGGTGATAATGCCCCCGCACAAGGGTCACTTGTTTTACATAGATTTTATATAGGAAAAACTTTAAAAATCTTCTTCTATGAATCCATAAGGCCTAGAGATTAGATATTTGGTATGTAGCATCATCTAATGTTTCATTGCCAAGATTGTTCAAATCATAGCCAAACGGAGATAAATGCCCCCGCAATAGGGTCACTTTTTTTTACATAGAGTTAAAATAGGAAAATCTTTAAAAATCTTCTTCAATGAAACCATAAGGCCTAGAGATTAGATATTTGGTATGTAGCATCATCTTATGGGCCCATTCCCAAAGATTGTTCAAATCATACCAAACAGAGATAAATGCCCCCGCAATAGGGTCCCTTTTTTACACAGAGTTATATAGGAAAATTTTTAAAAATCTTCTATGAAACCATAAGGCCTAGAGATTAATATTTGGTATGTAGCATCATCTAATGGTTCATAACAAGATTTTTCAAATCTTTACCCTATGGTGATAAATCCCCCCGCACCAGGGGTCACTTGTTTAACATAAAAGTTATATAGGAAAATTTTTAAAAAATTTCTTCCCTTCTATGAATCCATAAGGGCCTAGAGATTAGATATTTGGTATGTAGCATCATTTTAATGGTTCATTACCAAGTTTGTACAAATCATGACCTTATGGTGATAAAATGCCCCCGCACCAGGGGTCACTGTTTTAACATAGAGTTATATAGGAAAATCTTAAAAAAATCTTCTACTATGAATCCATAAGGCCTAAAGCTTAGATTTTTTCAAATGGTGGCCCTTTGGAGATAATGACCCCGCACTAAGTCTTCCCCCTCTGAAACCATAAGGCCCAGTGCTTAAATTATATTTGGTGTGTAGAATTGTCAGGATAAAATGTTTAAGATTGAGTTATATCAGAATTCTTGTCTGTTTAACAACCTTGTAATCAGTTGTACAATGGTACTCAGGTGAGCGTTTCAGGGCCATCAGGGCCCTCTTGTTTTAAATACTTACAAAACTGAAGATGTTTGTTTTCCAAATTTTAAACCCAGGATTTTACAATACAGAAAGTATTTTTAATGTAATTAAGTTGCTTGTGTAGAAATTAAAACTTTCAAATCTTTTTGCATGAAAAATTTAGTTGATTTTAATTAATCTCCAAGACCATTCCCGTTTCATCAACTCTTTTAAATCACAGTTATTAGATCTTTTGTGATATATAAATGTGAATATTCAATTTTTTTTTCAATAGATCCCTTTTGATATTTTACTCTTTTTTTAAATAATGCAATTTGTCTCAATGCATTACCCCCCCTCATCAGTACGATCATATTATGTAAGTAAAAAGTCAGCCCTAATTTCAAATAATGGTGTAAAAAACTGCATTTAAAGATGGTTTTTTTATCAATCAATTTATGTTTTAAAACTATACTAAAGCTTTTTGACCTTATTTATGTTAAAAAACAAGATTTTTCAGTGCATGTTTCTTCAACCATACTGTACCGGAAGTATACATGGGTTTTTATTCCCAAACATCTTTTACATGCATTAAACTGTCAGAGCAGTTAAATTCAATATTAATGATAAAGATTATGACAGTATGATAATTTTGTCCATGCAAATGCCAGATTGAAATATTACACATATTTATGCCAAAATTAGGCTATCTTTTTCATATTCAAAAAACAGTCCCCGTAGAATCAACTTTTACATTTCATTTCAAAATTAACACGAGCCATGAACATTATTTAAAGGGGTTTATAGGTTTGTGTTCACTTATTCCTCTACAATCCTCAGCAATGGTAGCCAATGGTGACCTGTTGCTCCATAGCAACGGATTCGCTGATAGACAGCTATTTTTGTAACTCTAACTTCCGGAGTTTTTGATTAACAAGACAAGCGGGACATGCCGATAAAAGACAGGCAATTTGCCGACAAAAGGGCAGGGGCAATCTGTCGACAAAAGGGCACATCTGGGCGTGGCAAAAGGGGAGCTGGGCGCCGCGCCTGGCTATTTAAGGCTAGCGGTGGGCACTGTTTTTAGCTCACCTGAGCACAACGGCTCATGGGGAGCTATTTTGACGCCTTTTTTCCGTCGCCCGGGGCCCTCC
>CM037779.1:43134880-43155795 GCA_021229015.1 Solen grandis | reverse complement strand
ACTGGTGCCGATGTAATACACTCTGTTTAAAACGACTCTTTCGGGAGTGGCCAAATTTTTTTTTTTGAGACAGAGTTTGAATTTTTATTCCTTGATAATGCACCGAATGCAAAATAAGAAAAATAGTCGTTTTCATTTATTATCTTAGTTGTCTGAAAAAAAGTTCCAAACTTTATGAAGTTTACAGTAAAATCCGATAGGGCCGCTTGAAGTGGAACAAGACTAAATTAATCGATAAGAAACATGGAAAAATGAACTATACAAGTTAATGCATTTTATGAATATTTCCATATTCTTTCCCTTCCGATTAACATCGATCTTAAGCGCACCATGAACCCGCCCTCAACCTTATACAACCAAAAGGATTTTAAACTTTCCCATTTTGATTAGATCTATATTGATTTCGACTCATTGGAATCCTTTTCCAAAATGTACATAAAATACATGTATATCTCTTTACAAAAATTAGACAAAATAAATGAATAAAAAATACAGGGGATTTATAGATTTTTCTTTTAAGACGTTAAGTAAAATACGAAATCATTTAGTTAATGGATATTGACGGCAACATAATATATTGATACATAAATAAATTTATTCCATTTTCACAGATGAAAATAATTATTGAATCAGTGTACGCCGTGGGAATGCACCATTACGGCAGTCGAAAATTACTAATTGGAAGTGGGTACAAAGTGCATCCGGAACCAGACAATAAACTTGACAAGCATTCTTTGGCGTATCTTTGAATATGAAACAAATGTATATCTGCAGAAATGTGATGCCAAATCCCTTGCAAAGTCAATTAAAGAGATAAGAATCATTGGCGATATTCTTTTAAAACCAAAGTATGAGCCCGTCTGTCGCCGCACTGGTCCAGGACAAAGCTGTTATGCAGCACGTTGTATTATAATTTCAATACTCAGCGGAATGTGTGCACGCATTATTTGAACTATAATAAATATTAAGTAAATAAAATTTGTATCCTTTCGTTGTTTTTATTTCATTATTAAGCAGCAATTGCTTTTATGCAGATACCGAAAGGTTATACCTCCATCTACTTGCTTAACGCATGTAAAGATGTCAGGGAGGGGGTGCTGTCTTACAGAAAGGCATGCTTAAACTACGGAGTGCCGGCAATGACTTTCCGAAACCGTCTATCTGGTGGATCCCTAAGGTTGATCCGAGGGTTAGGGTTAGCTGCTGCCTAGCTCACTTGATGAAAACGGAGTCATCAATGTGTCACTACCAGTATGGGCTCCAACGAATAAATGTTTCAATAAACTGAACAGGAGTTCGCTCTTCCACAATCTGTCAGAAAGGAAAAAGAAAACGTACATTTATAAACAACACCAACAACAAAAAACAACAACAACAACAAAAAAACACGCAATCGATTACTCACAAGTGAGAACATATTAATGAAACAAAAGGGCCATAGAGGTCCTTGATCGCTCACCTGAGTGATTTGTATGTGCTTATTGCTGCAAGACAATCAGTAACAGGTACAAGTAGAAGGAGAATGGCAATGGAAATAATAAGAAATACTCTCATTTTGTGTAATTTTAATAATAAACAAGAGATATTATATGTATAAGTGGTTTCAGAAGAGAATTCGTTTAAAGTTTTCACTGCATACATTTAAGACAAATTGGCCCCATCCCTGGCAGCCATGCTTTTTAAACGGATCAGAATAATTTTAGCAATCTTGGTAGAGGGTTACCCAAGGAATATCTATACTAAAACATTTCGAAATCTTGCCTGTAGTTTTGATGAAGATGATTTTTATTTTTTTGTTCAAAATGTTTATATTTTCCTTTCCTTTGCCATGGCAACCATATTTCTACATTGATCAAGTTTATTAAAGCAATTTTTGTGAAGGTTCACAACCTTCATCCAAGGATCATCCCTGCCAAGTTTAATCAAATTCTGTCCAGCGGTTCAAGAGGAGATATGATCGTTTAAAGTTTTTACTACATACATTTAAGGCAAGTAAGCCCCGCCCCTGGCGGCCATGTTTTTTTATGGTTTGTAATAATTTTATGAATCTTGGTAGAGGGGTTACCAAAGGAACATCTGTTATTGAACATATTAAAATCCAGCCAGTAATTTGGAAGGAGATGATTTTAAAGTTTTCATATTTTTTTCTTTCCGTCACAACGACACCCAGAGTTCTACATGGATCAAGTTTATTTTAGCAACATTTGTGAAAATTCACCCAAGGGTCATCTATGTCAGAGATGTCGTTTAATGTTTTCACTCCATTTAAGGCAAAATAGCCCCGCCCCTGGCAGCCATGCATGTTTTTTACGGATCGGTATAATTTTAGCAATCTTGGTAGTTACCCAAGGAACATCTGTACCAAAACATTTTGAAATCTGGCCAGTAGTTTTGAAGGAGGTGATTTTTAAAGATTTCATAATGTTTTTCTTTCTGTTGCCATGGCAACCAGAATTCTACATGGATCAAATTTATTTGATCAACTTTTGTGAAGCTTTACCAAAGGATCATCCCTACCAAGTTTAATCAACTTCTGTCCAGCGGTTTCAGAGATGTCATTTAAATCATATTGTTGACGCATAAAGACGCAGGGTGATCACAAAAGCTCACCTTGAGCACACTTTAAAAACAATATTATGCAAATGGCATGGTCATTTTTCAAAAACACGTGGGTTCTCATGAAAGTATTAATACGCCTTAGTACCTATTGCTGGTCAGACGTAACGACACGCATATAGTACGGAGTTTCCCTCTAAGTGTACGAAATTACTGCTATTCAAACATACTTTATGCTTTCATAAAAGTCTACGGCTTAGTTGCATAATTATAGTTTAAAGATAACCTCGAGTTTAAACTTCGGTTTAACAGCCTTCAGTTGCATAATAAAAGCTTAAGTAACTCCAGGGTTAATGTTAAACCTGATCAATTGCATAAAACAAGTTTAGTCTAAACGGGAGTGTAAATTTTCCACATACTCGAAGAAAATTAAACCTGCTAGGGGGGTAGTTTAAGAAGTGGTTTAAGCAGTCAATTCAGAGAAATAATTGAGTTACAGTAGCATTAGCTTTATTTTAACAAAATACGAAACAATTTGCGCAGGGAACGATTGTTAAGAGGCAGAAATAACCCTTTTGAACAATACGACAATGAAGAATTCCGTCAGCGATTTTGATTCAGAAGATACCGCAATGGATGCCATTCATATGTTATATAATGATATCAAACATGCATCTGCAAGGGGTGGGACAATCCCTTGTCATCTGCAGGTATTATTAGGATTCCGGTTCTATGCAACAGAACAGTTTTATCGAGTAAGTGGAAACCTTATTGGTGTTCACATCTCAACAGATTCTTGCATAGTGAAGAGAGTATCTGATGCAATTGCTAGAAGAAAGAACCAATTTATAAGTTTCCTCAGGTGGCTGATATCGCACAAACTAAGAGAGTTTTAAAGGATGGCAAATGTTCCGGCTGTTATTGGAGCAATTTACTGCATCCACGTTCCAATTCTCAATCCAGGTGGACCAGATACTGCAAGATTTGTTAACAGGAAGGGATACTATTCGATAAATACGCAGGTTGTATATGATGCCAGGATGAAAGTTACAAATATTGTAGCTCGTTGGCCAGGATCAACACACGATAGACGGATTTATCTGAACAGCCATCTTTGTATCCAGCCAGAGACTCAACCTCATTATGGCCATTTGTTGGGTGACATGTAGCAAAAATTATTAAGTCACGCCACTTCTTCACATACAGCCGCAGAAAGGGGGTACAACGTAGCACACAAGACATCGTGCAGAATAATAGAGCGCCTTTTTGGTGTTGTGCAACGTAGGTATTCCATTTAGATCAAAACTTGGAACAACATTTGCCATTATAGTGGCAGTATTTATCCTACATAATATAGCTGTGGAGAGGAATGAGGAAATGAGGATGCATTTGAAAAGGAAGAGAAGGATGATGGTGGTAAGTCAGATGAGCAGTTTGATGTACAACATGTCGGTCTGGGAAATGCTTACAGAAATAACATTATACAACAACATTTATAAGTATGGATCATGTACAATATGTATTTGATTGCAGACATAAAAGATTAGGGAGCAGCGATAAGAAAAAAAAAACCCCATCAGTTATCTTCTTTACCACATTAGGCATTGTTTAAACAGTATTCATATAAATATTTCATATTTCTGGTTATTTTTGGAAAACCATATATCTAGATCTACTTTAAGTTTGTAAATTAAGTTTGTGTGTTTATCGTCAGTTTGACAGTATTTCAGTCATACAAGCGATGTCCAGCTAATAAAAGAAGGGGGGGGGGGGGGGGACACACCGGGGGACCTATGTACAGAGGCCAACCTGGTTGATCCCCAGACCTACTGCATGCCAGCTGGAAGGCTTCTTCATATGAACAATCGGAAGTAAAGACCGGAATCAAAATTCACAGCGCTGAGAGATTTGCAGTCCACGACTGTAAGCTCTCAGCTTCGGTGGCTCCGCATATATTTTAGTTTCGTTCTGTTGTTCTTTCGCGCATGCCAGAACGAAACAACGAAGCTTTTTAAATTTCGTTGTTTTGCGCGTGCCATCACATGCAAAAAGAACTATGCTTGTTTCTATCCGAAAGTGTACGGAGTTTGCCGGATCGACTGTAACAAACTATTTTTTCAACTCGTGACGTCACAGGTAGTGCACGCGCTTGTTTACACAAGGGTGTATGGGATGAGTTCAATGACAGGTTCGTAATTGTCGGCCTGTTCTCTTTTGTAGAAGACAATTTATTTCTTAATCTACGTACCCTAAAATATTTTGTTTTAAGTATTGATACTGTTAGTTACATGTATTGTATAACATGCCTATATCGGTATTAATACTCCATATTACTAAATATGACGATGTTGACTTGTCGCTCGTTTGTATGAAAGGTTAGTTACATACTAGAATTTATGGATAAATTTGAAAAAGAAATTAAAAATATACACATTTAACACGTTTTACGTATAAAATAAAGGTGTCAAGATAAACAATATGGCATTTGCTATTCTTGAAATGGTTTTTCATTTTTAGCTCACCTGAGCACAACGTGCTCATGGTGAGCTTTTGTGATCGCCTTTTGTCCGGCGTCCGTCCGTCCGTCCGTGCGTGCGTGCGTCTTGCGTCAACTTTTCCTTTAAACAACTTCTCCTCCTAAACCACTGGATGGATTTTGACCAAACTTCACAGGAATCATCCTTATCATAACCTCTATCAAAGTTGTTCAAATAATTTTGATTGGGTGAATAAGTAGGTCACAGGAGCTAAAAATAGATTTTAAAAACGAAAATTTAAAAAATCTTCTTCTCCGAAACCACAAGGCCTAGCCTTTTGATTTTTGGTATGTAGCATGATCTTATGACTCTCTACCAAGATTGTACAAATTATGTCCCTGGGGTCAAAATTGGCCCCGCCCCAGGGGTCACTTGATTTCACATAGGCTAATATAGGAAAAACTTGAAAAAATCTTCTTCTCAGAAACCACATGGCCTAGCCTTTTGATTTTTGGTATGTAGCATGGTCTAATGACTCTCTACCAAGATTGTTCGAATTATGACCCTGGGGTCAAAATTGGCCCCGCCCCAGGGGTCACTTGATTTAATATAGGCTAATATAGAAAAAAACTTGAAAAATCTTCTTCTCAGAAACCACAAGGCCTGAGTTTAGATATTTGGTATGTAGTATGTCTATGTCTACCAAGTTGTTAAATCATGACACTGGGGTCAATTTTGGCCCCGCCCCAGGGGTCACTTGATTTTACATAGGCTTATATAGAAAAAAACTTGAAAAATCTTCTTCTCAGAAACCACAAGGCCTAGCCTTTTGATTTTTAATATGTAGCATGATCTTATGCTCTACCAAATTGAAAGGGGTCTTCTTCTCAAACACCACAAAGCATAGAGTTTAGATATTTGGTGTGTAGCATTGTCTAGTCGATTCTTACCAAGTTTGTTCAAATCATGACGCTGGGGTCAAAATTGGCCCCACTCCAGGGATCACTTGATTTTACATAGACTTATATTGGGAAAAAAACTAGAAAAATCTTCAAGGTCTGGAGTTTATATATTTATATATAATAGACCTCTACCAAGTAGTGTGGTAGTGTGTAGCATTGTCTAGTCGATTCTTACCAACTTTGTTCAAATCATGACCCTGGGGTCAAAATTGGCTCTGCCCCAGGGGTCACTTGATTTTACATAGCCTAATGATACCAGGTGAGCGATCCAGGGCCATCATGGCCCTCTTGTTTATTTGTTTTCATAGCTTTATTTTAAAATATGAAAGGTTTGTTGCCTTCGACAAATCAAAGCAGGCTTATACATGTTGATAATGCGTTTATTATGAGTAAGACCTTTAAACTGTGGCGTAACTGGCACAAGAAGAAGGAAGTGGAGCCGTTTTGATGAACAGAAACGCATATAAAACACACACGGAAAATAGGTTCGTGATGAAAGGTTCGTATTCTGATTTTGGATTTAATAACATAATGTTCATAAACCCGTCTCAAATTTAACACTACGTAATAAACATGTTTTGGTGACGTAAATGTATAATTTGTTTTTTGGTTGGTGTTTACTCTATGTTTGTACATGTATGTTATTGTCCATGAGGGTGAGCATGTCTTGAGTGAGTTCGTATGTAAACTGGTTGAGTGATAGTGTTCTATTTTAAGGAAATACCCTGATTGGTTGGCCCTGCCCCTTTGTCCCCTTTTCCCGCTCATAAGCCTCCGTCTTTCTTACTAATCATTTCACCGATCGATCACCGTCGACGCAAGTTGATTGTAGATACATTATGTCGCTCTTATCTTTGAGCATTTTCTATATAAGAATGTAACTTTATTTAGACGTACCTGGTAAGTTTATATTTGTTCTGAAATGATTTAAATAATTATTTTCCAAGTAATTTATTCCTCGCGATGATTTGTAAAATCATCGATTGACTTCGTATTTATTATTACTTTGTGTCCGTAAACTGTCTAACGAAATGTTTTAATTATATATATATTTTTTTTTTTGGTTTGGTACCATTTTTTGGTTTAATACCATTTCTGGTTTACAACCGTCAAATAAAAATCGTACTACCGCTGGTGCTAGCACGGTCGTAATTCCACCCACTACAAAGTGGCTCCCCGACTAGGACTTTGGCGAAGTACCAGGCCAGGCCGTCGTGTACCGGACGTTGAGGGGATCCCGCCTGAGTAAGGACGCCCATGACGAGGCCGACGAACCCAGCAGGTCCGCCGCGGACCTATTCATTTGGTACTATTCCCCCTTATTTTTTTTTCCGCCCCAACCGTACGGACTCCTCTCGCGAGAGACGTTTGTGTGTTGTGTTTTCTGTCATTCTATTTTGACAGATATCAGCTGATTGAGGATCAGGTGACTTTTGGGAATACCCCCTTAGTGTACTCATCGACCACGGAGCAACGCGTAGGAATCAAGGACTGTGACCAGTGTTATATTTGTAATATGTGTGTTGTGAAAAATATTATTTGAGGATATTTTATTGTTTTGGAACCGTAAGTACCCATTTATTATCATTTTTTCCTTTAAATTTTTGTGTTTTGCTTGGCACTATTTTCTTTAGAATTGGTTTTTTTTTGTTTTATTCAGCAATTATTTTGACCGTCATATCCAAAACTTTAGTTGTACTGTTTGTTTAGGCGTAAATTACTATTTTTCTTATTTTTGCAACCTATTTTCGCGACCCTAAATTGTCGTATTTAGCCCAGTTTGAATTCCTAAGTTTCTTTAAGTATGATTAGCGGTTCCATGTGCATTATGTAGTAATTGTATTTTATTTTTGTGTTTCTCCGTCTTGATTTATGTTTGTTTGTTGTTAATTTAATTTTGCTTTTCCGATTTTGTGTATTGACTTATTCAGTTGCCTGTTTGATCTGTACTGCTTATAGTGTATTTTGGTTGCATATAGTGCTTAATTTGCTATTTCTCAAATTGCTAGATATTGACTTATGTTTGTATAAGACTGAGTTAAGGCATAAACTTAGCTTAGTTGTGTAATTTAGGTTAGAAACCTTAAGTGTGTTATTTTATTGTGTTTTCCATCCCTAATTGAGTATATGTAACACATTTTCACAGCACTAACAAGCCAAATTCTTTGCATCCATTCTTCCTCACTCCCACCCCATCATATACCCCTTTGCAAGTATAGATAATTGTGTTGAGAAAGTTTGTTTGTGGTCCCAAAATTTGTTTGTATGTGTATGTCATCTTTCTTGTGTGTGTTTTGTTTCTATTTTTACTTGTGCAGATTGTGACCTGAATTGTGAATTGAAATAATGTTGGCATTTTCAAATAGTTATCCAAATATTTACATGTTTTCTATGTGATTGACCGTTTTTTGTTACCCAGTTTGTTTATAGATTTATTTATTTACAGAAACTGTGATCTAACATCCTGTATACAGAATCCTAAATTATTTGTGATTTCACTTTAGATTTGTTTATTTCAGGTTCCGGTTTTCCAAGAAGTTGAGTGGCCATATGCATCTTGAATTTATTCGTTGATTTGCATATCACTTTTACAGATTTCTTGAAAACAGTTTATTTTAAGTACCATCCTGTATACCTTTTTGTATTTTGATATTACTGTGATAGTTTATTTATAGTTTCTTTTGCAGAGAAGTGCTACTGCTGATTTATTTTAGTGGTATAGTACTTTGTCCCTTATTGAAACATCACAGTACAACTTGTCTTTGAATTTGATCTGCCATTGTACAAGGAGTTCAAATAGCATCATACCCAGCCATGTAATTTGACCTTTTTTTACCCATTGTGACCTTGAACTCATACACATAGTGTAGTTCATCACAGTTCAAATGTCATTCATTTCTTTATACTTGAAAAATCCCCATACACAGTTACAAACTCCAAATAAATATACAGTTTTGAATTTAAGATTTATTTTGCTATTTGACTGTGATATTTACATTTGACTTTATATGTAAGTTATTGTTTTCTGTTAGTTTGTTATTTTACTTTGTCATATTGTGATAGCTATTTCAATCTGGATTTGTTGTTCATTTTCCTGTTTCTCTCATTGAACATGATTCAGGATAAGCCCACTGTGACTGCCACAGATGAAAAACAAAGTGCTGTTGGAGGCCATTCTCATTTCCCCTCTGAAGCGGAGATGTTAAATTTGCTTTCAAGTAAATATAACATTACCCCCAAAAGTACCCCACCAACCCCTCCCAGTCAACCATTTCCTCGTATAAGGCCACATCTTCAGCCCTTAACATCTCTTTTAGCCAAACAGTCCTCCTCACACTTTGACTTCTCACCCACTGTCCCTGTAACGACTAAGGTGCCCAAGATCCCACCATTCTCAGGTGATGATCCTACACCTAAGTCGGAGATAAACTTTTTTGAATGGCGCCATGAGGTTCGATGTCTGAGGAAAGACTCTTCATTGTCCTCTTCATTGGTGCTACAGGCTATTAGGTCTTCCCTTCGTGGTACTGCCCGCCGTTTGCTGGTCTCACTTGGTGACAATGTCTCAATTGATTCAATTCTTAGGAAACTTGAGGTCAACTATGGTGAACCATCCCATAAGTCTATCTCCATGAAAGAATTCTTCAACTTAGCCCAGCGTCCTGACGAATCTGTGACATCTTTTGGTTGCAGACTTGAGTCTGCTCTTGATCAGGCTTTTGAGGGTAGTCAGATTCTCGGTCCTAATCGTAGCGAATTGCTTTGTGAAAGGCTGTGGTCAGGGTTACGCACAGAGGTGTTGCGCACCAATAACCGCCATAAGCTTGACACAGCACTTGACTATGATTCTTTCCTCCGTGATGTACGGCAAGTCGAGAAAGAACTTTCCATTTCTCTACCCAAGTCTACCAAATCTTCACATGCTTCCAGTCTGCAGCAGCCTCAATTATCTCAACATCTTGAGTCTAATTTTGACAAAAAGCTATCAGAACAGCGTCTGAACTCAAAGATTTCTTTAGTTCAGTCTGGAGTTGATAAGGAGTTTTCGGCTATCTTGCAACGCCTTGACTCTTTCACTTTCTTCTAACCCATCACATGTTAATGTTCCCTCATCCGTCACACCCTACAACCCCACCATTACTTCCTCTTCTATGCCACAGAATTACTCCACTCCCAAGACCCAAGGGTATTCAGGTAGAGGTCATCGCTCTCAGCGTGGTAGAGGTAGCGGCCGTCAATATCCCATGAGTCAACCTTCAGCTGGTCACCCAAACTGGTAGCCACCCCTGCTAGTGGCCACTCAGGGGTCGGCAGTGTTGTTGGCCATACTCAGTCTGTTGATGTTTCTGAACTTATTGGTGCTTCTAATAAGTCCACCATTGTTGTCGGTTGGACTCATCGATAGTGGTTCTATAGTGACTACTGTTTCAGATACTTTCTTCAAATCTTTACCCAGCAATCCCCCTTTGAAGGACTTGTCTGATTTACGTGTTGACATGAATGTCACTGTTGCAAATGGCTGCCGCTGCACCCGCATACCCTTTACCTGAATCTTGGCAGTTGGCATTTGATTCTCTAGTTTGTGAACCTGTCACTGTTAAATCAACCAATGAACATACGGTTGAACTTGGTCCATATGAGTCTGTTTCACTCAATGGAATTGCCAGAGGTCTTAGTCATGGTATTCAGAAAATTGTCACTGAGAACATTTCCTCTGATAGTCCCTGTCTTGTGAGGCCCCATGTTCTTAAGGTTCCTCAGCACGGCAGTTATGTCAAAGTTCCCGTTAGGTTATGTAACATGACAGCCAAGCCAGTCTTCATTCGGCCAAGGTCTGACTTATGTATTGTCAACGAGGTTAAGATTGTTGACAATCTTGCTTCTTCCCTTCCTCTTTCAGTTCCTCCTAGTCTTGACCCAGTTGATGATCTTGGTGTCAACTCGAAACAGATAATTTGTCATCAGATCAGATACTTCGAGTCCGACAGGTTCTTGGGAACTGGAAGCATATTTTTTCTACTGGTCCCACTGATCTTGGTTGTTCTAATCTAATCTAATCAAACATAAGATTGTTCTCGAGAATGACACCCCATTCAAGCAGCCTTATGGAAAGATCCCTCCTGGAATGTATGTAGAGGTTAGACAGCATCTAAAGGAAATGCTTGATTGTGGTGCTATTCGTGAGAGTGATAGCCCATTCTCTTCAAATGTGGTTTTGGTACGTAAGAAAGATGGCTCATTGCGCTTCTGTCTGGATTTCCGCATGCTGAATTCCAGAACACCTAAAGACGCCTACATGCTTCCTAGGTTCGACGACACTGTTGAAACCTTGGTTGGCTCCAAATTCTTCTCCAAGCTTGAATTGCGTTCTGGTTACTGGCAAATCGAGATGGAAGATATAGGCAAGGCCAAAAAAACAAACGCTTTCTCTGTTGGAAATCTCGGTTTCTACGAGTGTAACCGGATGCCATTCGGTTTGACCAATAGAGGTGCTACTTTTCAGCGCCTCATGGAAAAGTGCATGGGCGACCTCAATCTCAAAGAATGTCTCGTTTTCATTGACGATATTCTTATATTTTCTGTGACTTTGGAAGAGCACATTGCCCGTCTTCAATCTGTCTTTCAGCGCCTTCAAACACATGGTCTTAAATTGAAAGGTTCAAAATGCGAGTTTTTCAAGTCCTCTGTCACCTATCTTGATCATGTCATCTCTGAACACGGCATTTCTACTGATCCTGCCAAAATCTCAGCTATTTCCAATTGGCCTTCCCCCAAGAATGTCTCCTAGTTACGCAGTTTTCTTGGAACTGCTGGTTTCTACAGGAGATTCATAAAGAACTATTCTAAAATTGTCAATCCCCTAACAAGCTCCTTGAGGGCCATGGCACCACCAAGTCTTCTAAATAGTGCAAAAAGTCTAAGAAAATCTCCCCTGTCCCATGGTCCTGGCTTGATGCCCAGCAACAATCTTTTGACCTACTTAAAGAAAAACTCACTTCTTCTCCAGTTTTGGCTTTTGCTGACTTCAGCAAGCCCTTCATAGTCTATACGGACGCGGTCTTATCGCCGTAATTCACCGTCATTCCTGATTTTACTCCCTCGCAATGCAATTATTGGTATTGTTTTAAAAGCAATGTAAAAAAAAAATTTCCTTAAAAATTTAACTGTTATGCGAAATGAAATAATATTTATAAACTTTAGTTAACGATACACGCATTACATAACGTGTTTATGAATGTTCTGAAGATACTAAGCATCTAGACTAATATTAAAGAAGAAAGGACAAAAATGTCCTATGAAATATCCCATATATATAAAAAATAAAAAATGAACTAACTCCAGAGGAAGATGCATGTAAATCAACAAAACAAATAGAAAAACACGGAGAAGTACATGTACCAACAGTTACCGCCGCGGAACGGTTGGTCGGCAAAGGGACCGACTAGGGTGCTTAAACCAAGTTTTAAGGGACCCAACCTCGCACTTCCTGTAGGTATTTCTTTAAGACAAATATACTCATGTTACATTCTATAAACACATTTCTTATCGAAAAAAAAACAAAAAAAAAAAAAAAAAAAACCCAAAAACCCAAAAAGCAACAAAAAAACACCCGATAAAAACAATATGAAATACGAACGGTAACTCTGTGGTGAATAAAACATTTAAAAGATAATATTTTAAGAAGATATTCAGCGGCATGATTAGTCACTAGCTGTACCGTAAGATCGTCTTTCATTTCGGTACATAACAAACAATGTGTATTTCTGATTTTGCTCATAGCTTTCATACACAGTTACATTTGTGACCAGTAAATAAACCAGTCTGGACCATTAGCTAACGAGAACATTGCCTGGTGCACTTTGAATAAATTTCTGATCGGCCGAAATCCGGTAAAAAATCTGGGTCGATGTCAAAAGTATACACATGACGCTGAAAAAGTACAAAATTCTAACGCTCATGGGTGAATGAATATTTGCAAAATACCACAGTACAGGGTCGAACTCGAGGTGGTGATAATAAAGGTATGATTTATTTATAAGTCATAGAACGATGTGCATGTACGTACATAATTATAATTGCCTGGTCGTAACAACTGAAGATAAGCCAGGCAGTTTCATCGCATACCATTACTTATATCCCAGTCGAGTTCGAGTTCAACTGGAGGTACAGAGGTCACGCACGTACTTGACCATAGTTTATATGCGTAGTTAGCACATGACCTTTTCCTCTCGTCCAGTCAGGTGATGGTGTTTTTTATAATCACCGTGAACTATAACGCGTAGTCAAATACTAAAAGGTGTGGACTATGCAGCTATATAACTCATCTTTTGTGAAGTTTTGTCGCCAGTGGAAGGAAAATGCTAAGTGCTAAATAACTTAGTTCATAGTTACCTATAATTACACGACATAGTTACGAGGGCGGAGAGAGAGAGAGAGGGAGAAGGGGGGGGGGACAAATTTAACCCTGCAAGACATCCTATAGTTGACTCTATTTATTAACCGTGCTTAACAGTTTTGTGAACTAAATACAGTAAACACCACCTTCGATTACAATGTTGGGTTAGTTACTATTACTGGGGTAAACCACGTGCAAACTACAGTCACAGCACATTCGACTGTATATATATTTTGAATATGGTAAGCAATTTTAACTAACCATGGGAAAAATGTTATTTTCTTGAGGTTCAAACTTTTGAACTACGGATGTACGTTTGAGTAAGGTGATTTAGGTCATCTACACTACGGACGATGCACTACGTGCGTAACCATTAGTTGTGATCCCGGTTTTACACTGCATATCTTGGTAAAGCCGCAGAAAAATTGATGGTTTTATACGTAGCATCTTGATATCTTTCTCTTTTCAAAATAGAATACATATACAGTGTCTGCTATATGAAACGCTGTAATAATTACCATACCATAAATGAAACAGAATTGAATTTGATCATCAACTATACTTACAATACATATGTTATTTTCTAATTGCCCAAAATAAATCCATCAATGATACCAAATGATAATATTCTTTATGACACTTACGTCAGGCTTGGCTCCATATCGACATCCCTAAGGGAAATGAATGATATTTTTTTATATTATTACATATTCTAATGCCTGCTCGAAGTAAAATCAAAATGACATCTCTTTCAGGAATGTTACATTGTGGGGACTGTACGAGGGTTGATCCAGATATTCGTAGGCTTTTCCGCTCATTCATTTAAATATTTGTATAGCATATTCATGTTTGTGTCATAATAAAAGGCCATGTCTAGTGTATTGGTAAGTGTAAAAACATAGTCGAAAAAAATATCATTGTACAATACGTGATTGCATTACCATAGTAATGTTTCAGCGCCCCGTCTATAATTTGCGGATATCTAAAAATATTTGACTCTTCTAAACAGGAAAACATGTCATAATTTCAAAAGAGCTTCGTCATATTGTACATATATTTTTCTTTACATCACTTAAAAATATAACCTCATTTTGACGTTATTTTGAAAACTGACAATCACGCTCGCTATGTAATTTAATAAAAGTCAAGGACCGGATGGTAAATCACGCAAACATTAAATTTTGCAGTTTTAAGGAAAGACACCAACGGAAACGTTTATAATACAAGAACACACTATAGGAAATTGGTCAGTTACATGTTGTAGCCGGGCACTTGTCTTTAAATGGTATATGACGTTAACGGATGATCGAGAATATCTTGACGTGACGGTTATCATATATGTGACCGTGAGCGGCATCCATGACGTCAATCGCAGTCGAGAGTGATAAACGACTGATCGATAACTGACCGGTAAAGGCTAAGGGACGATATAAACGCATTTGAAAGTAATATCTGAACATTGGAAATGTTTGTACTGTTTTAATGTTTTATCTTATGTGCTATTGACTTTATTAACGTATGGTTAGACTATCAAAAATGACCCTAAAATCAGCAATGAGAATGGAAATTAAAAATAAAAACTCTTTTTAATGACATTATTTCAAATAAATTACACGAATCCAAATAAAAAATAAGTTAATAAGAAGTGAGATACTTTTTTGGTCTAACAAATCATAAATATGGCCTAACCATATGGTGTATATAATTGATTATCTGTAACGTTTGTTGTGTGATGCCGCAAATACCCAGAGAGAGCAATAACGTGACGTCAATGTGCAAATATGTATTGTTTATAGCAGACAGATTTCTATATACCTTTGATTTTTTTAAATATTTTCTACGGGGTTAAAGGAAGGTCTATAGATTATGTATTTTCCTAGTTACATAAATTATATGTACCTATGCACCAAAACAAAAGAGACGTGGAGAGAGAGGTAATAGGTAATGAGAGGCAGAGAGATACATTAAAAAGTAAAAATGGGTTATTGTTTCAGTCAAATAAAACAAAAGGTATTGTTATTCTGTTTGAAATATAAAGTTACTCCAGTATCGGTACATGTAGACGCTTTACTCCCTCTACCCGATTCCATTTAAGACGAATAAGTTATGGCATATAACGTCATAATCATCATAATCAAATTCAGTAATTCTATTGCATTAGACTAATTTAGTTCATGTGATAAAAATAAACCACTCAATCGCAACCCACTCAATGTTTTCTGAAAAATTAAGGAGAGAAAATCGTTTGATTTTCTCCAGTTGGGCTGTTGAAATCCGATCGGAAAACATCGACAACGTACAGGAACCGATCGATCTACTCCGGTCGGAGCGAATTCCGATCGGAGATGTTGAATTTTAATATACTGTATTTTTTTTCGGATGGATCTTTTTCAAAATACTATTTTTAGAAAGTAGATTTTTTTTTCAAAATATGTATTGGTAAATACTGCATAGGCATTAGTGTCGCTGAATGTTTTTGGAAGAAAAAAAAAAACGTTCCAAAAATTCACCGACGCGGTTTATATGTATTTGAATCAAGAATTAAAATATTGAAGTAGTCTACGAGCTTCTTCATTAACCAATGAATATGCGGACAGTATTTTGTGTAACAGTAATCCATTAGATCATGGAATCTGTTACACAGATTTCGACAATTTATGTATTTTCCATTTGTTTTCTCGGGTAATATCTTTGAGTGCATATCCAAATATGTTCTTATGATCACTGATTTGTGATATTTTACTTACACGCATTTAATGTTTAGGGAAATGTACTATAAACACCCTGCTCAGACTTTTCTTTATAATCGGAAAATGAAAGCGCTTTTGTTACAAAGCGGGAGATGAGTGTGTTGCATGTGCATGGACTTAGCCTTGATAGTGAAGTGGTAACGCGCTTCGAATCTCACCAATGTGTCCCGTGTTCGAGTCGCGTCCGTCGGTCGGTCTGCCCGTCTGTTGACGAGATTTTTCGGCTACCTTTGGTCGGATTTTGATCAAACTTCTTTACAGGTACTAAGCCTATGTACGTCATGCACGTATTGTTGGCACATCATGATTCGCTTGATTTTAAATGAGTAATAGCCCTTTGTTATATTTTCTAAATGAATTTTAACCGCGCTATTTCTCGGTTACCTTTGGTCAGATTTTTATTTAACTTTACAGTATTAATAAATACTAAGCCAAGTTGCGCAGATCGTTTGCATGTCTTGATATGCTGGATTTTGAATGAGTTATTGCCCTTTGTTATATGTATTGAATGCATTTTGTCCACACAATATTTTGGTTACCATTGGTCTGATTATAATTTAACTTAACACTATTAACGAGTACGAAATCTAGTTGCGCATATCGCTGACATATCATGACTAAAATACACTTGTAATATATCATTGGATTGATCTTTTTTTTTGTAAAATTCAATGCTGAAAGGCTTTTTCATATTTCTTTTTTCATTTTAAAGTTATACTGCTTTGATTACAACCACTGGCTGCAAAACATCTGTCAAAATTTAGCAGTTTTTGCTTAGTCTTCATGATAACATTTATACTCATTTAAACACTTATTAAATACACATTGGAATATAGTTATGTATAGTTATGTGTATATTACATTAATTAAAGGCTTTTAAAAAATTATTTGAAGTGCCTTAAGCATGACCATTGAGGGGGAAGGGGGTATGTTGTCACAAGCAGTCATTTCATTTCTATTTACATTTTTTAATGAGAAAAATCACAAGTCTCACATAAACTTCAAACAATGATGTGGAGATTTTCACCATAGTCGTCAAGAAGAGTGAAGGTATATATGCCCTCGTCTCCGTCATATTTTACATTAAACCATGCTGGATAACGTGGAACCTGAAACAGTAATCATAAAAATTGTAATATCGCTTCAGATGATCAAATCATCAACTCTTATGGTGTAAACAAGAGGGTTGAATAAGATATTTTTGTTAGATTTTTTTTTTAATTGAAACCCTCAATACTGCTATGAGTAATGGTTTGTGACGATGTTTATAACTTATATATATTGTAATGTAAATGTTCGAGTTAATCATAATGACAGTATTTCATTCATATAAGACAGGTACATCATTTAATGGAGAGGTTTACCCTAAGATCTATGTACAGGTAACACATATCCTTTGTTTAAACCTCAGACAAACTCAAAGCTAGCTTAGAGGCTTCCTCAAAAGAAAAATCTCAAGTTTAAACAATCTTTAAATCTACTGTGGCAATGGGACTGTAAGATCCACGACTGTAACCCCTGAAGCACAGCTGTACCTAGTAACTGATTTCTCTGCAAAACATGCAATCTAAAAAGTCTATAACACAAGGAGACATTAGTATAACATTTGTGAATTAATTAGTATGTTATTAATGATTTGAGATACTTACCTAAACCAACTTTGACCACATGTTATTGTGACCAATGCACTAGCATTTAAAGAGAGAGAGAGAGGGAGAGTATACTAAGTAATAAAGCAAAAAGCTTCATGCAATTCATAATAGTTATCTTTTGGATAGAGAATTAGCCCTTTTACCTCATAGATGTGCTTTTTGACAGCCTGATCTGCAGAAAGCCACATCAGAAGTATAGAAGATTTAATAGTGAAGTGAAAGCATCATTTCAAAAACACTGGGGAGCAGAAAACAGCATAAAACCTGATCTGGTTTTATGTTGTTCTCTGCTTCTTAGTGTTTTGGAAAAATGTTTTCACTTCACTTGTAAATCTTATTAGGTAAAGGGTTAAACATTCAGACCCATGTAAACATACTTGAGATATAACTTTGCCAGTGTACCAAACACTTTCTCCTTTCTCGAGGAATTTATGCCTGATCCGTTTTCCTACAAGCACAGGACCATCTTGGTTATTAGTTGGCAGAGTTCGAGGATGGCAAACCAACTTTTTGACGTTCTGCGTTAGCTCTTCCACTGTCAATTGCATTTTCTTATCACCCTCATCTTTTGAGTACTTGTAGACTGTACTGTCATCTGTTGTTTGCTTCAGAACCTCTTTCCTAAATTTAAGCTGGGCTTTTAAAGCTCTGACCTTCTCCGCTTTTGTGCGAAATGTTGACAATACATCATTCACCTGTTCTTCAGGCTGCCACAATCCGTAATATATTATTTGATTTGTAATCTCCTCTTGCTGCTGCAGTCTTTTTGTCTCCATTTCTTCCTTCCTTCTTCTACTCTCTTCCATTTTTTCTCTTCTGCGTTCAACAATAACAGACTGTCTTCTATTGAACTGCTGTCTGAGTGATTTTAATCTTTTCCTGGCCTTTGATAGAAGCTGTTTTACCTCATCCTGAGATTTTTCTCGCAACCGCTCACCAGTTTTGTTAACTGTAAAGGCAACATAGGCTTCTGATGCCAGAGTCTGTATATGTGGCTTGAATCTCAGCAAATTGTCATAGTAAGCAAACACCATTTCACTAAACTTGTGTTTTTCTGCACCTTGCACTTTAGTTTTCATTTCTTCGGAAGGGTTGCTATATAGGCCGCCGGGTAGGAAGTTCTTGAATTTTCTTTCAACATATTTTGTTATTGCTGCAAGAATTATCGACAGGAACACTTCACAATCAGCGTCATAATCACTTTGTTCCACTAAAGCATCATACACAACATCTTCTTTCACATTTACATTGTTCCCAAAAGGTCTGATCTTGCCTTGCATAAAGTCTGGATCATTTTCTGCCGCATCTCTAAGCCCTGACTTCAACATTACATAGAACTTGTCCATTTCTAGAAGGTTTATACTCTTATCCTCCAGAAGATTCCACATTGGTGTACTTATCATTTTGCAAACCAGTTCTAGAGCCTTACAGCCTGCAATGTAACTTGGTACAGATAAATCAAATGCTACACTCTGAGTAAGCCTGTTTAATGCATGTTTTGCAAGAATGAACTCATTTTACTGTGTAGCCAGAAAATCTGTCCTGCATTGTGAAAAAGGATATTAAATCTGTGTTCCCCTAAATGGAACCAACTTCAATGACCTAATCTTTCTCTGCTTTAGAAAATCAGTCAGGAATGTCACAAAAGGTAAATGACACCCAGATTTTTCATCACCTCCTCTGCTGAAAGCTTTACTGGCAGTACTTATCAATCTAACAGTTCCAGGCTCATTAGGTCTTCTAAATGAAGAGGGATGAATTGGTGGATTGTCTGAGTGAATTTGTTTTTCAACTTCAGAAACAGCTTGTGTAGCAGTTTAAGCAATGTGGACCAAGGAATGTAAACCAAAAAAAAAAAAAAAAATTCATCAGCCTAGAAATGCTTTGTTTTCCTTGTTCATCCAGAATCTCATAATTTTCAACAGTATATGGTAGCACAGCTGCTCTGTATTCTTCAAGAAGAGAGTTAAATTTAATTTCAGTACTGGCACTGTCCGACATTGTGGCTGAAATGTTTACAAGGATTTTGCGTGAAGTTTCATCTCCAGACTCAGCAGCATGATCTATATCTGATAGGATTTCTCGAAATGTGTCTAGTGTATCACTGGCATATTTAGTTGATAAATCTCTTAAACCTAGGGTAAAATAGTTACCTTCTTTGTCCCTGATATGGTAACCGCCAACTTTATTACCATACTTGGAAGTTTCATCAGAATAAATTGTAGTGTCTTTTTTGTCAACAAGAACTTCAGCGACCTGCTTTTGACTTACAATCAGTCTTTGCAAGTTCATATTATGTATAGTACTTACTGATGGCAGTCTATCTGGTTTTCTGTCTACCAAAGTCAAGACACTATTCATTACAGGCCCTACATGTTTTGCAGGAACATGATTTTCAAGCAAGGAATACACACACATTTGGCATTTTTCATTATATATTTTTTTGAAATTGTCAAACAATTTCACTTCCTCATTTTGTGCATCCTGTAATAAAACCTTTTTTCTTCTGTAATATCTTTTATCTTTATATTGTCTGCAATGGACTCCTCTGCAAATCTGCTTTCTTTTTTAATAAATCAACTTGGCCTTAAGGTCATCAATGACTTGTTGCTTCTTTTGAAGCTTCTCCTTTTCCTTAACTAATATCTTTTTAAAGTAAGAAACACTGGATCTCTGTCTTTTCAGTTCCTCAGATTCAAAACTAAACGCCTCTTCAAAAACATATTTTAAATTTAATTTTTTTTCTTTTTTTTGCTTTGCATTTTCCTAATTCTTCTGCCAGAGAACAACTCACATCCTTTAATGTTTCTACCTCTCTCTTTAATTCAATAACATTTTCAGATAATTTCTGACCCTTCTTAATCAAACTGCCACTTGGCTTAGGAAAAACAAATTCTGAAGTTCTATACTCATTAATTTTCAATTGACCACCACTTTTGTTAACTGACTTTTTTAAAGTCTTATACCTGGCCTGAATATTTTCACAACATTTTGTGTAGGTTCTAATGTCAGCAATAGGAATTTCTCTTTCCTTTGCGAATTCTATTAAGAACTTCACAGTATTGTTCTTTCCAATTTTGGTTATCTTTTCAATAACATCTGATATTGTTATTGACATTTTT
>CM037779.1:43093869-43134780 GCA_021229015.1 Solen grandis | reverse complement strand
CCCTTAGATGCCTAGTCCAACCGGAAATATACCATTTGTCAGTTTTTTTTACTTCACAACAATTATATTTACCGGTCCTACATGCGCACATTGTAGGCATGTCATGCTTGCTTCAATTTCCTCCGTGTTGCCCTTTATTATATATCTTGAATATAATTATCTTCTTATTTCTCAGCTACTATTGGTCATAATTTGATTTACAAGTACTATTGCTAGTTGTGTATGTCCTTAGCACGTCATGATCAGCTTAATTTTAATAGTTATAATGCCTTTTGTTATATTCTTTGAATATCTTTTGTCTACGATATAAGTGCATCATAGCTCTGACTATGTCAAGATTGAAAAGGCAGTGTCTGGTCTCGGAAGAATTGAAATTGCCACGCGAAGCAACTCCTAGAATGGTTAAACCTGATACCCGTAAAACCATCCTCTCACGTGATCGTAAACATTCTTTCTTTCTCCGTCAACCCGCTTTAAAGTACATTGTATTACAGAAATTTTCATTTCTAAGTAAAGCGTCGGTTTCAGCACGCACAACATTTATTGTTTTGAAAATCTGAAATATATGAATAAATTAAAGTGAGAAAGAGAGAGAGAAATTGAGATAAATTTGCACTGTTGTTCAAAAAATGCAAAATTTAGAATATACTATTAGGTTTATTCTATGCGCGTCATTGCGATAAATGTTTTCATCATTTATATATGTATGGGACTATTATCCATTTATTATATGAATGGTATTATAGTCCATTTATTATGGCAACTGGCGGAGGTTGAGACGTTTTTTATTTAAGATTTATTGTAACCTCATCAAACACAAAAAGAAATATGTATAACATATCCCGGATAAATACATTCATGTTTAAATATGTCGGAATGGCAATGCATCCATCATTAAATCATCATGGTCCTTCTTTGAAAAAAGACTGCAGTGAAGATGTTACAGTAGAAACGCACTTAGCGGGCACCTCAATAATACGGGCAACTTTGTATTGCGGCCAAAATTTGCGGTCCGGATAATTTTTTATATATTTATATGTTCTCTGGCCTCAATAATGCGGGCACCTGGCTATTGCGAAATATGGACACCAATTTCGGTCCCGATCACAAAGTGAAACTAGCTAAAGCGGGCACTTGTACAAGGGAGATAACGCCTCTCAACCTATAATCAGGCTGGTTGCCCAATACCCGTGTTAATTACGCAAACCATTCTGTGTGTGACACGCAACTAACATATTGACACTTTGTTTTAATACCAGTACACAAGATGCAAACTGACAACATGTCTATGTGTCAGTTAATTCAGATATAGGGGATTCAAATATATCCCTTTATCACCGTCAGTGCGTATGATATTTATGCCCTTTTGTCCATTAAACCGAGTGACACTCTATGCAGTTTCAAATGCACTTTCCTTCATTTGATAGCAAATCTGACGCACCTGAGAGCAACTTATCAAAGAAAATAATAAAGAACATTAAAATGACATAACATTTCTAGGTTCAGTCTATATGTCGGATTTCCAGGCTGTAACCCTAATTGGTAAACTTCAAATAAAATAATTAAGAACCGCTGATTAGCACATTCTTTTCGTAAAGTGTACTTTAAAAACTCATTCATAACCAATTTGCATTACTTCTGTTTAATTTATCTATCAAAATCATGAGTAAAAAAATGTATTATAGGACAAATATTATTGTAAATCTTGATATAGTTATGATTATTAGGAAATAAAAAAGGAAAACGTTTTCATGTAAGCAAGGAAACAAAATGTAAAATGAATTGTTTACTCGTACATAATCAATTAATATTATATATGTTTTAAGTATCCAATGTATACGGTAGATGGGTTATCAAAGGGGCATAATAACGTCGGATGAGGTTAAATCATGCTATCAAGGCCAACTTTCAAATTAAGGCTCCGGTCCCAAAGATGGCCTTAATAGCGAGGTTCTACTGTAGTATCCTTTGACTTGGAGGCTCTTTTGCTCTAAACTTAGATCACTGGTTGGACTATGATCACAATTTATTGACGGATTACCTTAAAATGTATACCTAGGTTATATATCTGAACGAATTAATTTTTTTCTCATTTTATCCGGTAATCTTCAAACAATTTTTTTTTTTTATGATATAATCAAAAAATATAAGCAATTCATTTGAATTCACCATACTTTTGGTACAAAATGATTTTTGTAAGCGATTGCGAATCTTGGGACGAGGCCTGCGTTGCTGTTGGATGGAGTCCCTATATATTCACGCAAGCAGGCCTTTCAACTCGCTTGCAGTCGCAATATAACTGACATACTGCCCCCCCCCCCCCCACCAAAGAAAAAATGCTCGAATTCCATTTAGAAATACTTAAATACTAAAGGGCGAATTTCATCATCATCTGCTAGGGCCTAGGCTCAACTCTCCTGTAGATTGTGTCCTTTCATATAAGTTATTTTTTATATGTGTACGCATGCGTGACCGGATGTATTGCCTTTTCCCGCCATTTTTATTTTTGTTTAAAAATTATATGGTCAAGTTGCCTCTTTTTATTTATTTTTTTAAACAAAATTATTCTTTTTAATAAATTTCATTGTTTTATTACATATCAATCGAAGTTTGCAAGAACATGTCTCTGAATGATGTCTGCGTTTCTTTTTCTTCTTTCTTCACCGGTGTTGTTTGTGTCGACTTTGACCTTTTGGCTGGACTTTCTTCTTTGATTTCTGCGAAGTCTGTGAAATCTAACTTCCTCTTTGATCTTTTTGTTGGTGCTTTATATTTCCTTGTTCTGCATAGATTTTTCCTGTACCAATTCAGGAGAAAGTTTGTTTTCTCGAATCCATCTGGTATATCTTGTGCCAGTTTGTACATCGTTCTTTCTTCTTCGTTCCATGAACCTGTCGGACTTAGTGTACTTTTTCTGTTATACTCACTACTGCTTGTACTTCTTGGTGTTGGTGACAATGAGCTTGAAATTTCTGACTTTGGTGTACTTGCTAATTGTACACCTTCTGCAAATTGCTGATATATCTTGAGGTCGTCTAGTTGGTTCTGTGGTGGAGTTTCAATCTCCATCTTTACTTCTACTTTTGGTGTCTTTACCGGACTATCCAATTTTAGTATGTCTGTTGCATCAACTTCGTCTTCAATTACGATTGGGTCAAATGCTGATCCAACTTGTCTATTTGTTATGGCTTCTTGTTCATCTGATGCTACACATGTGCAACTTGCCACCTTGGGTATTTTGAGTTTTAAACTCATTGATCTTTTTTTCTTTTCTTCTGACTTTCCTTTTTGTGATGGCATCATTTTCTTTGTGTAGGCCTTTTCATTTTTGCAAAAGTCTTGTAAGTTTTGCATTGCCTTTCTCAGATTTGCGTTAATGTTTAACGCCCAGCAACTGTATATCTGGTAACTTGGCCAATGTGCATTGTTTATCTCCATTTGATTGAGTCTCATCTTTTATCTGTTTCTTTCCTCTCTTTACCAACAATGTAGTGTTATTGTCGTAAAACCTGATCCATGGCACTGTATTTATGTCCTCTACCACAAAGTTAGCATTTGTCTGTTTCTCTGTAATCGCTTTCAAGTACGATTTCACCTGTTGGTCTAGTGGTAGATCAAATGGCTGCCTACGATGATACATCGCAAGGTCTTTTCTTGGGTCAACTGATATGTCCATATAATAGTGTTCTTCTTGTTTGTACTGATGATCTCTCAATGTCTTGACCAAACTTGGAGATTCTTCATCCATCAAGTCATTGTGCCACAGGTTTACCAGTTGTGTATAATGCTCCCAGCCTTCTACGTCAGTGTGGTCGTCTGGAATCTGTTCGTCTGTTCCGTTCATGAACTCCATGTTCTAAAGTTTCTGAAAGATAGATCCAAAATATTGTGGATTTGGTGTTCCAACATTTGTCAAGCATGGTGCCATTTTGAGATTCATATAGCCAAACATCCTGTTCTGGAATGCTCTCTCCTCAGACTTCCTCTACCTGTTCTGGCGTGACAAACTGTATCTCTGGGATGTGCACGACTTGTTTGTTAATGCATTTCTGCCAAGCGAATTCTTTATTTGGACCGTCTGTCCTGTCAACTCAGTGAATGGAGTTAACGCACTTATCCAGTACGTTTTTCCGGCATTAGACGATCCATGTAGGAACAACACGTTCTTTTTGGCCGATCTTTTGTTCAATGTATTGTACATATCCAACAGCATTGATCCTTTGTCCAGACTCTGGAAATTACACCATTTCTCGAACAGTTTGCCGGTGTCATATATTGACATGTGTCTTGCTGTCGGCTGGAACTTGTTGAGTAATTTGCTGGTATATGAACTGTCACTCATTAACTCTTCATAATTCATCTCATTTATCGCTTCCTGTTTGATTGCTCCGAAATTCGGTATGAGTGATACATATCTCCATTTGTCCAAATCTGCAATGTTATTCTCTCTAATTATCGTCTGGACCATTGTTTCTGTGTCCTTGGTATCATACTTCTGGAGCATTTGTTTTAGTATGTCCACTCTCTCTGAACGTTTACTCTTTTTGTCTGGGATGCTCTCTTCCTTAAATATCTTGTTGATATCTACTCTGGTGTTTTCTTCGTTTGCCATTGTCGTGATGATGTCACTGACTGACGTCTTCTTGCTAAACCCAATGATCTTGGCCACTGGATTATTTGCTTCATCGTTCTGTGTGTCGTTCTGCCCTTCGTAATCTTGTTCTGGTGGTATCTGTTCTGGTCTAATTGCAGATGCTCTTTTCAGCAACGCCGCTAGTGACAAGTTGTTACAGCCAAGTAATGTTCTAGGTTTTTGCATGTAGTGTGCTGACAGATTGAGTGGGTACTGCACCTTTTGGTACTTACACTTTATATTTTCGTTTCTTAATGTCCTGCACATCTGTGTGTAAGCATACGTCTGGCTCAACTTACTGTTTCCATCGCACTCGATAATCAGGTGGATGTGTAGTCCGTTAAACTGACATAGTGTGTCTCTCTCTCCATTGTGCCAAAAGAAGGCTGCAGGGTAATCAGTGCATAACTTTTTGATTGCGTTGTTTACCTTCTGCTGATTGTCGTCCAGGTTACTGTACACAGTCTGTCTCGTCGTAAACCCGATGGTTGGCTTATCAAGTATCTTTACGTTGTTGTTCGGATCGTAGTCATTCTCTTCCTCATACTGTCCTAATGGACTTCCTTTCGGTGATGTATTAATCTGGCCATTCTCGTCCATCATGTACACTCTATTCTCGATGGGTCTACTTTTGTGTGTAGGTCATATATAATGACGCTATACAGATGTTCATTGGAAATTACTTTCTGCAGTATTTCCGTAGGATTCTTCCTGCCTTGCTAGGCTTTTGGTTCTCTACGTTGTTGGTCCATCTGTGGAATTAATAAACACTCATACAACTATGAACTTTAACCTTTATTTAAAAGAACTTACCTTCAAAATCAACTACAAGTGAACCTAAATTTGTATAGTCTTGTGCGTTAGCAATTATGTCAAATATAGCAGTTGCATTGTCAATGATATCTATCATGATTCCTCCTCCTGGTACGAATGCTTTTATGACCTCATTACTTACTAACGGTGCTAATGGTTCTACAAACTTAACTGTATCTTGAAGTGTTTTTATCAATGAATTGAGTAAGCCATGTGAGTCCCCTTGATTGTTTGCAATGTCTTGTGAAATTTTATCTAGTGATGGTACTGGACCTGCTTTCATTAGTGATGCTATGAATTCTGGTGTTAGTTTATTACTTATTTCTGTTTGTATCTTTGTTTCTACTTCTTGAACCTTTGCTTTTAGTAGTAAATTTAATTGATTGATTAGTTCTCTGTTATCTATGTTATCTAATGCTGGTGTTAATATTTCATCTTTATGTGTTATTAGTCTTGATATTTGTGTCAGGAGTCCTTGTAATATTTGATTCATTAATGGTATGACTTCACCTATTATAGCTGATTATCTTCTAATGTTGTTATTCTACCTAAGACCTCTGTCATTTGTTCTTGTGGGGATTTTGCTGTGAACTTACCTATACTGTCTGACACCTCTTCTTTAACCTGGTATTGATCAGTTTTTGGAACTACATCTTGTATAATTTGTTCTGGTTGTAATTGGAAATTTTGATCTGTTTGTACTATGTAAAAACATATTGGCATTCCTATTTGTGTACCTAAGAATGCTGGATCACCTTGTCCAATGAAATGCCATTGATTGAATGTTTCTAACTTATAAAAATCTGTAACTATTCTTAAATTTCTATATTCGAAGTAATTTAATGTGTCTTTTCCCTTTGTGTATACTTCTACCCTAGATCTACATAGTATTCCCAAGTTGTTATCATATGTTGGTTTATCTGTTGCATCTAAGAAATTACTGAAATATGTTCCTCTTGAGACACTCTTACCATTTGCTTTTTCATTTTTCAATGATACTGCATAACTACTCATTAATATAGAGTAATGATAATTATTATTTGCTGGTACCATTTGAGTTGTTCTTTCTGCTTCTAGTTTAAATACTGTTTCACAAAACCATTTAACTCCGTATATTGCCTGGAATGTTCCCATTAATTCTAACATTTCTGTTAACATGAACTGATTATTCCATTGACCGCTCCTTATTTTTGGATCTGGGAAATGCATGACAAATTTCATTGGCAATATAAGTGCCATATCTGTTTGTTTTGTTTGTGGATTATATGACCTATGGTTTAGATCATCAATATAATACGTTGAGTTTGGATGTCTTGTATTTATTCTCTCAAAATTGAAATCATATTTATGGAAAAACTGACTGAATATTCTCTCTTCAACTAAGTACAATTTATTTGTTAAAATATTTGTTTGTGTTTCTATCATATATCTTGTAACTGCATCCATTAACCAAGTGTTTACTTTGATGATCAAAATTGTATTCTTATCCCATTCATTATTCGTATTGTTTAATCTCCATATGTAGTTTTCTACGTCTTTCCTACTCTTAAACGTTGGTTTTAAAGCCATAATTGAAGTGTTAACTCACTATTTTAGTTCTCCTGGGTCGTGTCCGTTAGACGAATGTTGGGTATCTGACGTCGGAGATTTGGATTGTCCCGAATCCGTCGGTAGTGCTGATATCGGTGTCTCTGGGATTGGATGATTTGGGTTGTTGAAATTGATTAACCCTGGAGTCTCTCTTTGGGGTGTGCCTGGAATGTAAGACACTGGCATTACATCTGAGTCACTAAATAAGTCTTGTGTTAATGGTGGTGTTGTTGGTGTTATTGCTTTGTCTATTCGTCTTTTCTTAGAGGGTGGCGATGCTAATATTGATGCCCTACTTAACCATGTTTCTGGAAATTCTTGTATTAAATCTCTTTGATCAATAACTGAATCTGGTGTGAAATTTGGTCCTATTTGTGGTCCATGTACTTGTGTTGGTAATGTATCCATTTGTTGTGATGGTTGTTTAGCTAAGTATTCTGCAAATGCTATGTCTGCGTTGTCTAAATTAATGTCTTTTGTTAATCCGTCATCTTGTTTGAATTTGGCTATGATTGCATTTACTCCTTGTACTCTTTGATTTGCTTTGGATGCATTAGCTCTTTTAATTGCGTCTACATCCCATATAATGGCTAGTCCTTCTTTAACCACTACTCTTCCCCCTCCTCCTAATTTTGGCCATGGATGGTATCTTTTCTCTGTTCTTTGATTAGTCCATACTGGTGGATCTTTAACTCCTATTCTTTCCCATAATTGTTTCGGTCTTATTTACATTATATTTGTTAATCCTAAATCTCCTGATGTTCCTGGTCTTACTTCTACTGGTAATGTTGGTTTGTTTGCTTTATCTACCATCATTTTTTCTTTAGTATTAATTTTGAATGTTTCTTTTTGAGTCGATGGTAACTGATCTAATGGGAATGAACTGAATAAATCTTCTATTATATCTTCTGATAATCCTAAGTCTTTTAACACTTGTTCTTGCAATTCTGCTGGAACATGATTGACTGAATCTGTCTCTAATGCATCTGATCTAATTTCTACTACTACTGGCTCAGCCATCTTAGTTGTTCTTATTTTAGCATCATAACCCTTTTCTTGTAACCTTTTCTAATGTTGACACTTTATGTTCACTTGGTTTAGGTTGTGGTGGGATATTTGTCTTTGGTTAATTCTGAATATTGTATACCTGTTAATGGCATTACAAAGTTTTCTGCATGTACACCGAAATTATATCTTGAAATATCTGCAGCTGATTTTTCATATTGATCTACATACATTCTGTTTAGTCTTTCTGCTTGTGCACCTAGCATAAATAAATTAATTCCACCACTTGGACTATAATAAAATTCTATCGTGGATGTATAAGTACATTTAAATTGTCCTCTTCTTAACGCTTTACCCTTAGCAGTATAAAATGGTGAAAATCTTAAAAATACAGAGTTACATGGTATTATTGGTGACCTGTTTATTTGTGTCGCCATATTTGCTTGTATTCCGTATACAGTTTCTAACATTTTATTTGCTAATTTTAAATTAGATACACTACATGGTTGAGCTGACATATCTGCGAATGAAGCACATGGTATTCTTCCTGAATCTAAACTATAACTTCTACTTAATCCCTGACCTGAATGCCAATTTGATACTGTAAATAATCCATTATAAGGATCAAATGCAGATGTATCTAAATTGTCTGTGTTTTCATTTTGTAATGATAATGTCATTTCTGGTGGGAACATTACTTTACATCTAGGTAATTCTCCCTCTGCTATATTTTGTGGTTCTACTACTGAAAAATATCTATTTATTTCAAATAAGCTTTTAGTTCCAACTGGTAATATATTATTAGGTCTAAATTTTCCTGTTTTATCTTCAAATAGTTCTATTGTATCTGTTTGTGGTGTACTAACTATTCTACCATCTGCTTGTAATTCGTCTCTTGAACATATTAAGTCTGAACATGTGAATCCGTGATTAAGAATTCTATATGAATTAGCTCTGCACATATACTTCCATAATTGTGATGGTAAACACGATGCTCTTGTTGTATTGTATGTACAATGCTCCCCAGTCCCAACTAACGCATAAGTCATTATCATTATTAGTCTCAAATTTCCCACCGACAGGATCAACTCCCGGACCAATAAAATGTATGTATGTTCTTTTGAATGTAACAGTTTCAGTGTGTCCCACATCTTCAACACAAGTAAAATTAATATTAATTCCTACATTGCCAGATGATGCCCCTTGACCAAAACCTAATTGTTCTTGGGCCTGTGTATTTTCTATTGTAGAGTTTTCAATTGTCGTTAATCTCTCTTGCTTGTTGGACATGTTTATATTGTTCTAAGATTGTTTCAATTTCCTTTACAATTCTAGATGTTTTATTTAGAATATGTTTTAGTTGTTTTAAATTGTTGTTCCTTCTCAATTCTTGTCTACAAGTATTCAGAGAAATAATTTTTCGAATTAAAATCTCTAAGTGATTTTCTTCATCCATAATAATAAAATAAACTTACGGTTTTCTTTTCCTCTCCCCCTTCCTTGGAATGAATGATATAGTTATATAATTATATCCAATGTCTTTAATTTCCTTAGCACTGATATTTAACTGAATATCCAATGACTTAAAACTTCCAAAGTTATCTTTCTTAACACTATTCATTAAGCTACCTAGCGTGTGGCCGCTCTCTATGAAATCTAGCACAAGAATGAATTCAAACTGTAAATCAATCCCATATATCAACAGTGCACGTGATTGCTATGGAAAAAAAATCAACAACTTTCTGATTGGCTTACATATAAATCAACAATACGTCATGAGTATGACGTCACAATAGTATCCGATCACGTGAGAGGACACACTCTTATAGTTGGCAATGGCGACAGTCTAGCAGAGCTCAAACTCCGTAGGGGTAAAACGGCTGAGCTGAATTTCCCCAAATATTTCATTTCTCAGCATATATATGGTGAATCATTACGGTAATAATGTATGTCAGTTTAGTCACATGCTTGAATATTTCGTATGAAATAACTGGGAACTTTGACAAGAGAAACAAAATCTATGAAATTCACCACTAAGTATTTAAGTACAACTTTGCGCTAAATATTGTTGATGGAATTTGAGCAAGGAAAGTGAACAATACATACTGTCAACATTCCCTCCACATGTTTAAAGATATTCCTTGTCATCTGTTGAATCTTGTCATTAGTTGAAATAATTGATGTTGACAGCAGAGCTGAAAGATTCGCTCTGCATACTGTAAATCCGGCAGATTTATGTACGGGTTCTATTTCAAATATCTGTACATTATAGGATTATGTATATTTAAAGGGAAAAGCTATTTTATTTCTTGTTTTTCAACAAAATAGGTTGCTTTACGTACCAATGGGAATGTCAAAGAAACCATTTAGAAACGTATAAAGTACGTGACAGAAAAGCACTTTCTTACATCGATCAGGATATTGTGATGTAAACATTGCACTTTTAAATAACATTCCTTTATAAGGAGTACCTTTAAAATTACGAGGCTTTGTCTGTTTCATATTTTATATAGGTAACTTCAAATCTGCCTTCTTTGTGACCTGAAACATACTGCGTATAAATTCTGCCTTTTTGAATTCCAATTTGTTACGTTGTTTTTTTAATACGTTCAAGTTACCTCACGATGATTATAAAAGAAAATATATTTGGTTTTATTTCTCAATAACTTAGCTCTATTGGTTATTATCAAGTTTGATTTATAACCATACTGTGTAAATCTTAAATCACAACACTTCTGTGAAGTAAATTATACTACTTCCATCATAAATGTACATTAAAATAAAAGAATATTTTAATGAAACTACATATATGTAAACAAATCATATCTGACATAGATATCTTCCTCTCATTTTTGTTGATATATAACTGTTCATAAAGTCCTGATGTTCTGATATACGACGGTCATATTTTTATAGTTCACGTAAAATTTGACATGAATGCTAGTATGTATAAGTTTATATTTTATGGAATATTTTATTGCTAGCGACGCGAAGTGGGGCGCCGCGATGAAATCAATGAATTTTAAAGATAAATAACTAATACATACAGTTTTCTAAGTACGCCATACAACGTTGCCTTTGGCCTCGCATAACTGAATAGTCTTCCGCTGATTGAAGTTTCACATTTTTTTCAGTACGGATTCATGTGGTGCTGGGTATTTTTATTTTTATTTTTGGCAAACAAAACATGACGTCATCAGACGCCGCCGCAACAAGCTCGTCCATAATGCTCTTAGGTCATGTAGGCACCAAACAGTCTCTTATTTTCTGAAATACCGTATAGTTTCTTATGCAGGTGTGGAGAGCCCGCCGCAAAAATCAGATAGTAACAGGGGATGGAACTCACCAACTGTAATTCTCCACACACATTAACGTTCTTGGGCCTATTCTCGAACAGAAACACATAATCTGATGATATTATAGACGTTTTTTTTTCCTATTAAAAGCTGGTCAAAGGTCAAGGACAACTGCATAATGAAGAGGTCCATCCACATAAACAACTGTTCAAATATTAAAGCAATCCAACGAAGGACATAAAAGTTATATATAGTTATAGCAGATTTAAAAAAGGTCAACTTGACTGGACGCCCGACCACTTTTAAGGACTGAATTTTTCGTTGTGAAACCCTTCCAAAATGTATCATTATCTTCCAATATAAGATGGTTATCATCCTTAGAGATTAAAAAAAACCAAAAAACCAAAAAAACAACAACAAAAAAACAAACAAACTGGGAAGTCTTGTTTCTATCATTATTTTATCAAGCTTTCGTGTTGGTTGGTTCAACAAAAGAATTTCAAATTTCTTAAGTTTAATAAATGCCATAACATAACATCTTATATGACATTTACTTTAAACGAAATATTTGTCTAGACAATAGTATATTTCAAATATCAATGCAAAAGGTAAAGACATTCATGCTTCAAATATTATTAAAATGAAATTAGAGATCAGATATATGACCTTTGAATACCAGTTACTATGTAGGTAAATTTATATAGGGTCTTAAAATGTAATAAACAATACGAAAAAGAAAAGAAACTCCTAACAACACGTGTGTCACCTGCTGAAGCGTGACGAAAAAAAAGTGTGACGTACGTCTGTACGGACGGACAGACGACGGAAAAGTGATCCCCTTGTGTCGCCTCTGCTTACAGTAGAAGACACAAAAAATGGAAAAAAATGCTTAAAGAAATGCTTAAAGAATCATATCGTCCATTGAAAGCCAGAAGGGGCTATCAGCCTTCTTTTTACATATGCTGATAGCCCCTTCTGGTTTTCAATGGACGATATGGAATATAAAATCCCTCATCATATGCAAGGTCATGTAAGTGACTCTCTACAATGTACAATAACCTTGCCATCTGCAAAGTCATTAAACTTTTATTCAGACTTTTGACTTTTTCTTCGAGCCCACAAACTTTTAATGAAAGCTTTTGTGAACACTGAGACCAAACCTTTGGGATCTGCATTATTCAAATGAATTACAAGTCTCCAGAAGGTATGTGAATGGACACAAAAACAGATTGCATGTTGCATTATTTCTTTGATGTAAGTCCTCTCATTAATAGTTTTGTAATTAAGACACATGACATAATTCTGATTTCTTCTCTCCTTGGAAGAAAATGTGCTTTTCTTTGAGTCTGTAATAATATACCACATTTTTGTAACCAAGTCTTTTCCTGCATGGAATTATTAACTTAAATCCGCCGATATAAATTGTTTCAGAAATATTCAATACGAAATTATTCAATTTTTTTGGCCGAATGATAAATGAAATACCAACTCAATACGTCTCATTGTAGCGAGATAATCATGTGAGTTTTGTTTTACAATGAATTATTGTACTTAAATCATGCCCAACCTCTGATATGCATAACAAACAGGTATGGCTTTCAAAATTAATAGTTGAATGATTTAACGTTCTAAACAAAACTGTTGCTGAGCTCATCATATCGGTTGATACTTATTGTATATCTTTAAAAAGAGTCGATCCGGCTAATTCTGTACGGTCGAATTATTCCGTTCACGTCAATATAATCCTGAATAAAACGTGTAACACTTATCCGTGTATGCATACGTGACAAATTTATACATAGACACATCCGCTGACGTTCGATAATCTGGTTGGTTGACGCCTTGTGACGAGGATAGTTTGAAACTACAACAGTCCTGCTGAGAATTGTTAGAATCGGCATTCTACCCATAGGTAGAGCTTTAACATGTTTATGTATCATTTTTTCGAGCAAAATTTATGAAATACCTATAAAAACGTTTCTGTTCGTGTTAAATATACACAGGCCTTCAAATGGTCTCAGTCAAAAAAGTAGGAAGATTTTCAATAAAATGATAGGAATAATAGGAAATATTTGATGTGAATGTTACAAGATAATTATAGATTTATCAATTCATGTTCATGTAGATTTAAGCAAACTCTTACCATTTTTCCGTTACCATAGCAACCGGAATTTTGGCTTGAGAAAAACAACAGCAAAGTAGTGTGCAGACATCTATTCATATACCAAATTTCATAATATTATCTTAAACGGTTTTAAGTTATCGCGAATTCCATATTTCCGGACATCCGGACGGACGGAGGGCAAACCTATAGTCCTGAGACGACCCCTCAATTCTAAGAGCATGTGCTCGCATTTTGGTCCATTTGATTAACAGATTATTCGAAAATAACACGGTGTCATACCTTTTTGCTGGTTTGTTTAGTTCAATGGGTCCTTTACCTTTGATTCTACAAACGCTTATTGATAAAATTAATTGTATATTGATATTTATTAGCAGAATTGTTCTCCGTTCTTTAATATGTAGTATCGCAGCATCCCTGTCTACCGGATATTAAACATTTGGTATACTTTGTACTTTTCGTTATATGCTCTTGGTAGGGCTTCGGCCAATCGTGACGTTCCTTGTAAGACCGCGTTCGTGGAAACCAATCAAATTGCAGTATTTCAGACCCTTCACGAACGCGGTATACATATAAACAAAGTCTGCTGAGGGTCTGTAAGAAGTGGTCAGTCTCTAGATTTGTTTTGAACGAACCCTGGTGGTTTGTGTGTTCTGGGCTATCTGATTGTAGATACGTTTTATGAGACGTCATTACAATATATATTTAGACTAGATCTAGCCGATTCAGAAATTAATAATCAGATTTATTAAGGATCTCTGTAGTAGATACTTGTAGACTTAATAGTACATCTTCTGGCAGAAGATAGCCCAGAGTAAGAGACCACCTTTGCCACTTCTTCCACTCTCCTCTCTCTCTCTCACTCCCTTTAGTTGTCTATGTTCCGCAGTATGTCCGTTATGTTTATGTATATGCTTCTATATTATTTCTATTTGTTTTACACTATTAAACCACGTTCAGTTAAACCGAACGTCTCTCTGTCGTTCTTTTCATTTCCATAGCCTCGGTTCGATCGTTAGGGACGCAATAGTCCCATCCGGTGTAAACACCGGTAGGAGACTAATAAGAGGAGATTTTTTTTCAATAAATTTGATTGCTTTGACAGATATGTATTATTCATTCTTCTTCTCTTTGTCAATTCCATCCCTTTGGTCTTTGCCTTTTTCAACAAACTCAGTAGCCTTCTTAAAATTTCCTTTTGCCATTTCTAGTAGAGAGTGAGCTATGTTAAGCTCTTTGAAGTCTTTTGCTTTGATTGCTGCTGCAAGTCTTCATTTGCTTCATCAATTACTTCATTTGCTCTTTGCATCTCTTTAATATACTTTTCTCTTTTCTTAACATCTTTTTTGTAATTTAATTTCCCTTTTCAATGTTCTTTAGCTGGCCATAGCTTTGCAATTAAAACTGATTACTTTCAATGATAAATCACACACACACAAATAGTACCAATCTTTTGCAAATTCTGTTATGGAAATATAATAATAATAATATAATAATTTTCAACATATCATTTTAAAGTTTTTAAAAGGCACATTTGAAAGTAACCCTCAGCAGCACATCAGTGAGTAGTATCTTTCAACAAGAGGGCCATATGGCCCTAGATCACTCACAAGAATACATAAGCTTATTTAAATCCATTAAAGTCACCTGATTTTACCTGGTTACCTTCAGCTTGAACCCTAGCTTAAAGTTTCAGATACAAAGAATTCTTACTATAGTCAATCAACTGGAGGCCTCATTTTTCAACGGATCAAAATGCTTAAGCAATTATGGCGTTAGACTATGAGGTTATCATTGGTGTAAAACAAGAATTAATTCTGAATATTAGTTTCTGAGGAGAAGAATTTTGAAATTATCTATAAAGAAAACAAAAGGAAACTTGCTATCCCCTGGAGGCCCCATATTTCAAGGGATCAACTAAAATTATAGGAGAGTGCCATGATATGACCATTTGTGCCAAAGGACATTACCTTCTGATCATTGGTTTCAAAGGAGAAGAACTTTATTTTTTTTTTGTAAAAGAAATTCTCATGGTTGCCATTGCAACAAGAGTTTTGCATGAATTCAGTTTCTTTTAGCAACTTTTGTGAGGGCCACCCAAGGATCATTCATGACAAGTTTCATGCCCAGTCATGTCAGAGGAGATGTCTTGTAAACAAATTGTTGACGACACATGAAGATGGATGCAGGGTGCTAACAATAACTCACCTTGAGCACGTTGTGCTCCAAAGAGCTAACAAGACAAAAATGCCTCTTGAGAAATATAAGTATAATCAATTCATGTACTGTGGATACTGACCTTCAAAACAAAGACCGCCATCAGGGGAGAAGCATGCCACACCTTTCATCAACAGAAACTTGCCAGTTTCACAGCATTTCAATTTTATCTGCAAATATAACTACACAATGATTTGTATTCTTTTTATACCCCCCGCACAACGAAGTTGTAAGGGGGGTATACTAGATTCAGCTTGTCTGTCCGTCCGTCCGGCCATCCTTCCGTCTGTCAGTTTCTTTGTCCGGGCCGTAACTCAAAAAGTATAAAAGGCATCAAGATTAAACTTCATATGTGGATAAATCTCATTGAGGGGGAGTGCAGTGACCAAGAACCATAACTCTCTGTCGCGTGATTTTGGAGTTATTGCCACTTGTAAATTTTCCTACTTAATTTTTGTCCGGGTCGTAACTCAAAAAGTATAAAAGATATCAAGATGAAACTTCATATGTGGATAGACCTTATTGAGGGAGAGTGCAGTGACCAAGAGGTACTCAAAAAGTATAAAAGATATCAAGATGAAACTTCATATGTGGATAGACCTTATTGAGGGAGAGTGCAGTGACCAAGAACCATAACTTTGTCGCGTAATCTTGGAGTTATTGCCCTTTGTAAATTTTCATACTTAATTTTTGTCCGGGCCGTATCTCAAAAAGTATAAAAGGCATCAAGATGAAACTTGAAACAAGAACTGTAAACTTCATTCCTGTGACAAAGCAACATGCGGGGTGTATTTGCCCCACTACAATGGCAGTTCCAGTTTTATGCAAAAAGTAGGAATACTTGGTTATAGTAGGAAAATGTGGGAAGATGATAAAAAATGAAGGAAGAGGTAGGAACGGTTAAAGGCCTGTATACATGTATATTTTTTCATCTGGTGTTGGTACAAAACTATATTTAAAAGAAACTATTAATGGAAATTTAAGTGCACGAGATTAACCGACAAGTGTTTTTAAGCTCTTTGATTATCTGAGGCTAATACCGTACGCTTTACATGTTTGTTTGGCAAACACATCTCTCAGTAAAAATGTATCTGAAAACTGAATAATTCAAAAATGTACGTTATTATATCATATCAATGTAGTTCTTGTCGATAAATGTGTCTTTTTTATTATAGCATTGTGAAGCACTGAAGATTCCATATAGATCAGATCTACTGTTCTACCTCAAACTATGGAAGGGGATATCCGCCAATATTCTAATACTTACTGTTTGGTAATTTGCAAGGACTGCATTTCTTATTTTTATTACTAAATATCTATTTTAATTTTTTAATTTTAATTTTTTTAAAATTTTTTTAATTGCAAACTGATGTCGTTGTAACTTTGATAATTCTACTTATGCCAGCAAACTCTCAATATTACATCTAGTGACATTACAAAGTTCGCCAATCAAACGTACAATGATGCAATGTTCGCATAACACACAATGCTACTTGTCAAGGAAACTAGCATTGTCGAACATGAGGTCGCTAGACGGCGCTTTAAACTGCGGGGAACCCCATCTATTTATAGATAGATGGGGCACTGCACTTCACACGGAAGAGCTCTGGCTTCTTTGGTATGTACAGGTTTAATTTTTCCCCCATGTAAAATACCAAAAAGAAAAAAAAAGTGTTTATCTATTTCAAATTCTTGCTGAAAATCATGTAGAAATTCTGTGTAGATCTTGTTAAGTTCTGTCTGTAAATCTGTCCGTACCTACACGAACTATTATGTTTCTGAATTGTTGTTACAGCTGACTTGAAGATACACTGGTAGCCTTGAATATCCATCTATACCTCCATGTACAACAAATCTCCATCTTAAATTTAAAACAACAGAATTGAATTATGGAGCCAAACAAAAAATGACATAAACAATGGAAAAGAATGTTGACAATAAAAAATCAGTTTTTATACCCAGTGTAAACTAATATAAATAAAAAGCATTCATCTATCTATATGCACAAACTCTGTAAACAGAGATATTAGAGTGAAATGTTTCTAAATACAAAGTGAATATATTAGGAGCTTGTAAAAACATCTTTTTTTTTATTCAGGGAGGGTTTACTATCTGAAAAGAAAGGAGGTTTCGTTTAAATGCTACAAGATCATTCTGTAAGACGTTAGTTTCCGGTAGGCTGTTCCAAATTATCACTGTATATGGAAAAAACGAATATTTAATTAGCAAGCAGTATTATGAATTTGTACGATAGAGAATGCATGTGGCTGGATATCCTTGCTGGCCTTTCAAGATATGCAGGTAAGGGGACAGAAAAAAAGTTTTTTAACTATTATCATTGTGGAGATTGGATACTATTACATGTATTCAATTTGATAAGCATTTTTTAAGCTTCACTTTTGCCACACAGTTTGCCCTTGATTACTTTGCACAATAGTGTAAAATCTTGTGCAAGATGGCAAAGATTATCAATCAAACAGATGAACTTTGTAACAGATTTAAGAGAAGATTTTTTTTTTGCTTTTACTAATTAGATCAGTTTTATTTTATGGGATGTCAAAATTTACAAGTAAATAGGAGGATCAGCATATAATTAAACAGTTTTGCAATAGATACCTACCTTATAAGTTTATGGTACAGTGGTGCTAACGTATCAGTTGTCAAAAAATACGATTGGAAAACGATAGAAATACGGACGATATACGATATGCGATATACGATCTGCGATATGCGATGTGCGATAGCAGGTCTGATTTACCTTTACGATTCGTTACGATGCGATGCGATGCGTTTATAATCTGATACCATACGATATACGATTTACGATCTGCGATATACGTTATGCGATATACGATACAGGATAAGCACGGTATAAATGGCATTTTTTACAACTGTAAACAACTAGAATTTACAATAAGTTCAAAAATATGAAATATCAACTAAGCTTTTAACAATATTTATCACAAGCCGTGTTTTCATCTGAAATAAACAGCGGAAATAAACAAAACGGGAAACAGGAAATGGGGACAAACTAAATTGCGGTTCCTCTAGAAATGTTACGGACTCTGTTGTCTCCGTCAATAACAACCTAAGCACGTGTAATGAAAAACGGATTTTTTTCCTAATGAGGACTCATAAAAAAATGTATTAATTATGCTTTGTTATTATGTGCTTTGATATTAATCACATTAAAAAAAAAAATGATACCAGTAATCATCTAATATCTAGTACGCTGTCATTTGTGCTAATTAAAACAATATCTTCGGGCATTTTTCAAACTTTGCATTTAACCCATCAAACATAAATGTATATATAATTTATTGGATGTATCAAATATCAAAAGAACGCGAGTGAGTGTGGGAGAATAGCACCGTATCTATTTTCTTATTAGAATATTCGTATATATTACAAGTAGGTAACTGTCATAGGTATAGTGTTAATATAAATATGTTTTCATATACTTTAAGCTCGGAAAATCCGCTATTGTTTTAAAAAGCCCTAAGCCCGAAGAATTGTTGTTGGAAATTGACCTTGGTAATTAAACAATTAAATACATGTGCATTAACATGGGTCGAAAAGCTATCTTTGTCGAAAAGATGCCATGAGTGAAGAGGCCGCCGTTTAACCGGGTATTCGTGAGAAATGTCATACGCCGCCATGCGTATACAGTTTAATATGATCTGTTTCGTTAATCGAGTACAAGAATAAAATAGTTGCCAAATCGGTTATATCTCATTTTGACTACACCCAATTCATCTACTGTATAAAGTTATTTCACACCTTTCCAGACATGTTTCCAGTTTGTCTAACACATGCATTGCTACATGTAAAGGATATATAACTAATTGTCTCTTATTAAGCAGGGAAATATCATCATGTATTGGGCTTTCAATATTTTGTAATGGTATCCATGTTTTTGACCAAGTATTATTGTAAAATTATTTAAATGTAAAGTATTTGATATTTTATTAAATATTTATGATATAACATTTATATTGTGTGCATATGTATCATCCCCGCACTAATTCACTGTGTCTTCCGCATAAATATGCATTCATCTCTCCTCCCCTCTCTCTCTCTCTCTCTCATCCTATATTTTGACCTAATGGTCATTAATGTTATCATGTATGTGGTTTCGAGACACATTTTAATTTGCAGAGATTTTGATTTGTAGACACAATGGGTTTCAATCGGAAGAACAAATTAAGAAAAAAAAGTCTATTTAAAATCTGTGTATTTTACTCGCCGTTTTAACAATCAAAATATTTTAAAGAATACCCTATGATTCGCTCATTTGTGATATAAAAATAAGTCCATAAGTTGCACACATGTGTGCCCGCACACTCCCTTACAAATGTATTTTTGATATATCATGTATCATCATTATCATCATCATCATCGTGTACATTAAAGATTTTTTTTCTCTCTTCGAAATATATTCTGTGCCTCATACCTGGATTGGAAACAGTTTTATTATTATTATTATTCTTTGAACATTGGTGTGTTTAAAATAGAATTTCAAATTATTGCTAAAAATTGTAATCTTTTAGTACCGGAAATAACATTCACTCTGTGTACATGTCAAAAGTCTTCTCCTCTGGGGGTGGTATACCGGCAGCGGCGAGACATAAAGGTGACATATCCGGTCAAAATAAACACATGCTGTGCCTGCTGATAAGAACTTATGGCACGCCTCCGGTATTGCGAAACACACTTTTTTCACTTAATTATACATAAAAGATTAGGGATATGCAAGAAAATGTTCTAACCTATTATATCTCTAGCAAACTGTAATAATATGGAAATGAGATCTTTAGCGAACTGTAGTAATATGGAAACAAGATCATTTTCTTTTAACTATTAACATGTCAGTGAACTCTGTGTTATCACGGAATAAAATACATCAAATATTTTATAACAAATCTTCCATTCCCATGTAGGTTTTATGTTTATTTTTCTATTGTTATGGCTTGCAATAATTCCTGGTTTATCATATTAAATATTAAGACATAGCAGTGAAGCATATCATGAAAATGTGGTCCCGTTTTATCATTGTTTTTTTCCATATGAAAGAGACAGTTGTTGGATACAATTAAGTTCGGGTGTGATACCCATGCTAATTTCGCAAAAAAAAATGCTCTTCGAAATATACGTGTCCGAGGTATAGCACCGATATACTGTAAACATGTTCCTGTGTAGAACTAGTACTTAGAGCTCCGTGTTCTCAAAGCAATACCGATGCATCTTGTACACATCATATACGTATTAGGATTTACGCGATCATCGGAAAAAATGCTCCGGTCTGGATTTTCAGTCTCCACCTACCTGAATTTTGATTATCTCCGTACTGATGAAAAAAGGGGAAAAAAAGAAACATAATTTGCACTCATTCAACCAATTTTTTTGGAAGTGTGTGTGCGCGCGCGTGTGCGTAATGAAAGAGAGATAGAGAAACCTAAATAAAATAGGAAATAATTAAATAAATAAACTATATTCGTAAATTACAATTATCTTTTGTTCACGAATTCATTAAATAATAAAGAAAAATTGGCATTCGAGTAAATACAGCAGTAAAAAATGTCCCGGGAAATAAATAATTACACGAAAGCAACATTTCGGACGATCTTGCATAAGTAGGTAAGTTTTAATTTGTTAGTTTTTAGACAGGTTAATAAAGCAAACATTGATCAAACATATCGATTACACATATTTTTAAATTATTTCACTTTAATACTGATATAGTCACGAAGCTATATTAAAGGTATTTACGTCTCTGATATAGTACTTTTCACACGTGCATCATATTATATATCATCGCATGGCGTCTGCTCCTGAAAGTCACGTAGGCCATAACACATGTATAAAATAATAAAAGAAAAGAAATATAACTATTGCAATTGGTAAAATATGAAGAAAAAAATGCACTGCATAATGTGATTTAATGATCCACCATTAATAAACCTAAGCAAATATTAAATTTAAAGACACGAACATTAATTATTTCTGAAATATCGATGGTGTCCCGTAACTTAAACTTTCCCAAACTACCGAGTTGTTCAATACGATATACGTTATGCGATTTACGATATACGATTACCGATATACGGTTGCCTTACGATGCGATGCGATACAATCCCGTTTATTATGCCTAATACGATTGAATGCGATAGAATACGATTCCATACGTTACGATGCGATTGAGTAATATATACGTTACGATACGATGCGATACGAACGATATACGCTATTTTTGACAACTGATACGTTAGCACCACTGTAACCATCAATGTGCCATATAAAGCCTGAGGACCTCTAACACTATATGTTCTTCTATGTATCCGACATGCTGTGATGAACAGCTTTCTGAAAAGAACACCCTCAGGGTCAATATTTCTCATAGTTTGCCTAATCCTATGCTCCTGGACTCTTTGTCCTTGGCTTATTAGGATACCCTGTACTGTACGATACCCAGCTGTAGGAAAATGTTGAATTACTTTTTTCACTTCATTTTCAAGTTCTGAGTCTGTCAACTGGCTGTATGTGTCTCGTACACTCAATTCATTCATTCGTCTCTCAACAGTCCGTTTACTGACTCCAAGCATATAAGCTATCTCTGAAACCTTTAAGTTATTTTCTAATAAGAAAGTAAGAGTTTCTACAGCGATGCTGAATGCTGGGCGACCTGGTCTGCCAGTACCACAAACCAGTGCACTGTATTAACATTGCTATCATCATGCAGATTTGTCTGAAAATTTTCCATTACATTGGTGAAAAGCTCAATACTTAAATCAACATTTGTAATGGTTGATAATTGTATCAACATTTCGTGGGCTTGCTCCAGATGACACACAATGTTCTCGTACCTTTCATTCTCAATGGCCTGAGCTAATGCCTTTAATTTAACATTTAACAACTCTTTCAACTGAAATATAGTGTCACTGTCATCATAACCAGACATTATATTAAATTAACTATTACTGAACACTGACGCAAAAATAAATGAATCAAGTAGCTGGCCACATAAAAGTTCGTGTAGGTACGGACAGATTTACAGACAGAACTTAACAAGATCTACACAGAATTTCTACATGATTTTCAGCAAGAATTTGAAATAGATAAACACTTTTTTTTCTTTTTGGTATTTTACATGGGGGAAAAATTAAACCTGTACATACCAAAGAAGCCAGAGCTCTTCCGTGTGAAGTGCAGTGCCCCATCTATCTATAAATAGATGGGGTTCCCCGCAGTTTAAAGCGCCGTCTAGCGACCTCATGTTCGACAATGCTAGTTTCCTTGACAACTAGCATTGTGTGTTATGCGAACATTGCATCATTGTACGTTTGATAGGCGAACTTTGTAATGTCACTAGATGTAATATTGAGAGTTTGCTGGCATAAGTAGAATTATCAAAGTTACAACGACATCAGTTTGCAATTACACTGTAAACACGCTGCACATTTCTAAATTGATTTAGAAAAACAATTGTTAAAAGTTATGAATAGAAATTAGAAAATGAAATGCAAGAGTTGAAATTTGAAATTTCTAATTACAATTATTAATTCAAAAGTTACAAGTTAAAATAGATATTTAGTAATAAAAATAAGAAATGCAGTCCTTGCAAATTACCAAACAGTAAGTATTAGAATATTGGCGGATATCCCCTTCCATATCAAACATTCACCTTGCCTTATATGGTATGTCTACTAAAATGCAATCAAGTAAAACATTTTAGTAGACTAGATTTGATTTATATTCTAACATCATTATACAAAATGGAAGTATGGCTTTAAACTGACAGAACTTGTTAATAAAACTAATATTTATTATAAATGCGAGTGAGTTTAAATCCTTGACATTGGTCGTTGTGATTGGGTAGAATACGACTGGTGCCGATGTAATACACTCTGTTTAAAACGACTCTTTCGGGAGTGGCCAGTTTTTTTTTTTTTTGAGACAGAGTTTGAATTTTTATTCCTTGATAATGCACCGAATGCAAAATAAGAAAAACAGTCGTTTTCATTTATCTTAGTTGTCTGAAAAAAAGTTCCAAACTTTATGAAGTTTACAGTAAAATCCGACAGGGCCGCTTGAAGCGGAACACGACTAAATTAATCGATAAGAAACATGGAGAAATGAACTATCCAAGTTAATGCATTTTATGAATATTTCCATATTCTTTCCCTTCTTCCGATTAACGTCGATCTTAAGCGCACAATGAACCCGCCCTTAACCTTATACAACCAAAAGGATTTTAAACTTTCCCATTTTGATTAGATCTATATTGATTTCGACTCATTGGAATCCTTTGCAAAATGTACATAAAATACATGTATATCTCTTTACAAAAATTAGACAAAACAAATGAATAAAAAATACAGGGGATTTATAGATTTTTCTTTTAAGACGTTAAGTAAAATACGAAATCGTTTAGTTAATGGCTATTGACGGCAACAGTATATATTGATACATAAATACATTTATTCCATTTTCACAGATGAAAATAATTATTGAATCAGTGTACGCCGTGGGAATGCACCATTACGGCAGTCGAAAATTACTAATTGGAAGTGGGTACAAAGTGCATCCGGGACCAGACAATAAACTTGACAAGCATTCTTTGATTGGCGTATCTTTGAATATGAAATAAATGCATATCTGCAGAAATGTGATGCCAAATCCCTTGCAAAGTCAATTAAAGAGATAAGAATCATTGGCGATATTCTTTTAAAACCAATGAATGAGCCCGTCTGTCGCCGCACTGGTCCAGGACAAAGCTGTTATGCAGCACGTTGTATCAGCACGTTGTATCAGCACGTTGTATTATAATTTCAATACTCAGCGGAATGTGTGCACGCATTATTTGAACTATAATAAATATTAAGTAAATAAAATTTGTATCCTTTCGTTGTTTTTATTTCATTATAAAGCAGCAATTGCTTTTATGCAGATGCCGAAAGGTTATACCTCCATCTACTTGCTTAACGCATGTAAAGATGTCAGGGAGGGGGTGCTGTCTTACAGAAAGGCATGCTTAAACTACGGAGTGCCGGCAATGACTTTCCGAAACCGTTTATCTGGTGGATCCCTAAGGTTGATCCGAGTGGGGGGGGGGGGGGGGGGTGCAGTGCATTGCATCTGCTGCCTAGCTCACTTGATGAAAACGGAGTCATCAATGTGTCACTACCAGTATGGGCCCCAACGAATAAATGTTTCAATAAACTGAACAGGAGTTCGCTTTTCCACAATCTGTCAGAAAGGAAAAAGAAAACGTACATTTAAAAACAACAACAACACCACCAACAAAAAACACCCCCCCCCCAAAAAAAAAAACAACAACAAAAAAACACGCAATCGGTTACTCACAAGTGAGAACATATTAATGAAACAGAAGGGCCATAGAGGTCCTTGATCGCTCACCTGAGTATGATTTGTATGTGCTTATTGCTGCAAGACAATCAGTAACAGGTACAAGTAGAAGGAGAATGGCAATGGAAATAATAAGAAATACTCTCATTTTGTGTATTTTTAATAATAAACAAGAGATATTACATGTATAAGTGGTTTTCACTGCATACATTTAAGACAAATTAGCCCCATCCCTGGTAGCCATGCTTTTTAAACGGTTCAGAATAATTTTAGCAATCTTGGTAGAGGGTTACCCAAGGAATACTATACCAAAACATTTCGAAATCTGGCCTGTAGTTTTCAAGGAGATATTTTTTTTTTCAAAATGTTTATATTTTCCTTTCCTTTGCCATGGCAAGCATATTTCTACATTAATCAAGTTTATTAAAGCATTTTTTGTGAAGGTTCACAACCTTCACCTAAGGATCATCCCTGCCAAGTTTAATCAAATTCTGTCCAGCGGTTCAAGAGGAGATATTGTTTAAAGTTTTTACTACATACATTTAAGGCAAGTAAGCCCCGCCCCTGGTGGCCATGTTTTTTATGCCTTGTAATAATTTTATGAATCTTGGTAGAGGGGTTCCCAAGGAACATCTGTTCTTGAACATATTAAAATCCAGCCAGTAATTTGGAAGGAGATGATTTTAAAGTTTTCATATTTTTTTCTTTCCGTTGCAACGACACCCAGAGTTCTACATGAATCAAGTTTATTTTAGCAACATTTGTGAAAATTCACCCAAGGGTCATCCATGTCAGATGTGTCGTTTAATGTTTTCACTACATTTAAGGCAAAAAAGCCCCGCCCCTGGCAGCCATGCATGTCTTTTACGGATCGGAATAATTTTAGCAATCTTGGTAGTTACCCAAGGAACATGTACCAAAACATTTTGAAATCTGGCCAGTAGTTTTGAAGGAGATTTTTTAAAGATTTCATAATTTTTTTCTTTCCGTTGCCATGGCAACCAGAATTCTACATGGATCAAGTTTATTTGATCAACTTTTGTGAAGCTTTACCCAAGGATCATCCCTGCCAAGTTAAATCAACTTCTGTCCAGCGGTTTCAGAGATGTCATTTAAATCAAATTGTTGACGACGCATAAAGATGCAGGGTGATCACAAAAGCTCACCTTGAGCACACTTTAAAAACGATATTATGCACATGGCATGATCATTTTTCAAAAACACGTGGGTTCGCATGAAAGTGTTAATACGTCTGAGTACCTATTTCTGGTGAGACGTAACGACACGCATATAGTACGGAGTTTCCCTCTAAGTGTACGAAATAACTGCTATTCAAAATTACTGCTATTCAAACATACTTTATGCTTTCATAAAAGTCTACGACTTGGTTGCATAATTCTAGTTTAAAGAAAACCTCAAGTTTAAACGTCGGTTTAACAGCCTTCAGTTGCATAATAAAAGCTTAAGTAACTCCAGGGTAAGTGTTAAACCTGATCAATTGCATAAAACAGGTTTAGTCTAAACGGGAGTGTAAATTTTCCACATACTCGAAGAAAATTAAACCTGCTAGGGGGGTAGTTTAAGAAGTGGTTTAAGCAGTCAATTCAGAGAAATAACTGAGTTGCAGTAGCATTAGCTTTATTTTAACAAAATACGAAACAATTTGCGCAGGGAACGATTGTTAAGAGGCAGAAATAACCCTTTTGAACAATACGACAATGAAGAATTCCGTCAGCGATTTTGATTCAGAAGATACCGCAATGGATGCCATTCATATGTTATATAATGATATCAAACATGCATCTGCAAGGGGTGGGACAATCCCTTGTCATCTGCAGGTATTATTAGGATTCCGGTTCTATGCAACAGAACAGTTTTATCGAGTAAGTGGAAACCTTATTGGTGTTCACATCTCAACAGATTCTTGCATAGTGAAGAGAGTATCTGATGCAATTGCTAGAAGAAAGAACCAATTTATAAGTTTCCTCAGGTGGCTGATATCGCACAAACTAAGAGATTTTTAAAGGATGGCAAATGTTCCGGCTGTTATTGGAGCAATTTACTGCATCCACGTTCCAATTCTCAATCCAGGTGGACCAGATTCTGCAAGATTTGTTAACAGGAAGGGATTCTATTCGATAAATACGCAGGTTGTATATGATGCCAGGATGAAAGTTAAAAATATTGTAGCTCGTTGGCCAGGATCAACACACGATAGCCGGATTTATCTGAACAGCCATCTTTGTATCCAGCCAGAGACTCAACCTCATTATGGCCATTTGTTGGGTGACATGTAGCAAAAATTATTAAGTCACGCCACTTTTTCACATACAGCCGCAGAAAGGGGGTACAACGTAGCACACAAGACATCGTGCGGAATAATAGAGCGCCTCTTTGGTGTTGTGCAACGTAGGTATTCCATTTAGATCAAAACTTGGAACAACATTTGCCATTATAGTGGCAGTATTTATCCTACATAATATAGCTGTGGAGAGGAATGAGGAAATGAGGATGCATTTGAAAAGGAAGAGAAGGATGATGGTGGTAAGTCAGATGAGCAGTTTGATATACAATATGTCGGTCTGGGAAATGCTTACAGAAATAACATTATACAACAACATTTATATAAGTATGGATCATGTACAATATGTATTTGATTGCAGACATAAAAGATTAGGGAGCAGCGATAAGAAAAAAAAAACCCATCAGTTATCTTCTTTACCACATTAGGCATTGTTTAAACAGTATTCATATCAATATTTCATATTTCTGGTTATTTTTGGAAAACCATATATCTAGATCTACTTTAAGTTTGTAAATTAAGTTTGTGTGTTTATCGTCAGTTTGACAGTATTTCAGTCATACAAGCGACGTCCAGCTAATTAAAGAATGGGGGGGGGGGGGACCTATGTACAGAGGCCAACCTGGTTGATCCCCAGACCTACTGCATGCCAGCTGGAAGGCTTCTTCATATGAACAATCCGAAGTAAAGACCGGAATCAAAATTCACAGCGCTGAGAGATTTGCAGTCCACGACTGTAAGCTCTCAGCTTCGGTGGCTCCGCATATATTTTAGTTTCGTTCTGTTGTTCTTTCGCGCGTGCCAGAACGAAACAACGAAGGTTTTTAAATTTCGTTGATTTGCGCGTGCCATCACATGCAAAAAGAACTATGCTTGTTTCTATCCGAAAGTGTACGGAGTTTGCCGGATCGACTGTAACAAACTATTTTTTCAACTCGTGACGTCACAGGTAGTGCACGCGCTTGTTTACACAAGGGTGTATGGGATGAGTTCAATGACAGGTTCGTATTGTCGCCCTGTTCTCTTTTGTAGAAGACAATTAATTTCTTAACCTACGTACCCTAAAATATTTTGTTTTAAGTATTGATACTGTTAGTTACATGTATTGTATAACATGCCTATATCGGTATTAATACTCCATATTACTAAATATGACGATGTTGACTTGTCGCTCATTTGTATGAAAGGTTAGTTACATACTAGAATTTATGGATAAATTTGAAAAAGAAATTGAAAATATACACATTTAACACGTTTTACGTATAAAATAAAGGTGTCAAGATAAACAATATGGCATTTGCTATTCTTGAAATGGTATTTCATTTTTTGTTTGTTTTCATAGCTTTATTTTAAAATATGAAAGGTTTGTTGCCTTCGACAAATCAAAGCAGGCTTATACATGTTGATAATGCGTTTATTATGAGTAAGACCTTTAAACTGTGGCGTAACTGACACAAGAAGAAGGAAGTGGAGCCGTTTTGATGAACAGAAACGCATATAAAACACACACGGAAAATAGGTTCGTGATGAAAGGTTCGTATTCTGATTTTGGATTTAATAACATAATGTTCATAAACCCGTCTCAAATTTAACACTACGTAATAAACATTTTTTGGTGACGTAAATGTATAATATGACGATGCTTGTTTTGTACATCACGGAAGCATGAAGTTAAGGGATTGCGTGTGTAGCAAGGTGCAGTTTTGTGCCTCTGTATTGAAGTGTCTTGTTAGTACTCATGTCCTTGTTTACTCTATGTTTGTACATGTCTGTTATTGTCCATGAGGGTGAGCATGTCTTGAGTGAGTTCGTATGTAAACTGGTTGAGTGATAGTGTTCTATTTTAAGGAAATACCCTGATTGGTTGGCCCTGCCCCTTTGTCCCCTTTTCCCGCTCATAAGCCTCCGTCTTTCTTACTAATCATTTCACCGATCGACCACCGTCGACGCAAGTTGATTGTAGATACATTATGTCGCTCTTACCTTTGAGCATTTTCTATATTAGAATGTAACTTTATTTAGACGTACCTGGTAAGTTTATATTTGTTCTGAAGTGATTTAAATAATTATTTTCCAAGTAATTTATTCCTCGCGATGATTTGTAAAATCATCGATTGACTTCGTATTTATTATTACTTTGTGTCCGTAAACTGTCTAACGAAATGTATTAATTATATTTTTGTTTTTTTTGGTTTGGTACCATTTTTTGGTTTAATACCATTTCTGGTTTACAACCGTCAAATAAATATCGTACTACCGCTGGTGCTAGCACGGTCGTAATTCCACCCACTACAAAGTGGCTCCCCGACTAGGACTTTGGCGAAGTACCAGGCCAGGCCGTCGTGTACCGGACGTTGAGGGGGTCCCGCCTGAGTAAGGACGCCCATGACGAGGCCGACGAACCCAGCAGGTCCGCCGCGGACCTATTCATTTGGTACCATTCCCCCTTATTTTTTTTCTGCCCCAACCGTACGGACTCCTCTCGCGAGAGACGTTTGTGTGTTGTGTTTTCTGTCATTCTATTTTGACAGATATCAGCTGATTGAGGATCAGGTGACTTTTGGGAATACCCCCTTAGTGTACTCATCGACCACGGAGCAACGCGTAGGAATCAAGGACTGTGACCAGTGTTATATTTGTAATATGTGTGTTGTGAAAAATATTATTTGAGGATATTTTATTGTTTTGGAACCGTAAGTACCCATTTATTATCATTTTTTCCTTTAAATTTTTGTGTTTTGCTTGGGACTATTTTCTTTAGTGTAATTCGGTTTGTTTTCATTCACGTACATGTAGATTTGTGTGCCTCGCTTATTTTTGCCTAGATTTCATTATTTTTGGTAAGTTTCTATAAATTGCTTGTAATTTTTGTTTCATTCAGCAATTATTTTGACCGTCATATCCAAAACTTTAGTTGTCACTGATTGTTTAGGCGTAAATTACTATTTTTCTTATTTTTGCAACCTATTTTCGCGACCCTAAATTGTCGTATTTAGCCCAGTTTGAATTCCTAAGTTTCTTTAAGTATGATTTGCGGTTCCATGTGCATTATGTAGTTTTTGTTTAATTTTATTTTCAAATTGCTGTATTGACTTTGTTTGTATTAGACTGAGTTAAGGCATAAACTTAGCTTAGTTGTGTAATTTAGGTTAGAAACCTTAAGTGTTATTTTATTGTGTTTTCCATCCCTAATTGAGTATATGTAACACATTTTCACAGCACTAACAAGCCAAATTCTTTGCATCCATTCTTCCTCACTCCCACCCCATCATATACCCCTTTGCAAGTATAGATAATTGTGTTGAGAAAGTTTGTTTGTGGTCCCAAAATTTGTTTGTATGTGTATGTCATCTTTCTTGTGTGTGTTTTGTTTCTATTTTTACTTGTGCAGATTGTGACCTGAATTGTGAATTGAAATAATGTTGGCATTTTCAAATAGTTATCCAAATATTTACATGTTTTCTATGTGATATTTATTATTTCAGTGTATGAGCCATCCAGTAATCTGACTTTATTTTCACATCTTTGAAAGGAATTACCCAGTTTGTTTATAGATTTATTTATTTACAGAAACTGTGATCTAACATCCTGTATACAGTATCCTAAATTATTTGTGATTTCACTTTAGATTTGTTTATTTCAGGTTGACCGGTTACTTTCCAAGAAGTTGAGTGGCCATATGCATCTTGAATTTATTCGTTGATTTGCATATCACTTTTACAGATTTCTTGAAAACAGTTTATTTTCAGTACCATCCTGTATACCTTTTTGTATTTTGATATTACTGTGATAGTTTATTTATAGTTTCTTTTGCAGAGAAGTGCTACTGCTGATTTATTTTAGTGGTATAGTACTTTGTCCCTTATTGAAACATCACAGTACAACTTGTCTTTGAATTTGATCTGCCATTGTACAAGGAGTTCAAATAGCATCATACCCAGCCATGTAATTTGACCTCTTTTTACCCATTGTGACCTTGAACTCATACACATAGTGTAGTTCATCACAGTTCAAATGTCATTCATTTCTTTATACTTGAAAAATCCCCATACACAGTTACAAACTCCAAATAAATATACAGTTTTGAATTTAAGATTTATTTTGCTATTTGACTGTGATATTTACATTTGACTTTATATGTAAGTTATTGTTTTCTGTTAGTTTGTTATTTTACTTTGTCATATTGTGATAGCTATTTCAATCTGGATTTGTTGTTCATTTTCCTGTTTCTCTCATTGAACATGATTCAGGATAAGCCCACTGTGATTGCCACAGATGAAAAACAAAGTGCTGTTGGAGGCCATTCTCATTTCCCCTCTGAAGCGGAGATGTTAAATTTGCTTTCAAGTAAATATAACATTACCCCCAAAAGTACCCCACCAACCCCTCCCAGTCAACCATTTCCTCGTATAAGGCCACATCTTCAGCCCTTAACATCTCTTTTAGCCAAACAGTCCTCCTCACACTTTGACTTCTCACCCACTGTCCCTGTAACGACTAAGGTGCCCAAGATCCCACCATTCTCAGGTGATGATCCTACACCTAAGTCGGAGATAAACTTTTTTGAATGGCGCCATGAGGTTCGATGTCTGAGGAAAGACTCTTCATTGTCCTCTTCATTGGTGCTACAGGCTATTAGGTCTTCCCTTCGTGGTACTGCCCGCCGTTTGCTGGTCTCACTTGGTGACAATGTCTCAATTGATTCAATTCTTAGGAAACTTGAGGTCAACTATGGTGAACCATCCCATAAGTCTATCTCCATGAAAGAATTCTTCAACTTAGCCCAGCGTCCTGACGAATCTGTGACATCTTTTGGTTGCAGACTTGAGTCTGCTCTTGACCAGGCTTTTGAGGGTAGTCAGATTCTCGGTCCTAATCGTAGCGAATTGCTTTGTGAAAGGCTGTGGTCAGGGTTACGCACAGAGGTGTTGCGCACCAACAACCGCCATAAGCTTGACACAGCACTTGACTATGATTCTTTCCTCCGTGATGTACGGCAAGTCGAGAAAGAACTTTCCATTTCTCTACCCAAGTCTACCAAATCTTCACATGCTTCCAGTCTGCAGCAGCCTCAATTATCTCAACATCTTGAGTCTAATTTTGACAAAAAGCTATCAGTTAGAACAGCGTCTGAACTCAAAGATTTCTTTAGTTCAGTCTGGAGTTGATAAGGAGTTTTCGGCTATCTTGCAACGCCTTGACTCTTTCACTCTCTTCTAACCCATCACATGTTAATGTTCGCTCATCCCAGTCACACCCTACAACCCCACCATTACTTCCTCTTCTAGGCCACAGAATTACTCCACTCCCAAGACCCAAGGGTATTCAGGTAGAGGTCATCGCTCTCAGCGTGGTAGAGGTAGCGGCCGTCAATATCCCATGAGTCTGTTGATGTTCTGAACTTATTGGTGCTTCTAATAAGTCCACCATTTTTGTCGATTCTGTTTCTGTAGTTGGACTCATCGATAGTGGTTCTATAGTGACTACTGTTTCAGATACTTTCTTCAAATACCCAGCAATCCCCCTTTGAAGGACTTGTCTGATTTACGTGTTGACATGAATGTCACTGTTGCAAATGGTAACAAGCTTGACATTCTTGGTTACATTGAAGTGACTGTAGGTGTCCCTTACTTTGAACTCCAAGTTCCTGCATTGGTAGTACCTGACACAGCGTCTTGCCCTGTGATCATTGGTACTAATGTCATTACACGCTGCAAGTCGGCTGCCGCTGCACCCGCATACCCTTTACCTGAATCTTGGCAGTTGGCATTTGATTCTCTAGTTTGTGAACCTGTCACTGTTAAATCAACCAATGACCATACGGTTGAACTTGGTCCATATGAGTGTTTCACTCAATGGAATTGCCAGAGGTCTTAGTCATGGTATTCAGAAAATTGTCACTGAGAACATTTCCTCTGATAGCCCCTGTCTTGTGAGGCCCCATGTTCTTAAGGTTCCTCAGCACGGCAGTTATGTCAAAGTTCCCGTTAGGTTATGTAACATGACAGCCAAACCAGTCTTCATTCGGCCAAGGTCTGACTTATGTATTGTCAACGAGGTTAAGATTGTTGACAATCTTGCTTCTTCCCTTCCTCTTTCAGTTCCTCCTAGTCTTGACCCAGTTGATGATCTTGGTGTCAACTCGAAACAGATAATTTGTCATCAGATCAGATACTTCGAGTCCGACAGGTTCTTGGGAACTGGAAGCATATCTTTTCTACTGGTCCCACTGATCTTGGTTGTTCTAATCTAATCTAATCAAACACAAGATTGTTCTCGAGAATGACACCCCATTCAAGCAGCCTTATGGAAAGATCCCTCCTGGAATGTATGTAGAGGTTAGACAGCATCTAAAGGAAATGCTTGATTGTGGTGCTATTCGTGAGAGTGATAGCCCATTCTCTTCAAATGTGGTTTTGGTACGTAAGAAAGATGGCTCTTTGCGCTTCTGTCTGGATTTCCGCATGCTGAATTCCAGAACACCTAAAGACGCCTACATGCTTCCTAGGTTCGACGACACTGTTGAAACCTTGGTTGGCTCCAAATTCTTCTCCAAGCTTGAATTGCGTTCTGGTTACTGGCAAATCGAGATAGAAGATAAAGGCAAGGCCAAAAAAAAAAAACGCTTTCTCTGTTGGAAATCTCGGTTTCTACGAGTGTAACCGGATGCCATTCGGTTTGACCAATAGAGGTGCTACTTTTCAGCGCCTCATGGAGAAGTGCATGGGCGACCTCAATCTCAAAGAATGTCTCGTTTTCATTGACGATATTCTTATATTTTCTGAGACTTTGGAAGAGCACATTGCCCGTCTTCAATCTGTCTTTCAGCGCCTTCAAACACATGGTCTTAAATTGAAAGGTTCAAAATGCGAGTTTTTCAAGTCCTCTGTCACCTATCTTGATCATGTCATCTCTGAACACGGCATTTCTACTGATCCTGCCAAAATCTCAGCTATTTCCAATTGGCCTTCCCCCAAGAATGTCTCCTAGTTACGCAGTTTTCTTGGAACTGCTGGTTTCTACAGGAGATTCATAAAGAACTATTCTAAAATTGTCAATCCCCTTAACAAGCTCCTTGAGGGCCATGGCACCACCAAGTCTTCTAAATAGTGCAAAAAGTCTAAGAAAATCTCCCCTGTCCCATGGTCCTGGCTTGGTGCCCAGCAACAATCTTTTGACCTACTTAAAGAAAAACTCACTTCTTCTCCAGTTTTGGCTTTTGCTGACTTCAGCAAGCCCTTCATAGTCTATACGGACGCGTGTGGGACTGGATTAGGCGCAGTTCTTCTGCAAGAGCAAGATTGTGAGGAGAAGGTGATCGCTTATGCGAGCCGTGGACTGCGACAAAGTGAGAGGAACTACCCCGCTCATAAGCTCGAGTTCCTTGCATTCAAGTGGGCGGTCACCGATATATTCCACGACTATTTGTATAGCAACACCTTCACTGTCTTCGAGGATAACAATCCGTTTACTTACGTTCTTTCTTCTGCCAAACTTGATGCGATAGGTCACCGCTGGGTAGCAGCCCTGTCAGCATATAACTTCGATATAGTCTATAGGTCAGGTAGATCGAACACTGATTGCGACGGTTTGAGTCGTATGCCACAGATGTTCTCTGAGGCAGTTAAAGCTGTTTGTTCTGCAGTAACTTCTTCAGTTGCTGCTGTTGAGAGCCTGACTTGTGATAGTGACGTCCTTCTCGGCGATGACATCGCTGCAGACACTGTCCAGGTTAATCCTGTTAATTGGGTACAGAAGCAGGCCAAAGACCCTGATATTTCAAAAGTCATCTCCATCCTACGGTCTGGTTCTCGGTCGAAGGGGGTAAAATGTTTACTTCATGAACTGTCTATCTCTCGACAATGGCGTTTTGTTTCGAACCGCATCCTCGGATGGTTAGGTCAACCAGTTGGTCATTCCCTCTGCTTTCCGTTCTGTCGCATTTCGTGGTGTTCACCATGATGCTGGCCATCCTGGTCGTGATAAGACTCTTTGGCTTGCGCGCCAGCGTTTCTTTTGGCCTGGCATGGAGTCTTATATCAAAGACCGTGTTTCCTCATGTCTTTCCTGTGTCTGTAGGAAGGAGCCTGTGGTTCCGCGTGCAGGACTTGTGCCCATCAACACTTCTAGGCCAATGCAACAATGAAGCTTGAGAAGTCTAAGGGTGGGTACGAAGATGTTATTGTCATAACAGACCATTTCACTCGTTATGCCAAGGCCATTCCATGCCGCAATCAGAAGGCTTCTACTACAGCCAAGGCTCTCTATGAGAGCTTCATCGTTCACTATAGCTTTCCTGAAGAGTTACATTCTGATCAGGGTCACAACTTCGGGTCTCGCGTTATAAGGGAACTGTGTAAAATTGCTAATGTTCGCAAAACCCGTACCATCCCTTTTCACCCAATGGGCAACCCTTCGGCGCAGCGTTTCAACCGCACTCTTCTGCGCATGCTCTGTACATTATTCGATGACCACAAGGCCAACTGGTGCAGTTTTGTCCCTCTGTATTGTAGTGTCTTGTTACTCATGTCCTTGTTTACTCTATGTTTGTACATGTCTGTTATTGTCCATGAGAGTGAGCATGTAAGGAAATACCCTGATTGGTTGGCCCTGCCCCTTTGTCCCGCTCATAAGCCTCCGTCTTTCTTACTAATCATTTCACCGATCGATCACCGTCGATGCAGTTGATTGTTAGATACATTATGTCGCCCTTACCTTTGAGCATTTTCTATATTAGAATGTAACTTTATTTAGACGTACCTGGTAAGTTTATATTTGTACTGAAGTGATTTAAATATGTATTTTCCAAGTAATTTATTCCTCGCGATGATTTGTAAAATCATCGATTGACTTCGTATTTATTATTACTTTGTGTCCGTAAACTGTCTAACGAAATGTTTTAATTATAATTTAGGTTTTTTTGGTTTAGTACCATTTTTTGGTTTAATACCATTTCTGGTTTACAACTGTCAAATAAAAATCGAACTACCGCTGGTGTTGGTCGGAAATCCACCCACTACACGTGTTTAACAGAAACGTATATGGTTAGAAAAATAAAGGCACGTCACCATGATCATTCTTTTATTAAAATGCACGATACAAGTATTTTCTGCTGCTGAATTGCCTTGTCGTAAAAGAAACAATACAGGGACAAATATCAAGTAAATGTAGTAAAAAAAAAATGAGAAAGGTTCGTGATTAAGGTAACGAACCTTTCCAACATCAGTGATGGCATTTAAATAAAAGCTCCTGCCTTTTCACACGGCACCAGAACATGACCATGTGTGCACGTGCTTTGAGGGGTTAGGAATTCGTTCAGCTGTTTAAATCCGAAGAGTTTGTAAAAGATGGAGATGAAAGGAACCTTGTCGAGGAACAGGTACCGCAAACGATAAAAAATTTCCAATGGAAACGGGTACCAGTAGATGAAAAGGGAAAGAAAAAGATGATTATGAAAAAAGAGTTCATCACATTCCTTGATAAAAACAACAACAACAACAGCAACAACAAAAAACATGTAGGTTGTGTTAACAGAAAATATAGAGATCCGTCAACTAAAAACTTATTTCAAGATTGGGAATGTAATACTTCATATAAAATTTGGCTGAAAATTATACATGTGCATGCAAAATAATCGAAGAGGTTCAATCTGCCTATTGGACACAGACGGGTGTAACGCTTCATCTAGTAGTAAACCACCTTCAGAATAGGGATGGTGCATTGATCCACAAATATACTGTGGTTGTATCTGATGAGCAAGGCCACAATTCATCCACGGTCCTGGCGTTTCTTGTTGGTTACACACACACACACACACACACACTTCTTGTTCTTTTTTTACCGGTATGTAGTTTTCAGTGAAATTAAAGTGTTATACCAATATAGTGGAAGGATCGTGACAATCGTGTCAAAATACATTTCGAAAGCGTCAAATTCATGTAGGTTTGTTACGTTGTTTAAATAAAAACCAATTTTCAATCTAAAATTCGGAATTTGTTTATAAACGTTGTACAAACACCATACTTTATACTTAAACATGAAAATATGATATTGAAAGATAAGATTTTATTGATCTAATATAATGTTTGAGAGCACATACTTTTCGTTGAATTTCACAATATGGCAGCGTATCTAAATAAGTAAAGTGTGCACATAGTTGATTGATATTCTTCCTAATTATGCTTCCTTTTTAATGTTAATGTTTAATGTTAATAAATCATCAATAATAATGAAAAGATTAAATTCAAATCTTAAAAGGCATAACATTCTCGTTAAATAAATAAAATGTTAGAAAAATCATGATATATGGTTGTGATTGCTTCATAAACAGTCTCTTAATTGATGGATTCTAATGCCTTTTTTGATTGGTTGAACAGTTTAATTGGGGGCCTTTATATCTACAACTTATGAATATTCATTAGTGCTGAACCAGGAACATATATCCCTACGTACATAAATGATGTATTTAGCAGAACTGTTCAACAACTGTATTAAAGTTTTATATATGTGCACAAAGCTGTTCTGAATGGAAAGCTTAAAGGGAATAATATTTTTAAGGTTTTAGAGGATATTTTTCTTAAAAAAAAAAAAAAAAAAAAAAAAAAAAATATATATATATATATATATATATAAAGATTTGCAACATGTAAACCACCAATTAACTGCCAAGAATCTACAAATACCAAGACCTGTACCTGAATTCAAAATATATGTATACATGTTTAATATGTTTGTACATGAATTCAAAGACAATGTTTCATTGTCCTTCGAAAAGTACAGAGATAATTCTGTTAGTCCATACAACCCTTCATCGTCGTCCAACTCACAGTCATCTTCATAGACAATTCGAATGTCTTCTTCAACCTCAAACTTCTGCTTAATTGAAACAGATTTGGATTTGCACTTTATTTATCAATAATTAATGGCATCAAAGAAAATAGATTTTAATATTTTCACTACCTAAAGCATAACATTATGACTGTTAAAAGATATTTATGGAGTAAATTAAATTGTTTTTGTGATAGACAGCTCTAAATGTTTTCCAGAGAAAAACTCATTCTTTCACATTTCCTTCTGATTGTCTTTGGTAGTGATATCTAAGGCTAAAAGTTCTCATTCATTCATTCATTCATTCATTCATTCATTCATTCATTCATTCATTCATTCATTCATTCCTTACTGACTGACTGACTGACTGACTGACTTACTTACTTATTTACCAATAACTGACACAAGCTTAAGCTAGTGTTTTATTCATTATTATGAATAATAATCATAAAATCAAGAGTGATTGAACATAAATGCAAGATTCAATTAACACCAACCAAACAAAGAGTCTAATTCACACAAAAAGAAACATTTTATACATACTAAGGTTAAACAAGAGGGCCAAGATGACCCTGTGTCGCTCACCTGAGTAAAATGGCTGTTAGGCATAATGACAAAAAAAATCTGGCATCTAAAGTGTTTTTCTAACATTTGACTAAGTGACCTACATATTAATCCTACCTGAATTTTAACTCAACTGGGAATTCATGCAGTCACCATTCATATCAAGTTTAATGAAGACTGGGACAAAAATGTAAGCCTCTAGAGTGTTCATAAGATTTTTCTAAGATTTGACTGGTTTTTCCTCATGTGACTCATTTTCAAACTCTCCATTAAATTAAAAAATCTATTGAAGATTGGGCTAAACATGTGGTTCTAGAGTGTTCACAAGTTTTTTCTAAGATCTGACCTGGTGACCTAGTTTTTGACCCCACTTAACCCATTTTCGAACCCATCCAAGATATCATGTAGACAAACATCCTGACCAGATCTATTGAAGATTGGGCTAAAACTGTGGCCTGTAGAGTGTTCACAAGGTTTTTTTAAGATTTGACCTGGTGACCTAGTTTTTGACCCCACGTGACCCAATTTCGAACTCATCCGAGATATCATGTAGACAAACATCCAGACCAAGTTTCATGAAGATTGGGCCAAAAGTGTGGCCTCTAAAGTGTTCACAAGCAATTGTTAACGACGGACGACGCACGACGGACAAAAGGCAATCACAAAAGGTCACCCGAGCACAAGTGCTCAGGTGAGCTAAAAGTTAGTGCTACAGTGCAGATTTTTTTCAGTACAGGAAATTAGTTTATATTCTTTTCATTTCAAACAGTGTAGACTTTAGGACACATGTCACCTGCATTATAGTTCCATCCAGTAAGGGGAATCATTCAAAATATATTAGAGTTACGGCTCTTGAACAAAAAACACTACTTCCCAAATTTTGTTTGCATGTGAAGATAGGCACCAGTATACATATTTGTGTTAAGGTTTAATGCCCCTTCAACAGTATTTCAGTTAATCACTATAGCACCAACATGTGACAACTGCTGCTACACTTGAATGGCCCTGCTGCAGCAAGAGCAAACCCATCCAGTCCATTTATATCAGTTAATCAGCTGACATGGTGTGGACCTGCCAAATTTCCAAGCACTCAACTTTCAATATCAGCGAAAGCATGGGAGCTACTGGTACTATCATTTATTGACTTTTAGTCTATCATAATCAGGGGTTATAATTGACCTCCTGTTTAACAGGTTGAGGCGGCATGTCACAAAATAATTTAAAAAAAAATATTTAAGGGGGAATAGAAGTGTCCAGAGGATACAGATTCCCCCAGCCGTCGCATTTCCAAAACAAAGGCCAACACCCAGGTACGCAAGTCATGTCCTGAGTAATATATCCATGAAGTTTAAAGTCTGTAGCACAGATACCTTCAGAGTTACCTGTGTTGCAGTTTTGGAATGGACAGACGGACAAAGGCAAATAAATATGCCTCATTATTTTTCAAAAACAAGGACCCATAATTCTGCCAACTTCAACAATAGTTCAATGAAAATACAAAGGTGCTCATGTTAATATCCTGATTAATATACATGTAGCAATGAAGTTTCAAGTCTGCAGTACAAATACTTTCAGAGTTACATGCATCACAAGCATAAAATATCTTATTATCCAAAAACAAAAGCCTAGCTCTTTCGACTACAACAGCGGTTTGATTAAAAAAAAACCCAGATGCAAAGTTCATGTCCTGAATAATATATACATGAAGTTTCAAGTCAGTAGTACAAATACTTTTGGAGCTCTATGTGTCACAAAGTTTCGGTACATACGAATGGACAAAGGCAAATTTATCCCCCCAATTTTGATGGGGACATAAAAGACTAAAACACACTGATGTTAGACTTTTGACATCATACTTCCTTTCATCAAGTTCTTTCCATAGATGAAGCATTTCAAAAGCATTGGTGACAGACAGACCAGGCACAAGATGGAGTAGAGATCCAAAAGTGTTACCTCTGCTTACAACAGCATATATGAGAATTAAAGAAAAAATATTCAATAAAACACTTACAATGCCTCATTTTAAAATGGAATCTTTAGTTTTGTATAATAAGGAAAAAATCGTCTGAAAAATGGGATTTTTTTTTTCAAAAAAAAAAAAAAAAAATCCTGAGCACATGACTCCTTTAAGGAGCTTCTTGATCAGAAAATTCTTTTATGGACAAAATAAATTCAA
>CM037779.1:43043769-43093769 GCA_021229015.1 Solen grandis | reverse complement strand
AAAAAGATTTAACATCAAAAAATTAAAAAGATTTAACATCAGATAAAAAGAAAATAACACAAAAAACCTTTGACCTTGCAAATGCTGGAGAAAAAGTAAGGACCACACCTCTACCTGTTGCTCTTTTAAGGATATTGATGAAATTAGCATATACTGCACAAGATTACGGTAGCAACACATTTTAGATTTTGGATTCCTTGCATTATTTTTTTAATTTCTGACAGAAAGAAGGAAATGAAGTCTGTAGGGGTGATCCCAGGCCAAAACATACGAACGTCTACTTCTTTGGTTTGATGTCTCACTGACAGTATTTTCATCACTTTCCACTTTTGTCTACATGTGACACCTCACTGCAGTATCATGCCAAAGACAAGTGGCATAATACCACACCCAGTCACATTTTTCTGACACAATTCAAAGTGGTCCAGGAACTAGCCATGTCTACCAAAAGCTCAGCACTGAGTCAGGGAGATATACCAGTACTATTTTTAATGGTATGTAGCTACCAGGTATCAAACCCACAACCTCATATTTACAGGGTTGATAGCCTGATTTCTTGGTGATGGGACCAATTACCATAAATTTTTAAAACAATACTAGTATAGCACCCTTTCTTTTGCAATCACTATATAAAATAACTCCAGAACCAGTTTGTCTACTGTCAGGATAATGTGACAATGTTGGTAGCATCCCACTTTTATGGTGTGACATCAAGGCAGCATGATAACCATCTCGTCCCAACATGGTCCTCAAAAGACAGAATTCGTGTCCCTAGGACATTAATAACAACCCCCAACTTAACCCATTTTTTAATAGGAACAGTGGTAAATCCTTTATGATCGGAAGTTTACAAGATTGTGGAAACACCTTCATATACACCTGGAGCCTAAGTGGAGACTACACTGCATGTAAATATGACGACCACCTAAGCTTCCCTATCTACATGTATGCCACAGGAGCCAATCAAGGATATCCAAATTCAATGAGTGGTAAGTCTTCCATTAAGAATTTAACATTTAAAATCTGAGATAACTCAAGGTAATTAACTATGCAAAATGAATACAAACCAGCTCAAATTCCACCAATAATATTCAGCACTAAGTAGTTTTTAAGTAGGTAGAAACACATTCCACCATTTCTATTTTATGGAACATTCAAGAACATGACTTAGTTGCTGACAGGATCATTACCTTAGTAACTGTATAAGATTTGCTAAGAAATGAAACAGTTGGATATTTTTATTAGGGAAACAAAAAAAATTAAATCACCCATAGTATTTAAGTATTACTTAGCGCTAAGTTTTGTTTGTGGACTTTGAGTGAGGTCAGCCAATGTGTTTCCCAGATATTATTCTGTTTACTAGTGCCTTGGTACTATGGAGATCCAGATGTAGCACTTCAGTGCTTAAATATTGCTGCATCTACAATTTTTGGGGGAATTAAGTTTAAGAAGAGTTATATCCCTTGAAAATAACAAATGGTTTTAAACTGGCTTGTTTCCTCAATTTATAATCCATACCAAAGTTTCCAAAGAGGAAATTTCTAGTTTTTGTATAACTGGTCATATAAATGTTGTCCCATTGTAGCTTTGGGGTAATCCATTACTATATTTGGATATATCTATAAACAATGGAAAACAAGTACCCTCATCGAATTTAGGAGTGACCATTATTGACAAATACCAGTATCAAGAAGGGAGTCAATCTATAAATCATTGTTTGTTGGGAAAACAAATTTTTGCAACTATACCTAATTCTCCTCATGGTTTCTGGGTTGGACCAGTACTTTGATACCTTAAAAATCTTAAAAAATCTTGCCCTCGGCAGAATCAAACTGCCAACTTTAAGAATTAACACTACCCTGGGCCATAGTTTTCTCATAAGTCTTTAAATACATAATGACACCTGATTGCAAAAGTATAAATGTCTTTGTCTTTATAAACATTAACTTCTTGAAAATGAAATGTTCTTGTTTTTTTTAATAAATGTAATTTTGCACAAAGTACACCAAGATATAGGTAATAAGAGCAAAATTTAAATAAAACATGCATTACTTTAGAGTTTTGTATTATTTCTTTTCACTACTCATATGCTTTTCATATGTTTTTTTTTCAGGTATTGACTTTGCAGATTATATTACAGTGCATGTCAGCACAAAATTATTATAAGAATATCAACAAAAAGATAAGAACTAACATGAGGGCAGTGATTCGAAACATTTTGACTCATAGATCCATCTAGACTGCAACAGATGCACATTTTGGATTGATTCCATAAAAAAAATATGCTTTAAAATATGAAATCAGTTAAGCTTTAACCCTTATAAGTCTGTGGGAACTTGTGACTGCCTTTGTAACCAGTGCAGACCAAAATCAGCCTGCACATCTGTGCAGTTTCATCATGGTCTGAAATGTTCGCTAAAAAGTCAATAAATTTTCAGCAAGCACCCCCATAAATAACAGATGATTCAGTCTAGAATGAAGAGAGGACAAGTCAAATTAAGAAAATCAGCATGATAGAGGTTAATTACATTCACAAATTCAGAATGTTTCATTTCTGAAATAAACACATATTGTAAACAGAACAAAAATAGGTGGAGGACTGCAAGCCTGCTAAATAGATCTTACCATTTTTAAGCCTCAGAGATCAGTAGATTTTCTTTTGAGATTTAAAAACAATACTAAAACAACACCTGATAAAATAAATGGATTACAATAAGCATATTGCTTCTTTTACTCTGTCTTTAATAGTTTTTCATGAAATATTTGTCTAATTAAGTTAGCATATGGCATAATTATGCACAAACAGAACTTAAAAGTAATTCTAATTTATACAGTTAACCCTTTCCCTAATAGAGGAAACCATGAAAAGACCTATGCGAACAGCATAAAACCAGATCAGCCTGCGAGTAACTCGCAGGCTGATCAGGTTTTATGCTGTTCGCTGCTCCTCAGTGGTCTGGAAATGAGGATTTTGTAATTAAATTTGGTAAGGTTTAACTGTGGTTTTCTGCAGATCAGGCTTTATGTGATACCTATTGAGGACGTCAAAATGAGTATATATGAGGGAAAGGGTTATATAATACAACTGACTTAATAACTGTAAATATAGTACTGAGTCCCAAGTGTAAGGTCCAGTTTTAAAGGGTCATTCAACAATGTGTTGGGTCAGGCTCACAAATAAGAGCTTGGGTTAAATTTAGTTGTCTTGGACTCTTTGACTACCAGTCAAGTTATTTAGCAGACTAGAGTACTTAATTATCTTAGGTACAGTTATATTTATACTTGCAATACTGGCCATATTGAATATTGATAAGTGCTCATTGGTGATTTTTGTTGTTGTATTTTTGTGTACTCCAATGAAGATATGCTTGCTTGCTCTCTCTTTCTCTCTCTCTCTCTCTCTCTCTCTCTCTGGTAGTTCTTTCAGTGGAGTGACTATGTGTGATGTGAAGATAATTTGTGTGATGAGAGGATCTTTGTGTTGTAATCATGTAGAATTCAATTTGGAATTGTGAGAATAATTTGTGTAATGTAAGGATATTTTGTGTAATGTAAAAAAGGATAACTTGTGTATTGAGAGGTTGATTTGCGTAATGTGATGATAGTAATAACCAACCATTTTTCACTTCCTTAGAGGTGTTTACCTTAGTTGTTTTTTATTCTTCAACAATTGAATTTTCAAGTATGTTATGTAAAAATAATGTACTATATATGAGAATAGAAAAAATACCCACTTTAATCCAACATTCACATATCCATGATTAACAGTTCTAAAAAGCTTAAATATACCTCTTAAAACAAACATTTTTTCATGTAAATTTTCTTTAATTGTAGCTGATCAAAACAAACAATTAAATGTTAGGTCACCAAGTTCATTTAGAGAGCTACTGAGCTGTTTCTATGGTAACAGGGACAGGATGCTTACTTTACAAACTGAATGATAGTAATCTATTTATGATTTAATTGTTGTTAGCAAGATCTGTTTTAACAATATGACCCATGCAATGATCAGTGTTTTAGATGCCCTTTACTGGTGATACAACCCTTTAAGCGTAGCAGCGCTAGGAACTTACATCCGAAAATTGCAAATACCCAATTTTTTTAATTTTTTTTTTACTTCCATTTCTTGTTTAAAGCATTGCCATGGTAAACTGTAGTAAAGACCCTTAAAATTGTTTTCAATGTTGTCTTGTCCTTTGTTTAAATACCCTTTGATATACTATGCCACTATATCTAGTAATTCAGAAAATATTTTTGTGTCATTTGCACACCTGATGGAAAAATGGTCATGTTCAGCTAAAATATTTTTACTGATAAATATGGAAACTTTGTATAATGTTGTTCAGTGTACAAAAAAAAAAGATCTTTAAAGAAAAATTTTGATGCCATCAATACAAAATATATGCAGCTTTATATAAATATACTTATAACATTAAAGTAAAGCAAACAAAAAATGTTGTTGCTAAGATTTTTATCCCATAATTCACTGATCCTACAACAACAAACCACACCTTTGCAGTTTTTGCTGTGAAAATTTAAGGTAAAGTCCCTGTAATGGTTCCACTATGTTTTGGACCACTAACCTCTACAAAAATAACCAAGGTAGTCTAATGAAACATTAGGAAAGCTTGGTTATCTCTGTGAAAGGCCATTAAGTCCGAAATGTAGCGGAACCATTAATACAGGGACATTACCGTAAGTCCATTAACCCTGTTAAGGGTCCATTTTCTTTTCACGGCCATGTCAACTGCTCAAAAACAATATCATCAACTTTTGTGTAAACCAGGTAAAATACTAATGCAACCAAATGTACAATCCAATAATTATATTTGAATACTTCTGTAAAGACTAGAAGGGCCATAACTTGTGTTTTTACAACTGATTTGCCAGATGAGGTACAAACTAGAGCTATACTTCCGTGACAAAGATTCACAATGTGTTACCTAAGCTAACCTTTAATCTAGAATGAACATTCACATACAAATTTACACAACTCAAAACTCAATGAGAAAAGGTATTATTTGATTCACATTTCAGGTAAATTTTACACAAATTAAGAAATAAGGATCATGATTAAGCACTGAACATTTTTTTTTCATTCATCATTTACCAGTAAATACATTAATAGAATTCTATTTAACATGGAAACTGCTTGTTTTAATTCAATGAAAAATATTGTAAACTTTGCCCTATAATTGATTCTGAAAACTCTGTGGAAGGCATACAGTTTAGTATGTTAGATTCACAGGTATTGAATAAAAAAGATATTACCATATGGTTGATCTACTTCTTTGCAGTTAAAACAAAGTTCTTAAAACACAAAAATTTGGGACACAGTCAATTTTTTGGGTTATACAAACCACCATTTAATGTGTTTTTTTGAAGACACGATGACAGTCACAAACAATTCATTTTTATTATATAAAGTTGTAATTTTCAGACTTTAACATGCAAAAATAAGTATTTGGTTAAAACACTGTTCATGATAGAGTAGATTAGAAAAACTTTTACTACAGAAGTTTAAAGCATCAACCTTTTACAGAGCATTTTTTCCTAACATGGGTTTACTCAGGGTCTCTTAATACTATAGAGAGACCCTGGTTTACTTAACAATTTGACTTTTTGAAAACTGTGACATCCAGAGCTTTTGAAAGCTGACAGTGCAAAAGAAAAATAAGAAATTAACATTTGCGAGTTATACCCTCAAAATACTACATGTCAGCTATGTTTGTTGTTCCACTGTGATAATTTGTATCACAGTTCTTCTTATTTTTCATATATGACTTAGGCAGATTGCATATTGTGAGTTTAGTGCAAAACTATTGTAAATGCTTCTCTATTTCTTTTTATTTACCAAAGTATTGCAACAAGCCCCCAGTGTGCTCTTTTGTGGACATTAAGTTAATCATTGATCACATGCATCCATTTAATTTCTGCTAACTGATAAATACAATATTCTATCAGTATAGATTTGCCGGGACTACTTCTTTCAATTATCAGGAAACATAGCAGCAGTTAGCATAAATAAAAAGAAAATTGTTGTTTAAGGGTATGTTTATATCTCATCTAGGAAGTGAAACAATTTTCACATTTTCAATCATGGCTAGCGCTCGTGAAAAATATGAAATTGTATCACTACTCGATGAGATATAACCCATATCCAATTTAAACAATCAAATATCCTCTATGCAGCCACTGGATAATTTGATATTATGATTTAAATATATATGTAAAAATTGAAAATGACCAAAGTTATTTTTAATTTGCAATAAACATGAAATGCTTTGCTTCAGGAAACAAAATTTTAGTATTATATAAATATTTTCTGTTACATAAGAAAGTCTTTGGTGGAATCAATTAAAGTCTGTCTGTTAATGTGGTCAAGCATTAAATATGGTCTATATCTCTCACCTGCAATTAAACATATGTTAATTGACTTCGTAACTGTCACTGTCAAAAATGTATTAACACTTAAACCTACCCTTTCCTCATAGACTCATTTTGACGCATCAATAGGTACCACATAAAGCCTGATCTACAGAACCAAGTTAACTAACAATTTAATTACAAATTCATTACGACACTAAGCAGCGAACACAAAAACCTGACAGCTGCGAGTTACCGCAGGCTGATCTGTTTGTGTCGCATAATCTTTCATGTATCCCTATAGAAGTTAAACTCATCGCAATGAAATAGATAGATACGTTGTTAGTTAAGTAAGCTCAAACTGAAAAAATATTAAACCTAATGGCTTCTTCGTTTTAATACTGCACTGGCAGGTCAAGTGGTTCTACTTGTACTGTTACACTAAAAACAAGCCTAAATGAGTTGTCGCTAGCTGTTCTGTCACAATCATATATCTGAACTGAGACTAGTTGTTGCTCACCGTCACTTAATGGCATGGAAACTCTGTAAAACGAACAATCTGCCTTCAGAATTCAATGCAACACACACTACATAAGAGGTTCAAACTTGTCAGCCATAAGTCATGACTTCAACAATGCATATTATGGGTCATATATCGGTGAGAGGCTTTGAAAAAAAGTGAATTTTTGGCATCGAAGAATGACTTTCTGGAGGGAACCTTTATTACATTTAACAGCTTGCTATTGTGATCAACAGAGGAGATTTTACCTATGGCAGCATCCAGGTTGCGGAAGTATGACCGATGGACGTCCATGTCCTCCATGCTTGGGATATCCCAGAAGGTCAAGGACACAACAGTGTGCGCTGGGACATTCAACTTCCGTACAACATTCTCTGGAAATTACACAGTGTAGATTTACATTTTATGAAACATTTCATACAATGTATAACTGCATGAATTAAAGAAATTTTCAGAAGGGAAAATACCTGTGAAAGGTCTCTAATAAAGAAGGGAAGAAAGCTCTGAGTACTGACATCTTAAGGAATGTAAAATTCCACTGTAGTAATTTTCACTGACAAGAGCTAGTGAAAAATTAAAACATTTCAATTTACTTTATTTTACAAATATCAAAACATTTCTTTTTAATTTTCTTTGTTTTTCAAAAATCAGATTATTTCTTTGTTGTTGTTTTTTTATTTTACTATCTCAAATTCTTGGAGGACTAGGAAGGGCAAGTAAAAACTTAAGGAATCTAACACTACTGATATCCTTTGCACCATTTTGTAAAACTTATTAATTCTAAGTCATAAGAAAGTCATCCAATAAAAAGTCTTTTAATTTCTTACTGCCGAAAGAAAAGATGAAAAATGCAACTTATTTCATCATACCGGTATTATACAGACTCTTCCTTTACAAACAAGCAGCTGCTTTTGCAACCAGTGCAGACCAAGATCAGCAAGCATATCCGTGCAGTCTGATCATGATCTGCACTGTTCGCTTACAGTCAATAAATTTTCAGCAAGCACCCCATAAACAATTAATGGTACAGTCCAAAATTGAGAAAGGACAAGTCCAATTAAGAAATTGAGCATGGTAAGACTTAAAGAAAAATCTGAAGATCAATACTCTTACACATTTGTAAAAATTACGCATGAAAAACTAAACCGAGGGTTACTTTTTGTCTTCACTTTTAGGGACTATAAATATACTGTCTGATCTCCAAAAAATAGTCTCCATATTGTTAAACTAAAGATGGATACTTGATACTTCACAAAGAAATATTCAAAAGCATAAAAAAATGTGATAAAATTTATTAGCATTAAATTCTGAGTTTTCATTTTCAATACATCATTGCATAAAGCAATATTTAAAAAAACACACACAAACACAAGTAATCAGACAAAAAAGACAATCTCTGCCCAAATCCTCTTTCACAAAGCCATTTTTAAAGATTCATTAATGATTGGTGTTAGCATCCTCCTTGTATGAATGCAAGCAAGACAAAAATGTGTGCACTTCATCTTCTTTCTTCAGAAATTGATTTCAGATTTACGAAAAAAACTATGTTTGCTTGAGAAAACAATTTCAGATTTTTTTTTTTTTTTAGATCTGTTTTTTATTTTTTAGAACAATCACAGTAAAAAGAAGCATGAGCATCGCGTGTCTATGAGTTTTTTCAGATTTTTATGACTCACCTATTGCAACTTTTTTGGTTGGAATGTACATGGGACTGAACTGGTTCCTGATGTACCGCAACAGGACACTTGTCTTTCCCACGCCAGGATCACCTGAAAAACAGAAATATCTAAATATGGGACAGACAGTCTCTGAAAAACAGAAATATCTAAATATGGGACAGACAGTCTATTCTTCTTCTTTTTTTTTATTGTAATGGCTAGCAATCATTTTCTGATTATTATGGCCATATTTTAGACCTTGGAGTCAAGGATTTCTTTTTTTGCTGAAGAGACAACACCAGAAGAGATATTGGTTGGATACAAAGGAGTCTGAGTTTGATACCCTAGCCCATTTTGCAATTAGACCCCTTGGTTCTTTTATGTGCCCAGTGTATAGCAATTACAATACATGGGAGACAAGTTCCTTGGTGGAACCAGTACTGAGTACTCCCAGTTCCTCTAGCAACCCCATTTTGCCGAGTGCCAGGCAAGGGTGCATCTGGTACCAATTTCATACATCTTTGGTTTGATTCAATCACCGGAGGAAGTGCCCTAGCTGGGATTTGAAACCCCAACCTCCCAAACACAAAGCAGACACTCAAGCTATTGTGCTGTTCACGCAGAGAGAGAGAGAGAGAGAGAGATCTATGTGTGTGAATAATTATACACAAAACTAGTGACACAAAAACAATAATAAAAACTTAATCCTCTTGAATATTAAGGTACAAATTATAACTTGATGAACACTAATTTACTGAAATTTGAATAGAATATGATGAAACAATGTTGTTTCAATGGAGGAGACCCTGATCAGACAGCTACCACTGAACGTGAACACCCCTCCTACAGTCTGCAGCCATGGCTCATCAATATAAAAGCTATCAAACTTTTTGAAAAAAATAGGACAGGACGCAATGGGACCCAGGGTTATTTGGATTTTTCATGTGATAAACATTTCAGCTGGCTTGCAGCAGGTCGCTGAATCTACACAGGTGCTTCACCTGTGATAAACCATTTCACTCCTAAATGAGACTACATAAATCAACAAAGACTTACCAAACACCTAATCTATTTGCTGGTGTAAAATTCCACACATTGTTCAATCGGAGATATACATACTGGTACTCTTAAGATTCCCAATTTGAATCAGTAAATTAAACCAAGTATTGCCATACCCCCTGGTGCACAGGTTACTGTCTTATTGACAATTAACTCCCAACAAAACTGAAAGTGATTTCTATATAGCACCAAGGTTATGAAGTGAGGGTATAACTGAAACAGTCATTCTCATTCAGAACTGTCTTACATACTATAATTCAATCTACTGTCTGTCTGCAAAAGATGCAACTTCCAGCATTTCTCAAAATAGATTTCCTGCCACGACATAGTGAAAATAATAAAACCTGATTCCACCTGCCTGCAATAACTTGTTGTTTCAAATTTGATGAGAGTCTGTCTGCACAGGCATAAGGTCCAGACCCCAGAGTGAGACCCAAACTCCTCTAAGATAAATATTGATGCCGAACGAGATCATTTTGAAAAGAATCATACTTATGAGATAGGTACTTAACCCTTTCCCTCATATAGACTCATTTTGACGCACTCAATAGGTACTACATAAAGCCTGATCTGCAGAAAGCCAAACTCAAACCTTACCAAATTTAATTGTAAAATCCTCATTACCAGACCACTGAGGAGCAGCGAACAGCATAAAACCTGATCAGCCTGATCTGGTTTTATGCTGTTCGCATAGGTCTTTTCATGGTATCCTCTATGAGGGAAAGGGTTAATAAAATATTAAAAAAAATTGAAGCCAAAGTGGGAATTACAATTTGTCACCCCCTGAGACACTTCAAAAAGGACTGTTTGGCTCAGTAGCCAGAAACAAACTATGAATGGCTGCCAAGAACTCTCCGGGTGATATGTTTTAACTCTTGATATCATGAATATTCATGAGCAAATTTATGGCTAAAATGAATATTAATTTAATGAACTTTAAATGGTACATGAAATAAGTTTTTTTTGGTTGTTTTTTTTATGTTTTTTTTTTTTTCCATGCAGACTAGATAAAATCTAAGCTACAAAATTGTATAAACAAACAAAGGAGGCTTTGATCAAATATCTCCTTGAAGAACTGTCTGATCAGGGTCTCCTCTGTTTTGCAATTGCATTAAATACAGCTATATGTGGTATATGGTGAAACTGTTTGCTGCCTAATGACTGATACCTGATCTCTAGATGAGACGGTGCATGATACAGGGGGACTGTGACCTGAGACTAAACTTGTCACCATATACACTACTTCTTCCTTACCACTCCATAAGACATAATATGTCTTGGACAAACAAACTTTCAGCTGTCAAATCCCTACTTTTTTCAATTTCCATAAGCAATCACCAAGGTAAAAACAAGAAATATCTTTAAAAAATATATTCAGTTTTAGTACATAATGAAAAATATATGTGTATGGCATGAATTGCATGGCGCTTTAATTACTACACACAGTTAATCTTGTTTTTTTTTAATTTTATCTTTTGCATATCATACTTTATTAATACAATTCATCCATTTTTTTAATCTTTGATAGTAAGATTGATCACTGTTCTTGATTCCAAAGGTACCCAGTATATTGCTTTGACCAAAAAACTGCCGCATTATAAAAAAAAAATAAAAAATCAACAACCTTACATATTTAAGGTACCAGATACCTTTGTTTGATAATAACTCTGACCATTACAAACGGGGGAAAAATCACTTGAATCCATGATAGCTTTTACAAGCACCTAATTTTTTTTCTTTGCCACATAACCTTTTTTGTGCAGTTTTAAACTATTCAACCAATGAAATAACAGTATTACTTCATTTTGGACTGATTACTTTTTCTGTTTTAACACATTTGATTAGTCTATTTAGGAGGTCAAAAACTACACTGAAAAAAACATGACTTGCAAATCTGCTCATTAAATATTTGAATTGCATATGTTGACTGTTTTAGAAATTGCTTTTGGTCTGATTTGGCTTTCCAATGGTTCAACAAAGCATGCAATAGTTTATCTGTGAGGTACATTAAGTCAAGTTCTCTCCCTTTTGTATGGCAATTTCATTCTTATAGTCATCTGTAAAAAGTAAAGATTTCAAATATTTATTTGTTTGTTAAATTCGTTTTTGTGAACCCAAACAAGGGACTATCAGCAAAACAGCTTAATATAACTATAGGGACATTCTTTCATCTCCAAATAAGCACCCTGGGCTAACTAATTCAAGAAAAGTTATCTGTCCTATGATTTTCAATCTTGGTCTTTAAGAAGCTTTTCTTCCTAATTGAGACCAGTCAACCACAACAAAGGTATCATCAATGCATTATTGTCATTCACAAAATTACAATAAAATAAACACCATTGAGAAAACATACACACACAAAACAAGAATTACTTGAGAAACCACATAATGTCAAATCCCAGGCAATCTTAAAGGTCTTCTATTACAATGAATGATGGCATTACAGCATTAAAAACAGACCTCATCTGTACAAACAAGAGTGCCAGTGCTGCCACAATATATGCTGCCACTAAATATAAAGACCAAGAGGGTCCTTTTAATCATTGCTTTTAACATTTCTGTAAGCATAAGCTCATAATGAAGTCTGTGAGACCAATTAATTTAGCTGAATAGAGATAGAACCCTAAAAAGGCTTCCAATATAAAAGAAGGTCAAATAGCAGTATCAATATGTGTCCTTTTTTCTTTCTCCGCATATCTCTTGCAAAAATCACTGTACCAGAAAATCCCTTCTTTATGCACTTTTTACCTGTTTAGAAACTTGAGTTGTGTTTTCAAGAGACCATGTTTAGAAAGACATAACTATTGCAAATATTGATGAACATCAAATCCCTGCTTTGTGCATATCTTCCCAGTTAGTTTTGACATTGCTCAAGTTTTGAAAAGATTAGGTCAGAAACATACAAGGAATTGCATTCACAAGGCTGAAATATCAATCAGCTACAAAGACTAAGTTTCAAGGGACACATATCTTGTAAAAATCAATGAACCGTAAAATCGCCACTTCATGCACATTTACCCATTATAGTAAAGAAATTGACCAAGTTTTGAAAAGATTTATTCAGAAATGTAGGAGGAGTTGCGTTCACAAGGCTGCATTATCAATCAGCTGCAGAGACTAAGTTTCAAGGGACACAAATCTTGTAAAAAATCAATGAACCAAAATTGCCACTTCATGCACATCTACCCATTATAGTAAGGACATTGACCAAGTTTTCAAAAGATTCATTCAGAGATGTAGGAGGAGTTGCGTTCACAAGGCTGCAATATCAATCACCTACAGAGACTAAGTTTCAAGGGACACAAATCTTGTAAAAATCAATGAACTGGAAAATCACCACTTCATGCACATCTACCCATTATAGTTATGTCATTGATCAAGTTTTGAAATGATTTGTTCAGAAATGTAGGAGGAGTGGCTTTCACAAGGCTGCAATATCAATCAGCTATAGAGACTAAGTTTCAAGGGACACAAATCTTGTAAAAATCAATGAACCGGAAAATTGCCACTTCATGCACATCTACCCATTATAGTTATGTCATTGACCAAGTTTTGAAAAAATTCATTCAAAAATGTAGGAGGAGTTGCATTCACAAGATATGGACGTACGGACGGACAGACGGATAAGATGATGTCAAAATAAGACCGCCTCCGGTGGCGTATAAAAATCAAGCAATTTCCAAAATATCCCTCTGCAACAAGTTAGGGATTTCAGAGAACATAAAGCAGACACAATTCATTTCAACAAAGTAATTATCCTGACTTCCTGGCTTTAGCACGTAAATCCATGTCTCTCCACATGAAACCAAAATATGAAGTTATTCATTTTCTTGAGCTTTGTAAACCTTGAGAACAAATTAAAGAAAGTCTCAAATGTATATCGATAAGCCCTAATTTAAAGAGACTGATGTGGCAAATGAGATTTAATAAGCAGACGGCAAAATTACTTGTCAGTTTTTAAATGAAAATATTCATAAATCAGTGGGTTGAAGACTCTGAGGACAAAACATATCTGAACATATCTAGGCATAAACTGAACCTGTCTACTCATGTAGAATAAATACATCATCTTTGGGAAACAGCCAGTCAAACTGACTTTAAAAACTCAATTTAGGTCAGTTTAATTTTAATAAAAACACCATTGAAACTTGAACTGTCAATTTATGAACAGGCCATTAATTTTTAAGCTTTTGGCACCTCTATAGATAAAGATATCTCCAGACTGCACACGTGTAAAATGATAGTCTAATACTATCTTACACTATTGAAAGTATTAAATGAGTTTCTAATTTAACAAGCATTCTGAAAATATTGCTTAGGCAATATACTAATTAAGTCCCCTACCGACAAATACAAAAGTAAAAACTCCCACAGCTCTTCACACTGCAAACAAGTCAATTATTTGATCAATACTTTTAATGAAGTCAAAATGACAATAAATATCAACTCCTAAGAGCCTGAATAGCAAATCTGGTGCATTTTGTGCATGAATGAAAAAAAAAATAGCATTAACAATTTCATTTAGGGTCCAATTCAGCATGTACGTATAACAGAATTTTTCTAAGTCCAAAATTTCTTCAAAAATCAGCAAACCAATACAAAACTCGAACTTGATCTGTAACTCATGGTGGTAGACTGACATACCAATTTTTTTTTCCCTTTTTTTTAAAAATCAGTGGACAGGAAAAAAAATTGGTGGAGGCATAACAAATATTAGATCAATCTTTGTAAACATTTAGAAAAAAAGTCCAGAAAACGAGTGCAAACCTGTAGTCCCCTTCAGCGATGCCGGAAGGGGACTAATTATGTTGGTTTATACTGGGGACAAGAATTATTTATTACCTCATGAATATTCATAGACAAATTTATGACTTGTATAGAATCTGAGCTACAATATTGTATGTGCAAATGGAGAAGACCTTGATCTTACAGGAGATGTCTGATCTTGGTCGCTTCTGTTTGCCAATATGTCAAAAACAAAGAGTTAAATCTGTATTTCTTAATCATTGATGTTTGTTGTTGTTGTTTTTTAGTTTTACATCTCTCTGACTTTATTTGAGTCATTTGGATATAATGTCTACTTGATACATGAATTATCACACCATTATTATTATTAAGACATGTGGATTGAAACCACACCTAGTCACATCATCCTGACACAGGGCAAGTAGTCAAAGAACTACCTTGTATGTCTGATATTGGGAGATTGTTACCAGGACAAGTAATTTAAAATTATCAATAATGTCAACTAGTTGTGATTTAAATTTATCTTCATTTAAAAAAAAATCAGAAAAAAAGTAAAAATCATGTCATGTTCAATGTAACACTGGATACTTAGAAGTAGCCCTGAATGAATGTTGTTGTTTTTTTTTTTTTAATTCAAGGGCAATAACTCTCATCTTACCAAACTGCCTCATGATTATTCACATTAAGATTCATCCAAATCTATCTGCTGGTTTAATCAATTGATAGGAATTGCTATGATGCGTCAATCTTATTTTCCTATGTTAAGAGCAATTCCTCTGGTGTTACTCCAATTAACCCGACCAAACTGCACATGCAACAGCACATAAGGTTATACATATTAATTAACAATTTTATAAAACTCTGCCAAATAACTACTTAGGAATGTCTCTGGATTCATAATTCAGGGGCAATAAGCCAATAACTCTGATGTAACAAACGTGAACCTGATAAAACTAAGCAATACCTTGCAGTTATACAACTCAGTTAAAAGTGTTCCCAAAATCTAACCCTTAGTTATCTATGAGTGTCTATACAATTTTGAGCAGAGCAAGGGCAGTAACTCTTGGGATTATAGAAGCAAACCCTTTTGCATATATATATCAGATATGATAATTATTCATGTTTTAATCATACTCCAATCAGTATTTTTTTTATATATTGTTTTCAGAACGAATGCCTAAAGACTGATGGACAGACAACACAAAACAATATTACAAAATTATCCTAATTTCAGATGGAAAGAAATGGTATAGATTATAAATCATTTTGTCACAAATAAATAAATTTGAAAATACTCATACTTACCTACTAATGCAATCTTTAGGCTTGGAAGATCTGGGGCCAGGGGGCCATCTGAATACAAAAGATATAAAAAATCAGTAAAAATACTGTGCATATTGTTCAGTTGGTCCTTATCAATACTTTGTTTAACTGCAACATGGTAATATGTGAATGGTAGTACGCATTGTCTAATTTTCACATCAGAAAAAAAAAACAAAAAAAAAACTTTTACTAAAAATGATTAATGCACTGTAACCCCATATCCCAGCTTGTCTTCATAAAATGGGAGAGTAGGATGCAAATGGATTCCTATATACTGGTAGCCCCTACAAATAAGCACAGCAAAGGTATAATAAGGTACAAGTAAATATGCATTAAAGATTTTCCCATCCGAATAACCACAAATTCCACCAAAAATATGTAAATATAACTTGACAATATAAACTTAAAGATGTCAAACCAGCCCTGTATTCAGCTAAGCATAACACTCACAACTGTTAGGGATTTGGTTTCCTGCTTTCATTCTTTAAGCTCTGATGCAAATGCTAATGTTAGAGGTTTTTAACACTAACTGAATGCAGGGCACAGGACATACTGACAAGATACATGGTGACTTAAGCTCCTTTGATTGCCACTCCTTTCATGAGTTATCTCCTCTGAAAACTATTAATTATCTCCCCTGAAAACTTAAAAACAATGATTTATCTCCATTTTTCTATGGTGAATTTTGAATTTCTTTTAGAAATTTGAAACAGAATCATATAATGTGGTATTATACCATGAGTTTTTCTCAAGATTCAATTTCATTATTTTACATTTTAAGAAACTTATTTCCAGTAGGGTTCAGTGCTTAGACTTAAGTGTGGATTATCTTCCCCAAATCTAACAAAACTTGAAACAAGAGGCCCAAGGGCCATAGACGCTCACCAGAGTACATCTGCATTTTAAAATGAAACAATTGTTTTCTGTAACAAGGAATGTTTAACTGTGACTATTTTATGTGGTTCCTTTTGAGAGTGTCAATATGAGTCTATATGAAGGAAAAGGTTAAATCAGTAACAGTTTTTAATCTGGAAAAAGCAGCCAAAACAACTATGAGTAGCCTAGAAGTAATTTTCTACCTAAATGTCCCACATACTCTTGACACCATAGTAATTCCATCCCTATACACTCTATGGAGCAGTGCGGTTGTGATTCACAAGCGCTAACATTTTCAGAAAATAGTGTTATCATGCAACTTAAAACACACTGGACAATCGACAGTCATGTAATCTCATTCATTTCAACCAGTTAATAAATTCTTGGGTTATCTTTTTGTTTTGAAAACACTTTTCGCAAACCGATAAGTGTTATTTTGTTCAAATATTTAAATCCAAAATGGTGGATCACGGAATCAGAAACACACTAAATCGGGAAAAATATTGTGCCAAATTTCGGCCCCAAATTGGCCTTTGCACAGAAGAAGAATTTTGATGTTTTCTATATAGAGTATATAAGGGAATTAGCCAACCCCCTAGGGACCTCATTTTTTTAGGAATTAACTTTATTTTAGCCATATTGGTATACATTCATGAGGTGACCATTTGGGCCAAAGGAAATTAAATTCTCACAGCTGGCTTCATAAAAAAAGTATTTTGATGTTTTCTATATAGAGTATATAAGGAAATTAGCCAACCCCCTAGGGGCCTTATTTTTCAAGGGATCAACTTTATTTTAGCAATTATGGTAGACATTCATGAGGTGACTATTTGTGCCAAAGGAAAATAAATTCTGACCATTTGTTTCAGAGATATTTTAAATTTTTTTTTATGTTGTTGCCATAGAAACCAGAGTTCTTCATGGATCAACTTTATTTGAGCAATTTTTGTAGAGGCCCACCCAAGGATCATACATTCCAAGTTTTAACAAATTCTGTCCAGCGGTTTCAGAGGAGATGTCTTTTAAAGCAAATTGTTGACGACGGACGAAGGGTGATCCCAATAGCTCACCCTGAGCTCTTCGTGCTCTGGTGAGCTAAAAACTCTCAATGAAACATTTTCATTTCTAGATATCTTTAAAGTGACAAAGGATAATAGAAACATTACCATCCAATAAATTTTAAAAGAAATCCTTTCCCTTGGCAAATCATAATAAAGATATGACCGTAAGACTTGAATGCTTGTACTCTAAAGATATACAAGCTATTTCCTAACTATAATGGATGAAACAAATTTCTCAAGGGAAATACATGTATGTAAGATTTCTTCTTTTAATCCGAATAGCCTATATCACCATTAATATAAATGGGTCCCAAATGTCATGGACCATGGACTGTCAGGAAACCTTGATAATTTGAAATCAATTCTATAAAAACTTTCTGTAATAACCTTTGATTAAATGTGTCTTATAAAAAGAACACATCTACTTAAAATAAAACAGGGAAACAAAAAACAAGTCATCCATAATTCTATAAGAATTTGTACAAATGCCAATGAACCTAATACCTCAAACATGCAAATATTCTGCAATATTTCAAATGGAAAATGAAAAGTTAGAAGAATCTAGATTGTCACATCAGCCTTTCGAAGCAATTAATTTATACAAATGTTTCAATAATAAGAATCACCATCCAATACCTGGCAGAAATAGCAGATTTTCACACACACACTTCAGAAAACCTGCCACTAACTGATGAAAATACCCATGAAAATGCCAATGATAAAAACATTAAAGAAGAATGTGAAGAAAAAAAAATCATGATGAAAAGGTTAAATTTCAGGGCCAAGAAATTGGCATGTGTCCTGTGATAATCTACTTTTTGTCATGGCTCATTGTTTTATTTCCTGGTGAAATATTTTGTGTCAATACCATGACAAGCTATAAAAAGCACCGGGCCTTGTGGCTAGTATGGCCATGAAAACATCATACCCCAAAAAGAAAAGAAATGTGAAGTCAATCTTGACTTTGAAAACTCAATGAATAAAGTAAAACAGCCATGGTGTAGGGAGGTGTTTTTGTTATCAGTTGTCCATGCCAAGGGATAACCTAATAGCCATGATAAATATTTAATGGGAAATAAACAACAACAAATATGTTCATGAAAGTGAACACTTTTATAGACCTGAAGTCTCATAAATGATACTGATAAGAAAACATTATAAAACCTGAACAGACTTTACAATGCCCTTCAATTTTTCACTTATATAGTCCTATATTTTACACACACAAAAATCCATTGCTGCAAAAAAAAAAAATCCTATAAAAGCAAGACATCAACAACAAATAAAAACTTTTAATCTAATTGTGAAAATGACCAAGACAAAATTTGAAGTCTCATGGGAAATTTGTAAAAGTTTCACAGTTGTTCGAACAGATGAAGTTTTAACCTTTCTGTCAGTACCCTAGTCTCAAATCTAAAGATCTAATATAAGGTAAGGCTAATCTTAAAATTTGATTTCTCCATTTGAAGCTACAAGATGGAATTAAACATGGTGGATATCTTACAAATGCTGTGAGATGTTAAATGGTAATTTGCATCATGAAAATATCTGATGCAGAGTTCATTTAAAATACATGAAACAAAGGGGACTATAGGTTTGCACTCCGTCTGTCCGTCAGTCCCACAAGTTTTCCGGAATTTTTTTCTATACCCTTGCAGATATTGATCTAATATTTTTCTTTTACCAATTAATTCTCTCTTAACAATAACCACCCTCTTACAAAAAAGCTCTTGCTTCCATCAACAAGCTCTCCTTGTCTCTTACCAATTAATTTTTTCTTACCAACTAGCTCCCTCTTACCAGCTCTATTTTATACCAAAAAGCTCCCTCTTACCAAGTAGCTCTCTTTTACCAATTACCTGTCTTACCAATTACCTCTATCTTCCTTCAAATGCTCTGATCTCACCCCATCATAGGAAAACCCATGTTGGCTCAATACACTTTGCCTCTTAATTGACCGTTGGATATTTGGTTAGTAAACTTCGCTCTAATGAATTATTGATTAGGCATCTCATTGGATCCGTAACAAAGACAACATGGCGACATTTGGGATCATTTGACCAATGAAATGCTCCGGGATTTTGAAAGTTAGCTTCAGTCCAACTTGTAGAGCTGACATCATGCTCCCAATCTATGCATTGCAGTTTATCATGCGGGAACAATGAGTCAGCTTTTGCTTTTGTAAATTTCAACATTAATATTCATGAATACAAAGTTTTGCCAGCTAAAAATCCCACGGTTTATACGGAATATATACTGTGGGTTTTTGACGATGATCTCTCCCCCTGTAGTTCTTAACCTTTTTCTCCTTCAAAAACTGTTAACTAACCTTCCATTACTTGTATCAATCAAAGTAATTCTCTACCCCATTGAATATCTCTCTTGACATCCTGCAAACAGTGTGAAAGCTATTTGATCTAATATAAATTGAATACATGTAGGTCAAAAGATAAATTATCTTTTCCTAATTTGGCTCAAGAGAAAGGACAAATCCCCAATAAACATATTCTATCAAAAGCTTTAGTGAAAAACTCATTTTTATCTAAATAAAATTGAATAGTTGTTTTCATTGGAAAAAAAAATCAAAAGATGATAACCAACCATAATGATATTAGAATACATTTACTGATATTGCATTATCATCCTTTAGCATTCCATGAAAATACCCAATTTCATCAGCATGTTTCCAAAAATTACAAGAACAAATCATGTTCCTGAATCAACCTGAATCCTGTACAATTTGCTAAAAATTTTGTCCCTCACAATCAATTATACATATTTTTATTTACTTTATAACTACTCTTTTAGGCCCAACCTCAGCAAAAAGTGTTAATAACATAGTCACCAACACTAAAATGAAATTTTTGAAGTAAAATTAATTTTAATTAGTAAATACTTACCTGTTATTACTTCAGGTATGTGTCTATTTGTGCACAGCTTCCAAAACAGAGTCCGCAAAATAAACCATTCCCTAAACCCCCTAGTTACCGGAAGTGTAACCCCCGTTCTCCAATTGTATATGAAGCCATCGAGGGATACAACCGCCAGCAAGCGGGGAGGGAGGTGGGACTCTGTAATAACAGGTAAGTATTTACTAATTAAAATTAATTTTACTTCAAAAATTTCATTTTAATAGCATAAATACGTTACCTGTTATTACTTCAGGTATGACTTCGTCGCTAAGGCGGGAGGTTGCTAACAAAGAACCTTGATTGAAGCGACACCCGAAGTAGGAAAACGACCAAAGCCGCCGAGGCGTCAGACATGATGATTAAACTATTGTCTGAGCCACTACAAGTGGACCCAAATCCACAAGGTTTTGTGATTGGTTAGCCAGTGAGCGGAGATAAAAGGAAGAAAACGTAGTAGAAGACTTCCAAGAGGCCGCTTTGAGAATATCATCCATGGGAGATTTATTCAAGAAAGCCCAAGAAGCAGACAAAGCACGGAGCTCATGTGGTCTAATTCTTAAAAAGGATAGATCCCTGTCCGAAAGATCCGAATAGGCAAACTTGATAGTTGAGGCTACCCAACGAGATATTGATGCTGCCGAAACTTCGCCCCCCCCTTTTATTGGGAGGAAAAGTCGAAGACGACGACCCCGTAAAGATTTAACCTTCTGGAGGTAAAACTTCAAGGCTCTAACCGGGCAAAGAAGCCGATCAGGATCTCCCCTGGCGCAAGACCTAGCAAGGCTCGGAATAACTACCGGAGGGGGACAGACCGAAGGGAGCTGGGTTTTCGCAAGGAAACCAGGTTGAAAGCTCAAAGATACAGAGCCATCAGATTTGTTAAAGCGTAAATAGCCTTCCTCAGTAGAAAAGGCATGAATTTCGCAACGGCGTTTAGAAGACGCCATTGCTATGAGAAAGACCGTCTTCCATGTTACGTGCAGGAGAGAAGCCTCAGAAAGAGGTTCAAAAGGTGCCTTAGTAAGAGCCAGTAAAACACAAGAAAGATCCCACTTTGGAGTTAACGAACGAGAAACTGGCCTAGACAGTTCAAACGAACGAATAATTTCCGAAAGATAAGGATCCGAACCAAGGGAAGAGGATCTGTGAAACTTAAGAGTGTTCGATAACATAGACCTATAACCCTTGATAGAACTGACCGCAAGTTTTTTCTCGTTAAAAAGAAAAACTAGAAAGTTAGCGATTTCTCTGACAGGAGCTTTGACCGGATTAATCTGCCGTGCGATACACCAATCACGGAAGACCTTCCACTTTGCCTGGTAGACAGATCGAGTAGATTGTCTCCTGGCTTTAGAGATAATAGAGGCAACTGTTGCCGAAAATTTCTTCTGTCTAACTCGCTGTTGGATAACATCCAAGCGTGAAGACGAAGAGCGCAAGGATTGTCGTGTAGGACCCTGTTCCGACCTTGTGACAGAAGGTCCGGAACCTGGGGAAGTTCTACAGGATCGTCTATCAGAAGATCCAGAAGATCCACGAACCAAGATCTCGTTGGCCAAAGTGGAGCTACAAGGAGGATCCGGCACTGAGATCGCAGGATTTTCCTTAGAACTAAGGGAATCAGAGAAAACGGTGGAAACGCATAAGCAAATAGATGATCCCAGTTTACAGACAGAGCATCTATCGCCCAAGCCCGGTGATCCGATACCGGTGACACAAACAGTGGAAGCTGGTTGTTCAGCCTGGTAGCAAATAGATCGACAGACGGAGACCCGAAAATCGCAAACAGAGTTGTCGCGATCCGAGGAAGTAACTTCCATTCCGAGTGGAGAAGAGAATGCCTGCGGGACAGTTGGTCCGCTAGAACATTTAGACGACCCGGAAGATGTCTGACTTGAATGAGTACCGAAGACACCTGACACCAATGAAGAAGGTGCCATGCTTCCATGCACAGAGAAGGCGAGTGCGTCCCCCCTTGTCTGCGGATGTAAGAGACAACAGTCGTGTTGTCTGTAGATACTAGAACAGATTTGCCTCGAATGAGAGGAGAAAACTGTCGTAAGGCTAGTAGAACCGCTTTGAGTTCGAGGTTGTTGATATGAAGAGAACTGTCCCGAGGGGACCAAAGACCCGAGGTTGTGAGACCCAGAGGTTCCAGATGAGCACCCCAGCCTGACAGACTGGCATCCGAGAAGAGGAACAGTTCCGGTTGAGGAGGAGAAAGAGGAACACCCTCTCGGAGAAACGAGGGGGAATTCCACCAACTGAGATGATGAACCAATTCCGGAGAAACCGGAAGAATGGTCTGTAAATGGTCTCGACTGGGACGCCAGATCGAGAGTAGGATAAATTGAAGAGGTCACATGTGAAGGCGGCCCAGCGGAACAAGATCCGCTGCTGCATTGAGTACTCCGAGAAGCGATAGGAATTCGCGGGCTGAGATCGATTGCCGACGCGAAAACCCCCGAACCAGAGTTAGAAGAGACATAATTCTGGGTTCCGGAATTCTGATCCTGTTTAGGTTGGTCAGAAACTGCATCCCGACAAACGTGAAGTTCTGGGATGGGATCAACTCCGATTTCTCAGAGTTGAGGATGAAGCCTAGCCGGAGAGCTAGGTCTGTCACCCATCGAAGTTCGTCGAGAAGAGCGACTGGGTCCATGTGAAGAAGAAGCCAGTCGTCGAAATACGCCAGGAGGCGTGAGCCGCGAAAATGAACCCTGGCGACCAGAACCGAAACTATTTTGGTGAAGATTCTGGGGGCCGAAGACAGGCCGAACGGAAGGGCCTTGAACTGGTAGACAGTTTGGCCATCCGTAAAACGAAGGTATTTCCTGGAATGAGGATGGATAGATACATGGAAGTAGGCATCCGATAAATCCAGGGAAACAGCCCAGTGACCGGGGAGGACGGCTGCCCTGATCGACGAAGTTGTTTCCATTTTGAAGTGTTCCTTCGGAATGAAGGAGTTTAGATGAGATAGGTCTATGACCGGTCGAAACCCGCCGTCCTTCCCGGAGAGGTTGGAATCGAGACCCTTTCTACCGCTCCTTTTTTCAGAAGATCTGAAATGGCGAGTCCCAGACGAGGATGATTGGAGGAGAGATGAATGGGAGAGCGTGATAGTGGAGGGGGACGACTGAACGGAACCCGATACCCGTGTCTCACGATAGACAGGACCCATTGGTCGTCGGTGATTGTCTCCCAATGATGAATGAAATGAGTGAGTCTGCCGCCTACTGGAAGGGGCAGAAACACTCTTCCTCCTAATCGAACGTCTGGAAGAGGAAGCGGAAGAAAGGACGTACCCCTAGGGCTTACTCCTACCCCTTTGACTGGTAGAGGTAGAAGAAGGGGTGGGGGGCGATGAAGGAGGAAATTGTGGTCGCTGAGGACCAGATTGGCGAGCGCCCCTGGAAGAGGGATTGCCTCTGAAAGGAGATTGAGGCTTGCCTTTTTCCGAGTCCTTCGGGGATTTACCGGTAGAAGCCGAAGGTTTCTTCGGTATCCGGAATTTAGGGGGAGCCGAAGTAGGAGTGCGGGGCTGGAAGGCCACCGCGCCGTGCATTTGCTCCTCCCTGGAGGCATCCGCTACTTCCTTGATTCGTCCCCCAAAGAGGGACGAAGAAGAAAGAGGGGCCGACCTAAGCTTTTCTCGAGAAGAAGAGAGAAGTAGCTTGTTGGGGCCGTCCAGGATGGCATCCCGCCTGCAGCGAGTCATCTCGGAAGAGAGAGAGAGAGATAGCAAAATCGAATGTTTTGCCGTCGCTGCTAAGGCCTCTAAAAGAAGCCTGACGGAAGCAGATAAGGCATCCTTTTGTTGTAGCTTGACCGAAAGAGCGGCCACGAAGGAGTCAGTATGCGACGAGATGCCGGAAAGAAAGCGGGAGCGTTGCTCCCAGCGATCCAGGACCTTCAGCTGAAGCGGTAAAGAGGAGGGGACCTTGAGCCGGAGCCGACTCGCATCTAGGTCCAGTTTCGGAGGGTGGATAGAAAAATCACCCTCCGGAAACTTGTAGGTCTTGGGGTTAAAACCCAAAGGCCGAAGGTCTGAAGTTGGAATAAACCAGCCCGGTCCTGGCTTAGAGGAGGATGAAGATTCGAAATCCTCCAGAGCCGAACGGACGACCGGAGAGAAAGGGAGCAACTCCGGTTCGACTGATTTGGATTCCTTAGGCTTACCGACAAGGTCAAGGTAACCTTCGCACCTCTTCCGGGAGGGAGGAGGGGCCGGTTTGCATACTGATGCAGGTAAGGTAGCAAAGACCTCCTGAACAGCCCTGTCCATGGAAAACCGACTGTCGTCTGACTCCTCGTCCTCGTCAGAGAGAGGATTGTCAGTACGAGGTTCGGAATGAGCGCTGGATCGGCGCGAGGTGGACGAAAGAGGCACGTCCTCAGCAAATAAGGAGTCCTCCTCCGGAGCATGAAGGGAGATTTCATCCTCCAAGTGTCCGCTCAGAGCAGTCCCACTAGTAGGGGGATTGCGAGTAGAGGGAGGAGACCCAGCCTCAGGGCGAGATGGGGGAGCATCCTGAGGGGGAAAGCCCATAAAGGGAAATGGAGGGAAAAAGGGCCACATATGGGGCTGTGCAGAAGAAGCGCCCTGTGGACCCGAGGAGGGAGGAGACTGAAGGAACAGTCTGTGATCTAGGGTCTCTGGTGGAAGAGAAACCCGATCCCTCCTAGAAGATGAAGGCTCACCCGGTATGACGGGGGGGGAGGCAGAACTGAAATGCCTGGCGTATTCCCCCATCATGTGGGACCACCACGTGGAAGGGTCAAAGGTCTGGGGTTGCGCTGAAACATCCGCACCTTGAACCTTCGAAGACGTGGTGGAGCGTAAAGGGGACCGGTCCCGAGTAGCAGAGCTAGGGGACCGGTGACCGGAAAAACCCGGGGAACGGTTGTGGGACCGTTTCTTGGGCACCCTTGAACATGAGGGAGGAGGTGGCCGAAGCGGAGAAACCGCAGGGCTATCTGAGGAAAAACTCGAGTCCGAATTTTCAGACAAAATCGGCGAAGACCGGTGACCCACACGTCTAGAATGGTGAGCCGACCTGGCCGTTGATCGGTGACGATCTCTTGCCGATGACCGGTGATGACCGGTCTTGGGTCTCTGAGACCGATCGCGAACAGTAGATGTTCGACAATGACCGGTGACCGGTGATTGATGACCGGTGCCCGGTGATTGATGACCGGTGACCGGTGAGTAGTGGTCGGTGACCGGTGCCTGGTGACCGGTGACCGGTGGTCGGTGACCGGTCCTGACCGGTGACCGGTCCCTGGTAGATATACCCGGTGACCGGTCCCGTGATGGTCGGTGACCGGTCTTGACCGGTGACCGGTGGCTAGACCTGACCGGTGACCGGTCGTGAGCTTGGTTATGACTGCGATCACGCAATTGACTGGTCATGCCCGGTGACCGGTGACCGGTCGGAGTAGTCTCCTTGACTGCTCCCCTGGGGCTGACACAAGGAGAGCCGGGCAGGGAGCCAGGAGATGAAGGCGGCCTCTCCGGAGAGGGGCGGGAAGCCTTCTTCCTGGGAGGGGGAGAGGGACTCCGACCCCCAGCAGCACTGAACCCAGAGAAGGAGGAGGAAGATGAGGCCTTCCTTTTCCGGGATGAGTAAGACCGACGTGAAGAGGCTTTCTTCCAGATCTCGTCTGTCCACGAAGCACAAACGGTGCAGGTGTCGACCCTAGAGCACCCTGAACATGAAAGGCAGGACTGATGGGAATCCCAGGACGCCTTGACATGTCCGCAGGAGCCCCGAGACTGCGACATAGTAAAAAGCAATACAAAAGAACAATGTATGCAAAATAAAAAACGGGAAGACCGAAGAAAACCCGTACAAAGAAATCTTGAAACGAGACAACAGTATATACAAAATCAAAATAATAAACCAGTGTCACGGGAGCCGAAGCATGGAAACCCGTGACACAAGGCAAAAGGTCCCGATACGGGACGGAGATTGGGAATTCTACACGTATATAGAATAAAACCAATAGAACAATATAACAACACAGCCGAGGCTATGAAAAGAAAAGGAGAGCTGTAGCGCACAGAAGCTATCAAGAAAGGGACACGCTAGGTTACCCACTGAAACTCGATGGCTTCCAAAACACAATTGGAGAACGGGGGTTACACTTCCGGTAACTAGGGGGTTTAGGGAATGGTTTATTTTGCGGACTCTGTTTTGGAAGCTGTGCACAAATAGACACATACCTGAAGTAATAACAGGTAACGTATTTATGCTATTAAAAGTTTGCTTTTATTCAACAGTTAAAATCAATAATAAATACGGCCAGTAATTTGAACTTTTTTTTTTATGTCTTCTTACTACAAAAACTTATATCTTTTGATGGTTTTTGATCTTTTGATGGTTGATGGTTGAAGTCTGGGAAGGCCATGAAATATCCTTGCCCCCAACAACAACGGATTCAAATCCACTTCCTTCAGATCCACAGTCAATTGTTTGATATAGATTATACCACTTTATCACCATAATGCTTATACAAATTGATCTACTTAGATATTCAGGACGTATTAAAACAATTTGGTTGTGTTAATTTGATACTATTAGTATCTAACAAGGCAAATTTACATTCCGTATGTTGAAAAGTTACACAAAATAAATGCAAAAAAAAAATTCACCAAGTATTCAAGAAACTATTCAATTTGTTCTTGAAATTTTCCTTTTATATTACAGTGGTTGCGCGATTCCTCAATGTGGCGATTCATTGAATACCGGCGATGGCTCGAGCTACAAGCCCGGTCCCTTGATTTAGCCTTTCTTATTCTATATAAATTTATGGGCGATTCTTCAAACATGCAATTTTGGATTCCTCGAGCTCCATCCTTGGTCCCTAGATAGTATACCTTATATTATTTCTATGCAATTCCTCGAAGTCGATAACAAAACCTACCTTTATCTTCTTGACAACCATACTCCGGCCCTATGACCAACTGTAATTAACACCTTGATTGAGACACATTGTCAAACCTCCTTAGAGTACATTGGTGAATCGTTATATCAACATGGCAATGTAGAAAGTATTGTTGCACCTACTGATCATGTAACAAACTGTGATGCGTCTGCATGATTAATCATTTGTCATTAAAGGAGCCGAATTTGTTTGTTTGTGTGTTGTTCTTTTTCTCTGTAATCATTAATTTGAAGAACCACGGTATAAGTGTTTATTACAAGAATGTAAAAAATAAAGCAACGCCGCCATATACACAAACTAAAACAAAGGGTTTCAATCATATTATCCGTAAAAAAAGAACTTATTTCTGACTTAATTCTCACAATGAAAGCTATGATCGTGCTATTTTTGTATTTTTAAACATATATTATGTTTATAAAGTATTATTAAAGGCTAAACGTAACAAAATAATTAATGAAAAGACGACATTAAGGTATCAACAAATGTAAATGTATTGAATTTTGACACATAAATGATTCCTCGAATACTGAGATTCTTTGAGTTTTGTTGCAGATCCCCTCTGACACTGAGGAATTGTGTGACCACTGTATTACAATATCAATTGGTTAAACTATATCTTCTCAGTTACCTTAATTTTCATCACTGAGACACTCTGGCTTCCACTGCTTAAAATCCCAGCAGATTTTTAATTTTTTAGTTTATTTTCTGCCTTTTTCAATAATGACTGGATTGTGTCACAATCAACATATTTTTTTCATATCTCAAGTTTAATACCGTTACTCTCCCTATTTTGAAGGGGATTTATGGTCCACTAAATTATGACTGACATATTTCGCACCAGCTGGTGTCTTAGAATTATTGAAGAACAATGTCTCTGAGATCCAATAAAAAACTGCAAAACTTCTATCACATTACACAGAATTAAACCTTTCAATGCTGTGGGTACTCATGACTGCCTTTGCGACCAGTTCAGATTAAGAGCAGCTTGTATATCCGGCCGGCCATGCTGTCTAATTATGGTCTGCCCTGTTTGCTATTCAGTAAAAAAAATTCAGAAAGCTACCCCTAGAAATAACTAATGGTACAGTCCCAAATAAAGAAAGGACAAGTCCAATCAAGAAATATTGCCATGGAAAGGATTAAAACTCGTACAAAGACTTGATAAAAACTCTTGAGCTGTTCTTAGGCCTAAAGTCCCACTTTCTACATCAAAATTTGTATAATGTATAGAACTCGTACATTTTCGTAAGATATTGCCTTATTGTATGTTGTACAAATTGTTTTTGACATTTGCACCGAGAAAAAGATGAAATTATATATAACACCACAGTAAATTTTAATTTTGTTCTCAGATTTCTCATAACTTGCACAGCAATTTGGAAGCTGACAGTGGGCCTGTTCTACCTTCCTCTTTTCCTGTATGTATTTAGAACAGTTTCCCTTTAAGTCCTCGATTTTTTTCAAGATGTAGCTACATATGCTACAAGATTATTCATCATAATTTCAAAGGCCTTTCAAGCACTAATATCCTTATAGACTGTATACTGAAGAATTATGCTCTGGTAAATTGGTAAATTGACATTTTTTGTTATGTAAATATCATAGGAGAAGATGCCACTGCTAATTTGTTCAAATATATGAGCCTAAAAACACAGGAATTTGACATATTCCAGAAGACAAATAAATTCACTACAATCAAACCTACCTTAAGTGGGCGGTCAAGGGAACAAAAATAAAATTTCCTTTTAAAAGGAAGGCTTGCCCATTTTATTATTAACCAGTCATTGCCTTTTTTCGAGACTTGGCCACAGTATAATGAACAGCTTTTAAGAAAAAGGGTATATAGTACCATGAAATTAACTTACCATAAAGTTTGAATTTAAATTTCAAGAGTTGTTAGAACATTCTTGCAATTGTTGTTTAATACTGTGTGTATATATGAACAAATTGCATTTAAAGTTTATATACAGATTTTTTTTTCGAAGAGTTTCATATTGTTTGCTACATCTGCTAAATTACAAATCGATCTGTGAAGGGCAATAAAATAATTGGGCTAATATAAATAATAAATGGTTTCTGAGTATGCATTTTGTTAAATATCAAATCAGAGTACCACGCAGAACAAGCAGCCAATTGCTGATCAGAGAGGCTCGAAGTTGCCTGGGGCAAATCATGTCAAACTTCGCGCCCCTGTGTTCTGATTGGTTGTTTCCTCCCACAATTCATTAAAACTTTAGAAAACCCTTATTTGACATGAACACAAATGGATAACCTCGGCTCTCTGCCAAATGCAACAAGACTAACATGTTACGAGAACTATGATGAGGGAGTCACAAATATGAGTAAATTAATACCAACAGACCGACATGTGAAAAGCAATATGCCCCCTCTTCTATGAAGTGGGGGGCATAAAAAAAATGAGATCTCCATTATACTTTTTCATTTGTTTGCCCCTGAAAGTGAGTATTTTGCTCTTTATTGATTAAACAAGATCAATATAGTGATGTGTTTGCATTTTCTTTGTACATTTCCTATATTTTTAGGTGTTAATTATACCATAGTGATGGACAGATTTATCGATATGCTAAATCATTTATTGCTGATTGTATAGTTTATTTCTTTTGCTGACTGTATAGTTTATATCTATTTCTGATTGTATAGTTTATTTCTGACTGTATTAAAGTCTGACCCCATCTTCACTTCCCTTTTGGTCTACATTTGATTTGCCACAGTCATATTTTGATGTGTAAACTGTGAAATTATCAAATAATACAAATAATACAAATAATAACAAATGCATTCAAGCTTATTTTTGTTTTTTAATACTTATAAGTTACACAAGCTTTAAATTCTTAGTACAGTGTGTATATGAAACAAGAATAATCATTGAATACCCCCAGATACCACTTTGCCACAGTTAATGTTATTATGTCAGACAGTCTTGCGAAATATAACAAAGGGCCATAACTAATATTCAAAATCAAGAAAAACTTGATGTGCAAACAATATAGACGTGGTATTTATTTATAACTAGTAAAGTTTCATAAAAATCCAATCAAAGGTAGCCGAGAAATAGGGCGGGCAAAACTCATCTATAGACGGACCAACCAACAGACAGACCGACGTGACTCCAACATTATAGCCCAAATACACTGCTTATCTGGGCGTATAATTACTGTTTGCAAGTATTAGAATAAAATAACTAATTAATCTTAATTGGTCTGAAAGAAGGGCTGATTAGTCAAGTTTTTTTCCCCAACTGTTTACCAACACTACATGTAATTTACAAGTCTACTGAAATGTTTATTCTAACCTAAAAAAATTTACTTTCTCCATTTTGTTTCATGATACTTTATTAATTAACTAATTAACTTTTCAATCAACTCTTCTTTTTCATTTTTTTTTTTTTTTTTTTTTATGAACATCTCCAATTTTAATCATTTCTAACTTGTGTGACATCAAGTCAAAGGCCTGTACATTAATACTGAACAAATTATGCAAAACCTCTATAATGTCAAAATCCTCATTTCCTTTTATGTTCAACTCAAGGGCCATAACTCTTTATTTTTAAATTTTTTTTTTTTTTTTATTTATGATAATTTCACAGTCACTGTCTAAAAAATACATCTATCCCTTGTTTTTGGAATAAAAAAAATGGGAAAAAAGGAAGGAAAAATATGTTTAGAGAGTATTCTGTTTTGCAAAAGCAAAAGCTAATTTTTCTCCCTATAATCCTACTGATTTTCATTTGTCAAATGCTGAAAACCTAAAGGTCACACCTTAAACATGGCAACTTATACAAAGCGTCATGCAAAGAATCTCCTGCCCTTCATCATCTGAAGGCTTCCCAGTTCTTGGAGGAAAATTAACCACTGAGCTCAGCAGTTGATGGAAAATTGTGTACAGCAAATGAATGATTCCCCAGAGCAAGCTTTGTAAATTTGTTGGCCATGACATTTCACAGATAGTATTCCAGTGAGGCTTATCCTAATTATGAAACGCATGTGGAGCTGCCTCAATGTAACATCATGCTTTTGACATGTAACATGGTTTCTCATTGTTGTTCATAATCTGCAAACTAGTTCCTGAATGAATTCCTTAAGGTAAAGTCCCTGTAATGGTTTCGCTATGCCTTGGACCACTTAACCTCTACCAAGAAAACCAAGGTACCCTAATGAAACAATAGGAAACCTTGGATATCTCTGTGAAAGGCCATGAGGTCTGAAATGTAACGGAACCATTACAGTGACTTTACCTTAAAATGCCAAGCAATGGAGATACCAGTATCAAATCCATGTGTTGCAGTGTGTTGTAGCTGAGGGCCAGTGCCATCAAGAGTGACAAACAAAACTTAATGTATAAAACCTGTTTCATTACTAGCCTCAGTAGACTGTCCGACAAGCAGGAAGTTATTCAAATGGAGTTCATTAAGGTTGCTTGATGACTCAATGGGGAAATCAATTTACTCATGAGGTTGAATAATCACATTGACAGCAAGACATTGGATTTCATATATACACAGCAAGGTTTCAATTCTAATTGAAAAAAATCCAAATGATGACGTGATGAAGACTGTACTGAGATTCCTGATCTCAAAGATAATGTCCTTTCACCACTAATAAATCAGCCATCTTTTTCAGAGAAGTGCTTGGCAGAAGCCAATAGTTGATCCTTTTTTATGAAAATGGAGAGCTTAATACAGAGGTAATCAGTTTTGTACTTTCATCTGCCCAAGTAGAGCCATAAAAAAAACAAATAACAGCAGACGCTATAATTACCGCCTCTGAAGTTTCGGTCTTTTGATATATCTATGGGGATTCTAAGCAAGCTTGAAGTTACGTACATAAGTACTTTTACTTGAGCTATATCGGCTATCCTAATATCCATAAATAAGTCTGTGGCATTTTTATGATTGCCAACATTAATCAAGTCATTAAAATCATCATTTTTTCTAATATTATTTTTCATTATCAAAGTACACTACACTGAATATTTTCTGCATAAACCCATTACTTTTTTTAAACAAGTCATTAAATCATCATTTTTTTTAAATCTATCTATTTTCTCTATTATTTTTCATTATCAAAGTACACTACACTGATTATTTTCTGCATAAACCCATTACTTACTTTATTCAACATCTTAAATACAGTACCCAGATTCTTCCTAGTTCACACAGAAAAGAATAATTCATGGTTTCATAATATTTAATATTCACCAAGTTATCTTGTACATGAATATTCATAAGGTAAAGGTTAAAGTACAGTGTATATGCAATAAAAAATAAGAAAAATGTATGTTTCCATGACATATAACACAAGCCTTACCCATAATTCGCTTAGTGAACTTTATTAACAGACAAATATGGAGTTTTTCTGCTTTTAAACCCAAACTTACAGACATAATATACTGTGCTGATACTGAAGTTGTTTCTAAGAAACAATAATTATCTTTTATAAAGGACATTTTATTTGTATTGCAAAATACTGTATATGCCTAGAACTCTGATATACCTTACCATTTCATGTTTTTAGTAAAAGGCTGAGAAATACACTGCATGCATGTATATCAGACTGAAGATAACTTTAAAAAGGAGAGAAAACAATTTATCCCTACTGTCCAGATATGAATAAAAGTTGCTTTTACAACCACCGGTGTAAGGTATAAAGTTAAGAGGCATAGCCAGTATGTCAGTATGTCATATGCATATATTTCAAACTTTTGATATTTATAAGCACAAGATATCCCAAATCAAATGACAAAATTTAAAGTTTTCATCAAAAAACAAACCTTCCAAGTGCTTTTGCAAGACATCAAAAGTCACTTAGCTAAGCTCCTGCAAGAATAAACAAACAGTTTCCATTATGTGATGTCAACCAATGCCGAATGATTTTTCCTCATTTCTCCCCTGGATCAATCTTCTTACAATCATTCACTGGTACATCTTTTTTTCATCACATGAGCATCAAATCAACAAAATTATTTGTTTAAAACATAATTTTCTCTTTTTCAATATGAAAATTCAAACAAAATTCCTTTTTTTTTTAATTTCTTTTTGGCTCATTTTGAGGTGCTGTGACAAAAACATTGAAACAAGAAGTTGCCACTCCTGTTAAATATGGTAATTGGAAAAGTTCAAATAAAAATGATTGAGCTGGATGTTGTTTTGTTTTGTATTTCAGTCATTTAGAGACTGTTAATAAGGCAGATGTTCTAACCACTTAGCCATTTGGGATGGGGATGCCATTTTTTAAACCAGTAACTGATTAAATATTGAATAAAATAAATATTCATCAGTTCTGTAAATCATAAAATCAGAACTTAAAGTCTATGTTGTTGTTTTTATTGTATAATTTGTGTTGGTTCCCTCCTCTTGAATGAATTAGATTCTGACTGTAAAAGAAGGCATTAAAGACCAATGACCCTGTATGCATCAGAGCCTGTTTTGTAGACTTATTTTTAATTGAATAAAATCTTGTTTTTATCATCTAAAAATAAATGGTCAAATTATGCCTTAAAAGACTGACCTAGTCTATAAACCAGACTCAATTTTTGTATCAGATTAAAAACAGCCAGCTATACTTTTTTTCAGTGCTGGATAGGATAATGATAGCTGCTACTATTGGATAGGATATTGATAGCAGCTTCTATTGGATGGGATATTGATAGCAGCTTCTATTGGATAGGATATTGATAGCTGCTACTATTGGATAGGATAATGATTGCTGCTACTATTGGATAGGATAATGATAGCAGCTACTATTGGATGGGATAATGATAGCTGCTACTATTGGATAGGATAATGATTGCTGCTACTATTGGATAGGATAACGATAGCTGCTACTATTGGATGGGATAATGATAGCTGCTACTATTGGATAGGATAATGGTAGCTGCTACTTTTTGATAGGATAATGATTGCTGCTACTATTGGATGGGATAATGATAGCTGCTACTATTGGATAGGATAATGAATAACTGTTACAATTGGATAGGATAATGATAGCTGCTTCTATTGGCTAGGATAGTGATAGCTGCTACTATTGAATGGGATAGTGCTGGCTGCTACTATTGGAAGGATAATATACTGTTACATTGGATAGGATAATATACTGTTATTGGTAGGATAATGCTGCTACTTTTAACCCTTTTATGAATATTCCTATAGTTTTATGACTTGATGAATATTAATTTATTCGAATCTAAAATGGTATATCAAACAATGGATTTTTCTTTGTCATGCAGACTGTGTGGAATCTGAGTTTCAATATTGTTAAAGCAAACTCTGTTTGCCATTGAGTCAAAATGAGTCTGTATGTACTGAAGGGATAAACATAAAAAAGTCAAGTTGAAATGGAGCATTAACTGTGCAAAAATTAATTCAAGAGTTTTTTACCCTTCAAATGAATTCCCCTTTTAATAGTGAACAAGTATTTGAAATTTGAAGTTAATATCTTTGAAAGTCTTTAAGGAATGGACATGTATAAAACACTTAACAAATGCAGACATTTGAGGCTGACATGAGGATCATGACAATAGTTTCTTCTTTTTTTTTCATTATTAAAATTGGAGTTAAAAAATAAAGAAAAAAGAAAGTCAAAACTTTAGAAATTCAATGAATAAAATCTGAATCAATTTCTCCAGAATTCACATTTCAACATGTACTATAGATTATCACTCTTACTCAATATTTTGGCAAAAGTATGCCTTTCTCAAGAAAAAAACATAAATTTTTAGCAAGTTCTACAATATGGCAATAACAATATGGCGACTATTCAAACGTAATATAGAACTCATGTTTTTTTTTCTAGAGAAAGGCATACTTTTGCCAAAATATTGAGTTAGAGTGAATTCAATTATTTATTGTATTATTTCCCTCCGGAAAACCAGCATATTTGACTTATTTAAAGTTTCCAAAAACTTTAATATCTAGAAAAATTACATGTTTGACAGTATACGTGTGTGATCTATATTAAATACAATAAATTAGCAATTTTACCCACTCTGCCATGGAGGCCCCCACAGAAACAGTATCATTTATAATGAAGATTTCTTAACATTGACATAATGTCTACTCAGATTTATCAACAAATGGCCGGTGTTTTTTCTGATATTCTGTCAGTGATTGTTTCCTTTTTTTCAACAAATCAATACAGACTCATCAGTTTTTTTGTCAGTTTCATTAAGGTCTGTCCTTCAGTGCTTCCAGGAGAGAAAATCCCATTTTATGTAATTATGTCAACATGACATCAAGATGACATCTAGAAAAACATCTTCCATTTAGCTATACTGACAAAATAGGAGAGGCTGTCAGTTTTTTTAACATACATATTTCTTTATTTGTCAATAAAAAAGTGTACATTTACATACATGTACCTCATATAGAAATAGTTTGATGCCTAACGGCAAACAGAGTATTATGAGTCACCCAGATCAGACAGTTCCTGTGGGGATCAGGGTCTCCTTTTGTTTGTTATTTATACAGTATTATAGCTTGAATTTTACACAGTCTGAACGGTATGGAAAAATCAGTTGTTCCATATACTAAATCAATATTCATCAAGTCACACATTTGAACAAGAACGGGTTAATTAAGTGACTCTTTATTTTATATATATATACGTTTCACTCGAAATATCTAAGAGAAGTGTTGTAATATTAAAACTATACATTTATCTAAGAAACTGTGATTAAAGTCAGGTTACTTTGTTTAAAAACTTTGTGAATAGGAAGGATATATTTTTCCAAGTTTTCCGATCAACAACAATATTAGTGTGTGTAACTCTTTTTCCTGAGTATAGGCATTTTCTACCCATGAAAATCTTTCAAATATTCATTTAGTCTTATCTTTCACCAGGTCAAAAGTGCCTCAGGTTAACCCTTTCCCTCATATAGACTCATTTTGACGCCCTCAATAGGTATCACAAAAAGCCTGATCTGCAGAAAACCACAGTTAAACCTTACCAAATTTAATTACAAAATACTCATTTCCAGACCACTGAGGAGCAGCGAACAGCATAAAACCTGATCAGCCTGCGAGTTACTCGCAGGCTGATCTGGTTTTATGCTGTTCGCATAGGTCTTTTCATGGTGTCCTCTATGAGGGAAAGGGTTAAAGAAAGCTATAAATATGGTCCAATGTTATGTGATATCGAGCCCCCAGATACAGCACAGTAAAGCTTTTCTACCCAGAGTTTTCTTTGAAAGAATGTAACTACCTTACACATTTTTTTTACTAATGCAAGTATTTTTTACAAATTCATCCTGCATTTTTCTCTATGAGAAATTGATTTTTATTTTCTTTTATTATCATTTAATATTTAATGCTTTCTGCTTTTCCACGTTTATAAGCAATTGAAATAGACTCTTAGATATCAACACACATGATCAGCTAATAAGGTTTAACATCTACATTCAATAACCTCTCCTTGATATAGTTTTTTTTATTTATTTCAAGATAATCAGTTGCATGGATACATGTAGCATTGGTAATACATTTACTACACATTTCTAACTTTCAATACATATTTCTTTCATTACTTTTGTAAAACTGACTTTAAAGAATTTCTGAATTCAATGTTTGGAGATTGTATCAGTTCCACTAAGTATAATCAATTTCTGTCTGGTGGGAGCATTAAAATCTTACTTGAAAGCAGTCAGCCTAAAGATAAAGTGGCCAAAATTAATCATCATGCTAAAGCAAAAGGCTGGTATATGAGAGATTAAGCATTCCTTATTACATGTATATGTAAAATGGGCAATGTAGATAAAAAAGACAAATTAAAGTTTTAAATTAAAGTGGAAGCATGTAACTCATCAAGAGTGTCTGAGGATAAATTTTTAAAAAATTAACAAAACAATTTTAAGCCACACAAAAGGATATAAGACTGGAAAAATGGGAATTGTTCAGGGTTTTGGACAATAGCTAGATATTGGTGAAAAATAAGATTATTTCATTCCCACATATTTTTTTACTCTTCACTATGAAGAGTGAAATGATAAATAAGATATTTCACTGCTTTTGATACTAGAAGGACTGTCAAAGGGTATTATAGGTTGTTGACTACAGTTGATGAATGAGGGAAAACTTATTTAAAATCTTAAAGAACCAATCTTTATATTGCTGTGAATGATTATTTTTCTTTCCACACTGTACAATCATAAACATTTTTTTTACATTGAAACAGTTTCCTTCATAGCTAGAAAAGTTGAATATACCATTCCTACAAAATTGTTGATCCTTTATCCCCTCAGGACTTTCCAATTCAACCCCATTAAACACAAAGACATGAAGTGTACTTTACTTTGCACTTGATCAATATTTTATGAACTCTTCCATTTTGCTTTGTTTTATGACCCTATTTGTGCCATTCACACCTAAGCATCCATGAAGGATCCAATTAGACTTTCTCAACTGAAAACATATAAAAAATCCTTCATCCAATTTTCATTTGATTATTAAAAGTGAGAGAAATGTGCTATCAGATTCATAGCTGGAGATCTCTGAAAAATCATCAATTTTCGTGGGACACTAATTTTTGTTGATTTTGTGGTAGGTTTTATCCACAAATATCTAACCCCATGAAAACTTGTCACTTGGATAGACCCTACCATTTTCTAGAATACAGATCCATGAAAAAAATGTACCCACAAAATTCCCTTAGGTACATAATCTATGAAATTAAATATCAATGAAAATTAATGATTTAACAATATAAACCAGGGCTATCAACAATGGTGATGACATCCTCACTACATTGGCTTGACACAACATGAATAGATATTGAACTGTTAGTAAAGTATGACAATATGCAAGGCAATGGACAGCAACAGAGAAGAATGATTAATTCCTATAAAGCCCAATGTGAGGTATTGAAATAATAACATCCTCATGTGAGGATATTGAAAAATAACATCCATGTGAGGATTTGAAAAATAACATCCCCATGTGAGGATATTGAAATAATAACATCCCATGTGAGGCTACTGAAATAATAACATCCCCATGTGAGGCTATTGAAATAATAACATCCCCATGTGAGTCTACTGAAATAATAACATCCCCATGTGAGGCTATTGAAATAATAACATCCCCATGTGAGGCTTTTGAAATAATAACATCCCCATGTGAGGCTATTGAAATAATAACATCCCCATGTGAGGATATTGAAATAATAACATCCCCATGTGAGGCTACTGAAATAATAACATCCCCATGTGAGGCTACTGAAATAATAACATCCTCATGTGAGGATATTGAAAAAATAACATCCCCATGTGAGGATTTTGAAATAATAACATCCCCATGTGAGGATATTGAAATAATAACATCCCCATGTGAGGCTACTGAAATAATAACATCCCCATGTGAGGCTACTGAAATAATAACATCCCATGTGAGGATATTGAAATAATAACATCCCCATGTGAGGCTACTGAAATAATAACATCCCCATGTGAGGATATTGAAATAATAACATCCTCATGTGAGGATATTGAAAAAATAACATCCCCATGTGAGGATATTGAAATAATAATATCCCCATGTGAGGATATTGAAATAATAACATCCCCATGTGAGGATATTGAAATAATAATTTCCCCATGTGAGGATATTGAAATAATAACATCCCCATGTGAGGATATTGAAATAATAACATCCCCATGTGAGGATATTGAAAAATAACATCCCCATGTGAGGATATTGAAATAATAATATCCCCATGTGAGGATTTTGAAATAATAACATCCCCATGTGAGGATATTGAAATAATAACATCCCCATGTGAGTCTATTGAAATAATAACATCCCCATGTGAGGATATTGAAATAAATAACATCTCCATTGAGGATATTGAAATAATAACACCCCATGTGAGGATATTGAAATAATAATATCCCCATGTGAGGATATTGAAAAAATAACATCCCCATGTGAGGCTATTGAAATAATAATATCCCCATGTGAGGCTATTGAAATAATAACATCCCCATGTGAGGCTTTTGAAATAATAACATCCCCATGTGAGTCTATTGAAATAATAATATCCCCATGTCAGGATATTGAAATAATAACATCCCCATGTGAGGATATTGAAATAATAACATCCCCATGTGAGGATATTGAAATAATAACATCCCCATGTGGGGCTACTGAAATAATAACATCCCCATGTGAGGCTACTGAAATAATAACATCCCCATGTGAGGATATTGAAATAATAACATCCCCATGTGAGTTTATTGAAATAATAATATCCCCATGTGAGGATATTGAAATAATAACATCCTCATGTGAGTCTATTGAAATAATAACATCCTCATGTGAGGATATTGAAATAATAACATCCCCATGTGAGGATATTGAAATAATAACATCCCAATGTGAGGATATTGAAATAATAACATCTCCATGTGAGGATTTTGAAATAATAACATCCCCATATGAGGATATTGAAATAATAACATCCCCATGTGAGTCTATTGAAATAATAACATCTCCATATGAGGATATTGAACCCTGAAGATATTGAAATAATAACAATAATTTTCAAAAGCCATATATTTATTTTTAGGTTTATTTATTAAAAAAAGGGCAATTAAACTACATATTTTCCCCTTTGTTTGTCAATTCTTCCCAGTAACAAGATCTCCTTTTTTAAACATCAACTTTTTTTTTCAAATCAAATAATTTTGCTGATTCGCTGTGTGAGATGTCAGTTAAAAACTATGCTACCCACTTTCCAAGCAGTCAATTCTCTACTTTGAAAACCGAAGAACCTCTCAATTTTGTAAAAAGGATCAAACAATTGAACATAACTCTACAACACAAGTATACACTAAAATTAAGCAAGATCATGGAAAAATAATTTTTCTGTCAAAAATAAATATTCACAGGATATAACAATTGTCTTTGACATGAAAGCACAAAAGAAACGTGACTGTTTTGACCACATGGATACTTCATGTGCAGACAAATATCATGAGTTCAGTTAATGATCACGTGATTTATGCAGAGAGGATCGTAACATTTTTTTTATAGTAAATATACGGGTTCTGGTCATAATTTTATTTTTATCAGAAAGAAAAAAGTCTTGTTTCTCAATTTCATTATTTTAGGTTCATGTACCAAAGTAAAATTTTAGGTACTTAAAGCTTCATTTACAGATTATTAAATTCTGAATGCCATAGTAAAAGTTAATAATTTTTACAATCATATATTTACTCAGCAATAAAATGCTGGAAATGTTTTGTTTAGCCAAGTTTCAAAAAGTGGTTCAAAATGAAAAATGCCTTATCTTAAATTACAGCTGGTGAAATTCATTAAAACTTTACTAATGTTTGTCTAATGTACTTTTGGAATATAATATTGTTTTTGTGAGTCTTAACATATTCATCAGAACCCCAGAACCTTAAATGTGCCCCCCCCCCCCCCCCCCCCCCACCACACACATATGAATAGAAGCCTAGAAACTTCGACTTTCTTTATCATCAAAGGCACCTACCTACTAATCAACAAAGATGTCTCTGTCATTATAGCCCTTGAGATTGACTTCCTTTTCATTGATACAATTTTACCAAATGGATAGATTATCAAGGGTTGTGTTTGGAATAACAGGCTTTGTTACAAACTGAAACTTACAGTAATTGCCGACAATGAAGGCACACTAACTGATGTACGTCCTACATTTCTTTGATGTGAATCCATCTCAGTTTTTCCTGTAATTTTCTATCCTTAGTCTGCAACATCATTTACACTTCCTGATTGTGTGACCTCCTCATGTGTTTAGTTACAAATGACCTATTTCAATGGAGTATCAAGAAGACCATAGAATAAATCAATGGTGAGGTTAGTGGCAAGACAACAAACTCTGAAAGGGACTGTTAAATAAGCTTAAAACATCTTCAATTAACTGATTCAGGTTTGAATCAACCATCACTGGGAATTAGATTTAATTTTGGGAAGTATTTTTTTCAGTCTCATTAATTAGGACTTTCTGCCTACAGGCAGAAAGTCATATTGGGTTTGTACTGTTTTTTTATTATTCTTCTTCTTCTTATTCTTTTTTTCTTCCTCTTATATTTGTGTTAATTTCGAGGTGTTGCCATTGACTCAGAACAATGAAAATTTTAAGGCATATATTTCAAACCATGAGCTTTCGGATGCAATGAATTTTATATTCATACGACGTCATATAACGTCAGATTTGACGTCAGGTGAAAAAGTTTGTACGCGGTCTACAGCCATTATTTCTGGACCGATTTTCATCAAAATTTCACAGAATATGTATGTTAGGCTCTAGTTGTGCATCCCGGTGTCCGTTTTTCAAAATTCGAAAAGTCCATGGTTCTATAGCGAATCCAAGATTCGAACCAAGGTCGTAAATTTTTAAATGCTTATAAAATCTGTCCTATTTAAGTTTAAAATTTTGTGAAAATAAATGTCATATGACGTCACGTGACGTCATTATATGATAATGTATTTCTAATATTAACAAGAATATTTCTATATGTTGAAATTGTCGAAGGGCAATGAAAATTTAATGACACATGCTTCAAAGGCTGAAATTTTGATTTCTATGATTTTCATATGCCTATGACGTCATATGACGTCACACTTGAAATATGCAACAAAAGTTTGTACGCGGTCTACAGCCATTGTTTATGAACCAATTTTCATCAAATTTTCACAGAATGTGTATATTAAGTTCTAGTTGTGCATCCCGGTGTCCGTTTTTCAAAATTCGAAAAGTCCATGGTTCTATAGCGAATCCAAGATTCGAACCAAGGTCGTAAATTTTTAAATGCTTATAAAATCTGTCCTATTTAAGATAGAAAGTTGATATTTAGTCAGTATATAGGTCTCTAGAAGTTTTAAACATTTTGTGAAAATAAATGTCATATGACGTCACGTGACGTCATTATATGATAATGTATTTCTAATATTGAGAATTTTTTTAAGATTTATATTTGAAATTGTTGAAGGGCAATGAAAATTTAATGACACATGCTTCAAACGCTGATATTTTGATTTCTATGATTTTCATATGCCTATGATGTCATATGACGTCACACTTGAAATATGCAACAAAAGATTGTACGCGGTCCAGAGCCATTGTTTATGAACCGATTTTCATCAAATTTTCACAGAATGTGTATATTACGTTCTTATTGTGTATACCGGTGTCCGTTTTTCAAAATTCGAAAAGTCCAAGCATATATGGCGGATCCAAGATTCGAACCAATGACGTCAATATTTAAATGCTTATAAAAACTGTCCTATTTGAGATAGAAAGTTGAAATTTTGTCAGTTAGTAGGTCTCTGGGTGTCTTAACAATTATGTGAAAATAAACGTCATATGACGTCACGTGACGTCATTTGTTTATTATTATTTTAACAAATGTAGCAGAAAGTCCTATCATTCGTATCAACGAATGAAATCTAGTTATTCTTTTTTTCTTCCTAACTAAACGCTTATTTTTCTATGTTGCAATACTCCTAGGACGATGAAATTTTTATGACTTATTAGCCACGTCAGGAAATTTTGATTTCTATGATTTTCATATGCCTATGACGTCATATGACGTCACATTTGAAATATGCTACAAAAGTTTGTACGCGGTCTACAGCCATTGTTTGTGAACCGATTTTCATCAAATTTTCACAGATTGTGTATATTAAGTTCTAGTTGTGCATCCCGGTGTCCGTTTTTCAAAATTCGAAAAGTCCATGGTTCTATAGCGAATCCAAGATTCGAACCAAGGTCGGAAATTTTTAAATGCTTATAAAATCTGTCCTATTTAAGAAAGAAAGTTGATATTTAGTCAGTATATAGGTCTCTAGAAGTTTTAAAAAAATTTTGAAAATATTTCTCATATGACGTCACGTGACGTCATTATATGATAATGTATTTCTAATATTAACAAGAATATTTCTATATGTTGAAATTGTCGAAAGGCAATGAAAATTTAAAGACACATGCTTCAAACGCTGAAATTTTGATTTCTATGATTTTCATATGCCTATGACGTCATATGACGTCACACTGGAAATATGCAACAAAAGTTTGTACGCGGTCTACAGCCATTGTTTATGAACCGATTTTCATCAAATTTTCACAGAATGTGTATATTAAGTTCTAGTTGTGCATCCCGGTGTCCGTTTTTCAAAATTCGAAAAGTCCATGGTTCTATAGCGAATCCAAGATTCGAACCAAGGTCGTAAATTTTTAAATGCTTATAAAATCTGTCCTATTTAAGATAGAAAGTTGATATTTAGTCAGTATATAGGTCTCTAGAAGTTTTAAACATTTTGTGAAAATAAATGTCATTATATGATAATGTATTTCTAATTCTAACAAGATTATTTCTATATCTTGAAATTTATGAAGGGCAATGAAAAATTAATGCCGCATGCTTCAGATGCTGTAATTTCGATTTCAAAGATTTTCAGAAGCCTATGACGTCATATGACGTCACACTTGAAATATGCAACAAAAGTTTGTACGCTGTCCAGAGCCATTGTTTATGAACCGATTTTCATCAAATTTTCACAGAATGTGTATATTACGTTCTTATTGTGTATACCGGTGTCCGTTTTTCAAAATTCGAAAAGTCCAAGCATATATGGCGGATCCAAGATTCGAACCAATGACGTCAATATTTAAATGCTTATAAAAACTGTCCTATTTGAGATAGAAAGTTGAAATTTTGTCAGTTAGTAGGTCTCTGGGTGTCTTAACAATTATGTGAAAATAAACGTCATATGACGTCACGTGACGTCATTTGTTTATTATTATTATTCTTTTCTTCTTCCTAACTAAACGCTTATTTTAATATGTTGCAATAGTCCTAGGACGATGAAATGTTTATGGGTTATTAGGCACGTGAGGAAATTTTGATTTCACCCCTACTGCATATATGTAGCCATATCTCAATAAATATCGATTTTTGTAAATATATGTATGAATACGAATTATAGCTGAATAATTGACGTTTCCAAAGATATTTAGTTTATTAAAATTGGTTTACGCAATACAAAGTTATAAGCAAAAAAACTAAATGAAATGAAGCTAATTTTGCTGATAATATGCTGTTTTCTTGAGGTTTAACAGTCAATATCTCAGAAACGACTGAAGATAAGTTTATACATTATGCATGTAAAATGTAGCATGTTTTAAGAGCTTTCTAACGGTACCAAGTTTATTGAAATTGGACTTCATATAAGAAAGTTACATGGAGAATAAGATATTTCATAATCATGCATCATAAAAATATGGAAAAGGTCACGCGCAGGGGTCACCAAGCTAAAATAGTTGCGCAACGACTTAAAAAAAAAAAAAAAAAAAAAAAAAAATCAAATTGCAATTGATGGGCTATATCTTGATTTTTTTTTTTTGTTGTTGTTGTTGTTGTTTTTTGTCGAATGTTGACTGTTTCCAAAATAAGCATTGAAGTTAATACATGTACAACGGCACAAGACAAAAATCCGTATTTGCAACACTATGTAGCTAGCGAGCAGTTTGCAAGCCTTGAAAAATTCACACGCAGCCCCACATTTTAGACCATCTAAAAACTGCATTGTTATGCTAACGATATTCATATTGCATCAGTTTGTAGGCTGGGATGTTACCTTTCAAAATATCACCATAGTTCGAAATTCCAGGAATTTATGGCAAAACTACGGAAGCCCAAACACGCCAAAATCGCTAAATACGATTAACTACGTTACAGGTGTCGAAAGGATATAGCACTATACAAATATTCAATACTTCTTCCTAATGAGGCTAAAATTAAACAAGGTTACAACTGAGCTGGAGTGATGAAATTCTATGTGTGATGAAAGTTAGAAACTTACATTTGAACACTGTTTCATTTTTCTTTCATGTCATATGACATAGTATAAATGTTGTATGTAAACTACATGTGCAAGATATGGGCGGACTTTTATTAAAATTCACAGAATGTGTTCTATTTGTGCTATTTTATATAGAAATAGAGGAGATAGAAAGTTGCAATTTGGACAGATTATCTATTATGTCATCTTCTATATATACTATATAAAGCAGATGTTGCAGAAAGTCCTATCATTCGTTTAAACGAATGACATCTAGTTCTATTAGTTTCAGGGAAAACATAAAATTTTATCTTGAATCTTAATTTCGATTTATTTTTTCAAATTTCAGCCATGATTTTCCTCTTAAGAAAACCTTATTTTTGCATTAATTCTCAACAATATACTGATTTCTGAAATTGGTTTAATTCTCAAATTGAATCATTGTCTCAAAGCCTAAGCAGTCCCAGCCTTATATGGACTTTAAATAATTACTCTATGATGCAAACATTCATCCTAATTCTATATTAGATGAGCAAAGACTAGGACTGCATGAAACAGGTACCAGCAGGTCGGATAGAAAATCAACAGTACCTGGGTACACAAACATTAACCATTACCTGATGGCAGCCTTTTCTGTTATGATACGTCATGATATTATTTTCTTTATAAAATATATGCAAGTCAATAATGATATTCCGTGGCATAATTCTACACTCTGTCAAGAAATTAACTCAATGTGCATTGAAGATGATAGACATATCTTGGGTGTGCATACTGTGTACAAGTCTGTATCATTAATTAGTGCTTAGTGAAATGTGTTAAATTCATTGACTAAAATGATTAATAATTACAGGTGGTAAACACTCTCCTACAACTCATGACTTGAAGTCTATCTTCATTGGAAGCTAAAGAAGCTGCTGTCATAGGGTGAGAAAAATATGCAGCCAAACCAGGACTCAAACTTGAAGGACCCCTTGCTTAAAGACCCAATACTCTGCCTACTCATTTTCAATACTGCTGTCAAAGTGTCTCCTGCAGTGTGAGTAACCATTGCCATGACAGTCTCTCCCTCCAGATAAGAATTTGTCCAAGAATTCTATGCTGTAAAAGAAACAACCCTAGCTATTCTGTTCATCAGGTTCACTATTTAGCCTATAGGTATGTAATTGTAATTCATTAATAAAATCAGGGTCATGTTATTATGAAACAAGTGCTATTTTTGAATGAATGCCATGTACCCACAGGGGGCTTTAGACCTTGGAGGTCAAGGTCATTTTAAGGTCAAGGTCAGCTGGCAGGTAGAGCTCCTCTAGGTGCACCTGTGAAGTTTGGAGGTTGTAGGTTTAAGGACTTCCGTGTTATACAAACAGACAGACAGACCAAAAACAATATGCACCACGATCTGTCGATGCAGTGGGATAAAAGTCAAAGTGCTCAAGGCATTGAGAGACTGCTGGTGGGGCATGAACAAAGTGCAAGTTCAGTTGACTAACTAGAACATGTTACTAGTTAAAAGAAAACGTGTGTAGTTTTTGGTATGATAATTTTATGGCCTTTACCTCTACTGCAGAGTTCAACTCTATTAAAATGCTGGGCTAGAATTATAGCTGTTTCATGTAAATCCTGCCAACTGTCCCGCCGTGCCTTGAGTGCTTTGACTTTTCCTGTTGTGGTTGTTTGCACATATAGTTTTAATGTGCTGTCAACAGTATTGCGGTTACTTAAAAGACATTTTTTAAATGAAATGGAGATACAAAGTGTTGCCATAGAAAAAAGACATGATACCAGTCTGGTCTAGTCCTGATACCAGACTGACTATGATTATAACCTTTTATAATAATTATATGGAGCATCTTTGAAGGAAACTATCCCATTGGATATTTCCAATGTTTACAGATACATGTAAAAAATTTATTGCCAATGTATTTACAATATGTAAATTACAGAATGATTACAAGAGTGTTCTTTGGAACACATGTGTCACCTGCTGAAGCATACAGACAGACAGATGACAGAAAAGTGATCCCTATGTGTCACCTCTGCTTACAGCAAACGTATTCATACTTGCTAGAATGAAAATAGATCACCAATAATAAAAATCTGACTGCTTTATTTTTATTATGTTATCCTTATCTATTTTTGTAGAAATTTCCAATTTCCAATTTTAGCAAGATTGCCTAGCTGAAACTTCTGCTAGAAAGATCTAAAAGCATTATGAATTTAATTTATTCAAGTGGTTAACCTAGTCTTAAACGGAAAATAATCCAACTTGATGCGCTTAAATCTGGAGAGGCTTTGTAATTTTTAACACCTCTGTCAGTCCTGCCCTTATTGTGAACATTTTCACAGGGTCTTGTAGTTTATTACATGATTTTACGATCACATAATAAACAGAATTTAAAGTTATATGTACAGAACCACATGCTGCGTAAAGAGAGATCGAAATTATGATTTATGTTTACAATTTAAGCAAAAGCATCTTGTCTTCTAAAGCCATCATGTGCACATTACTGTAAATAAAGTGGTATCAAAATTAGAAAAAAAAGTTACTTAGAGCAAGCATATTTTTTATATTAACCCCTTCCCTTATATAGACTCATTTTGATGCACTCAGTAGGTACCACATAAAGCCTGATCTGCAGAAAACCACAGTTAAACCTTACCAAATTTAATTACAAAATCCTCATTTCCAGACCACTGAGGAGCAGCAAACAGCATAAAACCTGATCAGCCTGCGAGTTACTCGCAGGCTGATCTGGTTTTATGCTGTTCGCATAGGTCTTTTCATGGTGTCCTCTATGAGGGAAAGGGTTAAATATTCATTTCATTAACTCATAATTTTTATCCATTAAGGTGCTAATTTAACATTTTCTCACTGGCACTGCTGGTCACACAGACATTCACAAGTTCCTTGTTAAAGGAAGAAACTAGAGTTCCCTGAAAAACTCATGTGTTCGATCAGGGGACCAAGCACCATATAAACACTATATCACTTAACAGTCTGAAATTATTTTGAAGCTAACTGTTAATATACAATTGTATTTACTACATATGTTACATTTGATATGCATGAATGCAGAATGGACTCTTTTTGCAAAATATAACCAACTGTAAAACAGGTTTACACTGTATGTGAAATGAACTCATTTCTACACCTTTGTGTGATGGACATTTCTTTCTGAATTCTGAATGTTGGTCAACATGAATAGAGGACAAAGAAAGGTTCAAAGTGTATGACAGAATGACATAAATAGAAAGAACATTGAGTGACGAGCCTGCACGCTTTATTTGATTGCAGAATCTGTGGGTTTGGGCCAAGAAATTAACATTGTCTCCAATATACTACTGGTATGTGTCACAAACATGACCCTGGGAACTAAATTAGGAGTCTCCAGTCAGTGACAATCCCTGTGGCAAGCTTCACTCTGACAAACAGCTCTTGGAATACATAATGACGGGCATTGTGAGCATGATCCAAATAATGATACTCTGTCTATGAAATTCTCTCAGGGTTCCCATAATGTCATGGAAAATAAAATTCTTTGACTGTTTTCTCACTTATTCTAAATTATTCCAAAACAAACTATTGATATTAGATTTTTCAAAAGTTCAATCTAATCTTGTTAAGTGTTTACTTGATTAATCTATGAGTATTTCTTGAGTTTTTACTTTCAGGGACAAAAAACAAAACAAAAAAAAACACCACTTGAAAATTACAACAACTTAAATGATTTTGCGAACTTTTTTCATGTGTAACATATTGCAATTTCAAGGTTGTTTTATTAATTTAGAAAGTAGCGAAGAAATTGCCTTAGCCTTTAATTTCTTGCCTTCCTGTTCATTTTACAATTAATTAATGGGGGGGGGGGGGGGATGTGTATGCCCTCCTATTCTTTTTTTATTTTTTATTTTTTTTAAATCACCCCCAACACACAAAGTACAATATTTTTCACAGGATATTTTGAAAAATTTCAAATTTATGCCACCCCAAAACCCAAAATCATGTGTATTTGCCTGAACCCTGTCCTTCACATGTTTCATTTGTCTAACTATTTATATGTAGAATCATAGACAGCAGATGCAAACTGACACCCTAATACCATTTCTTGTTAAAGCCTGACATGAAAATAACTGGGTCACTGTCTTTTCCTCTATTTTTGTGCGCTTGTTTGATATGCTGTCTTTTGATTAGCATCATCAGATGCCAATAATTGGCAATCACATTTCACTGGTTTCCTCACTGACTGGAGATTAAAGGCATTGATCTATTATGAGATATTTTAGATTGTCCAGCATCTCTTGGACATGTCAATTCACATAATGTCCAGACTGACAATTGTTAGTTCTCAGTTTGAACAGGTCCCACAAAGTTATCTCTGAAGAGTCATTTATGAAAAATAAGCGGTATATTCAATACAATCAATCTAAAAGTCACTATGTCATAATGGATGTATCGCACTGTATGATCATTCAATTTCATGGGGGACTAACTGTTGTTGATTTTGTTGTAGGTAAATGTATCTGTTTGCAGGTGATTTAACCCTTTCCCTCATAGAGGAAACCATGAAAAGACCTATGCGAACAACATAAAACCAGATCAGCCTGCGAGTAACTCACAGGCTGATCAAGTTTTATGCTGTTCACTACTCCACAGTGGTCTGGAAATGAGGACTTTATAATTAAATTTGGTAA
>CM037779.1:43005013-43043669 GCA_021229015.1 Solen grandis | reverse complement strand
ATTAGAAATTATCTTAATATGCAGATAGTTTATCCAAGATGCAATGTCTTTCAGGTGAATACATCTAGCAAAAATGCGAATCTACTTAAATGATTTTAGTGATAAATATTTTGATGTTTAATCCGTGTAAACAACGAATTCAATTTCTTTTTGCAACAAACTAAATTTATAGTCTGGACATTGAAACATACATTCGGAGCATGTCGCCCTTCGAATGGACTATGCCGGGGGTTGCCGAGTAGATAGGATTGTATGACAGACAGAGGGACAAACTACTTCCGTCGATGTTTTATAACTTCATAATGTAAAAGAAATCCCAGAACGATGCAATGGACTTAAAAATAACACATGCGCATAAAAACCTTAACCCGAAACAAGATTCCCTAACGTCGATCTTGTCAGTGCGGACAGACAGACGGACGAACGTTTATGATAAATAGCATCCACAGAACATGGTGTGAATTGAATATCATCTTTTCTTTTTACTTTAATAGCAATGGCTAGCAATTATCTACAAATGTTTATTGCTATTTTTAGACCTTTTGATCAATGATAACCCACAATAGGTGTTATGTGTTTGGTTTTTGTTTGAACTTTTGTAGAGACGGCATACATAGGAGACAACGATTCGATACAAGGGAGTTCGAGCATTACCCTAGCTCATTATCTGTTCCTTAAGTTCCTGGGTAATAACCATTACTGAGTACTCCGAGTTCCAATAGCAACCCCATTTTACAGAGTGCCAGGCAAGAGTGCATCTTTGTTTGATGTGGTAAACAGAGATAAATACCCAAGCTGGTTCTCGAACACTAGAACCCCTGGTCGCTTAGCGTATACTCTACCACTGAGCTATTGTGCCGGTTTTAGAGAAGAGAGAAGGGATAATTGAACGCTGACCACAACAATCATTTTTAAGATGCGGAAAATAATTGAATAAAAAATCCATTATATATAATAGTTATTATTTTATTTATTTCCAACCATTCAATAGACATACACGCAAGTATGTACACACTGTTGATTAGATGTTTGTCTACCGAATTTATGGAATACATAATTTTGTCTTTGGGTAAGGCATTCATACGTAAAACCAAATGATATTCATTTGAAATTCAATATTGGTGGTAGTGGCAGTTTTGCTAAATAGTTATCTTATATATTAATGTTCTATTGAATCTATAAATGGATTCAATTTTGGTAAACTTAAAGATTAAAAGTCTTATATGTCCACATTGTTTTACAGATTTGTTTACAGTTATGTGTTAAGATTCATTAATTCAAACAAGTTATTTCAGCAATGGAAAAAATGCCCAAATTGATATTTTTTAAAATGACAATTATTTTTCATTATATACATATATATGACTTCTCACTTCGAAATTTGCTTAATTGTATTTTTGAGTTAAATATGATTTGAATAAAGAAATATTGTTATACGATATGTGTCCTGTAGGGTTATTGACTGCAGTATCACAGCCAGGCCTAACCCTGAGCATATCGGAGGAAAGCGTTTCTTGGCAGACAGCCATTCAGTCAGGCTATACACTCAGCAATCATTCTATAGACAAACATGGCGGCTGGAAATCTATTATTTCGTACATACCAGAAGGAGAAAGATTCTGGATAGCGGCAAGGGCTGCACACACACCCTTTGTGTCTTGGGAAGGTATGTGAATAAGTGTTGTTTGCATGGAATTCGTTTTTCAGTCATTTAGTGACATAGCGCGAAGTTCACTGACAATACTTAGCGCTAAGTAATACTTAAATACCTAAGGTAGAATTACATTAATCTTGTTTTTCTAATAACAATATCCAATAATATTTTTTTTAAATTAATATTGTTAGTTATTGTGTTAATAATTCATATTAGCCTAGTCATAAACTCGAGTATTTCATGAAATAGGGAAGGTGGAAAGAGATTCTAAAATGTGTTTCTTGTTAATTTCAGTATTTGACTTTTCATAAATACTAAATATAATCCATGTTATTTTGATATAACAACGAAAGTGCAACTAAGCTCATCATAAAGTAGTCAATCACAAATTCCAAACGTTGAGTATCGCTTTGGACATATTAGTCTTCTTTCTTCGACCACAACAGGGTGTGCACGCTGGACCGGGGGTTCCGGCTGTGAATACAATCATTTTGCTGGAGGATCTATCGGGGATTGTATCCGGCACTGTGGGACGGAGGACCACTTTGTCTTGCTACAGGTAAAGTGTCTAAATACATGTATATATATTAAAATCAATAAAGAATGACAATACTTTTAAACAGGCTCTGGCTTAACATTGTCAAAAAGGATCTGCTACATATTGTACATTTGAGAAAGGGCTAAAATTGTCAAATATCTATGTCGGAACAGAGGACAGAATGCAAATGTGTGCAAGGGCGAAAAAGAGATGCCTGTTTCCAACAATCAACCGACCGATGTGATGAAGCTTGCCCTAACATCCCCAATGATTGGTGTGGTGGACAGACAACCTCTATGTCTCTATACTATACAGGTATGAGTTTTTACCTATTTTCCCCGTAGCTCCAGAAACAGTTACATTGTATTTTGTAATTCATTTTCATATAAATAGATCATGAATGTTAATCATTTCATAATCAAATGTTATAAGCCAGATGCCCCCCTTGTATTTTGTGAATACCTGTTATATTGAAACAGGGTGTTGAAATACATTATGGAGCGAACACGAAACCTGACCTCTTATTTTGAACATGAGATTGAGCCAAGATGGTTGTAACATGCGCTCTGCACATCCTCGCAATATTTTGAACATTTATATGTTGGTTGCGGACACGAAATATAGCCATATGGCACATGACCTCTATTTATGACATTGAACTTGAAACAATCTGGTTGTAACACCTTGCACATCCTCGCGATTTGGTGATCATTTGTGGCGAGTGAATTTAAAATCACTCAAGTTGTTCAACAGTTATGTATTTTCTTTATGAACTTTTTGAAATCGTGAGACATATCCCTTTAGCATTTCCTTTCAAGAAAGTATTGTAACGTCTTTCTTTCAAAGAGAGAATGTGTACTTTGAAACATTAGACTATTTTTTATGCATCATGTATGTATCATGTAGAGTATATATAGTATTAATATTTCTTCACCTAATATATTGTATATTACAGGTCCATTCGGCATGAATATTACAACTAACAACGGTATGGGTGATAATGAAATGAATTGCGCCATATATTGGTATGACGGCCGTGACATTAGATCTAATAAAAGCTCTGCATTCAGTCTTCAGATGATCTCCTGTAATTATAAATTAAGACGTTACATTTGTGGAGGTGTGTAATTTTAATTATTAACATATCAATTAGATCATGATATTAAATGCATATTTCATTAACAAGAAATATAGAACACACACATATTTGGCATCAATTCTGGTGATACCTTGCTATGGGAAATGCATGTTCCTTGCGAAATAAAATCGCTGTATATGTTATATACGAATAATATGGCAAATTAGATATTTTCATAAAATTTACCAACATATTTTACAATTACTATTTTCGTATTATATCTATATAACATAATTCGTCCAAGATATATAATGTGTATGCTATTTTTTAATGTTTATCTGTATTTCTGCATGAAGAAAAGGGAATAAATTAGAAAAGTGACCACGAAAAATGTGTATGAGAAATTTAAAAACGTTTAATGTTTAAATCTTATTTTTTTCACAAGTTAACTAAAAAGTAAGACATAATACATGAATTAATTCACTGCTGAAGTATGCCTAAAAATCGTTTGATAAAATATTCGACATGTTTTTAAGGTGAGAAGTTTTTAAGGTCCTTGATTTACTTGGTTGACTGATATGTGATTATTGTAGTATCAAACTTACAACTGCCTAACTTATATACTCAGATTTGGTGTGTTTAGTATCTTTCATTGTTGAAAGTATCGAGAACCATTAGACCAAGTAGTGTTGATTCCACATTTCCATCTTTCCTATACATATATATATATCTTCACCCCGTTTTAATCTTAGAAAAAAATAGCAAACGATCTTTCTTCTTTCTTTATATATTACAGGCAGAAATTTTTCCATAAGTGTAGACAACAAAGTGGCTGTCACGTGGCTCGAGTCGCTAAGCCTCTGCAACCACTCAAAGCACCATCTGTATTACAAGGACTCTGTTAGATTGGAAAAAGTTAATCTGCACTGGACGTCAATTAGGCGTGGCTTAGTCATAAACTGGACACATGTATCAGGTATGGAAAACTGGCATCATATCATAAAATCAACGGCAATGTTAGAAAAGGACAAATACAATTATCAGCGTCAGTTTTCCTACATTACTTTTGATATTTTAAAGGGACTGCCTCCCAGATTCTATAAATATCACCGTTAAATCTATAAACTCATTTTCGGACGTAAATGTTATCAATTTTGTTATAAAGTCTACCAACAGCCAGAAAAATATAATTATTTTCTTATTATAATCAAATAAAATCGTTTCCGATCTTATCCAATGAGGGAGTTTCCCGTTCATAAATAAAACTTTGATTTCGTTATACGGGCACTTCACAAAGATCACGTGATCGATAAATGCATTGTCAATGAGGGTAGGGATCGAATTTGAATGGGACGAAACGGTTTTGGGGTTAACGTCTTGATTTCCAATCATAAAGACGTCAATACTGATCAATATAATCTCTTGGCTGTCGTTTTAAGATATTAAGCTGTTATCGTTACAAATTACATTAATGTATGCAATGCCTTTGAGGAGGTCCCCAGTTTTGGAAAATATATCTATCAACAATTTAGCAACCAGGCTGTCGCTGTCGACTCCAATTGTGTTCTTTATGTCGCCCCATCCCGTGACTCGATCGCCGATATTTACAAGTTTTGATCTATAGCGTTTCTGTCTCGCAGCAATGGTACGCTTTTTTTGCGCTTGCTGTTTTTTTTTTATATTATAGTGCTAGAAATAGCTTGTTTGATTAGATGCGCATATGCGAACGGGCACGTGCGCTGTCACGTGATTTTTCAGAAATCTAATTTTAAAATTGACTGCGTTTGTAACGCAGTAAAATCTGCGTTAGAAAAAAACTGCGAAAACAGCAATATCTCGGGATTTCTTGGGTAATGTAAGTTATCAGTGATTAGATTTCAATGCCTCACATACAATTATAACATTGACTTTCTTGAATTTAGAATTGTTTTGTTTTTTTCGTCATTTTAGCATCTGTGGGGCAGTCCCTTTAAGTTTAATAAATGTTGTGTTTCTACTTTTAACGAACACACAGAAAGTCTTGTTATATATTATTGGTATACTGATATAAGGATAAAAGAATGATTAGGTATTTACTATTTTCTTAGGTTTGACAAATATAGTTCTGCCTCACTGCGATACAATACCCCGTCACATTATCATGAAACTGAAAACTATTCTTTCCTTGAGTACTCAGTGCAAAGTTCAAAGGAATAATATACCATTACACATTCGGCCGGTTATTCACCTCTGGAACAATTGCAAACTCGATAAATAAAATGTCATCTATTCCACCTCAAAGTAATTTCTTACACGCTTTAATTTGTACTTTAAACCAATGGTAGTTAAAACAACTTATTTACAGATAGAAGTTTTCCGTTTTGTGTCAGTGTCGGTAGAGACAACTCTTCAAGATTGTTTCTATACGAAGATATGTGTGAACGGAAGCTTAGATATCTGGTCAATCAATACGGTAACAATGTTAAAATATAAACTCTCGCATTTTTTAGATTCAGATTTTTAAACTTTTTTTCTTGATAATTTTTAGTAAATAGACTTATTCAATATTATTTTTAAATACAAAACATCGATTTACAAGAATATCTATAGACGTGTATGATCAGATCTAATAACTCGCAATTGTATTTATTATAAAATATATTTCAAGTATGCAAGTATATACAATAACAATTATAATGCATTACCGCAACAGGGGATGTAGACAAGGCATCATGGCTCTCTGTCCACTACATTGTGATTGTAGCAGCTGTAGTTGTCATTTTCCTGGCAACAATAGTTGGACTTTTGTATCGGGGCATCGCCACATGGAGGTACGCTAGGAGTACATTAATGAACATGTCATGAGTGAAATATTAATGTATGCAACATAACAAATTACCTGTCATGTCCTTACAAGCATTTTTGAAAACCAGAAACTAGTGATAATGATGAGGATAATGATGATGATTAGTAAAGAAATATTTCTGGAGACCAGTTAGTATAAGTGTACTCACTACCCACTATTGGCATGTTTCTAGGTCGGCTTTTCTCTCAATACAACCAGAAAAGTTAACAAACAGCTTCTATCATGTGCTCACTGCACTGTTCTCTTATTACAAATCTTCTAGAACATTCTGCATGCTGTCTGCGCAAGAAAGCTTTCACACCCAGCTCTCCCAAGTTGCAGGAAGTTAGATGTACCCGGAAATGACGTCACCCTGGTCGAACTAGGAAGATAGGCCCGTCACAGTTTCTGTCGGCTTCTGCTTCATTTTCCTGTCTGTAAGGGATCGTGGGGCATTAGGTACTGACCCTGCAACACAGTAATCTTGTATGCAGACAAGATTTGATTAGTGGTAGGCCGAGCTCAACACAGGTTATATGTTGGATCGACTGACATGACCCAATTCAACAATTAACAAAGAAACTGGTAAATACGGAACGAAACAGGAATGATATTCATACTGGTTCCATTTTCTATATCTCCAACAATTCAATATGTCGGTCGGTCCGTGTATACTTGTTTATAAGCACACCACAAACTTACCCATTCTCTTCTGTATCTCCTTCTGTCTGACAACCACTTTGACCATGTATCCCATGAGCTTTGTTGCTTTGCAGGTGTTTCCAATGTTTTCAACATCCTTTACTAGTGTACTGGCCTATCATTGCCGTTTTCCCTGACTTGTTGCCTAAACGATACAAAATATAAACCCTGCCAAGGATAATACCGTTCCAGACAAGGGATTTTCACTATCCGCAGACAATGACTGTAAATAAATATTCTTTTCTTCGACAACCTAGGTCATTGGATTTTAGTATTATTCTACTCACTATTCAGAACGTTAACACCTTACAGATGAATGTAGTAAATATAGTGTGATACCGTAACGGTTGCTTCTGAACAAAATAATGTTAGTAAGTATATAATGATCGCGAGGATATGTGAATATTCATACACAATGTGGTGATTTTAGCGTGATGATTCACACACATACTGCTTATGTCTGTAATTAAGTTGCTTATTATACCAGGTCTACATTCAGCTTTTTAAATAGTAACATTTTACAAACATGCGTGGATTATTTAAGGTGTATATTAGAAAAAATGTGTCCAATAGCATTGCTTCATTCACACAGGCACAATTTAAATCCAAAACCATGTGCCTTTATTCTATTTTTCTTAATAAATATATTTCAATTTATCGTTATATATACCGGATATAAATAGAGATTTTATAACAAATGAAGTTTTATTAAATGTTTCTTGTTTTTGCATCATTCTTTATTACCATTATCATGACATGATATCACTATATTTTATTTATTGATTCATGTCTCAGAAATATAATATCAGTTTCTTTTTTAACAATATGTGCATTAGCCATTAACTTATGAGTTAGCTGTTTACTTTCAGACTGAAGCACAATCCAGTTAATAACGAAAGAGAAGCACATCTAGCTCACCAATCATCTTTAGTGAGACTCAATCCCCATTCTAGCCCTGTCTTCTCAGAAAACAGAAGTCATATGCTTAATGGATTCCAGGAAGAGGAGATGGGGAGTCTTGACGAAGCAAGAGGTATTAGAGAAGAATCGGATAACGAGGTCCCAACAAACATATACCATACGTTTGCCACTGCAGCTGCAATTGTTAACGCCGGAAACCAATATGTGTACAGCACAGTTGTCCGGAAAGAAAACCGTAAAAGATTTGACTATAACAATGCATGCATTGGACGTGCTTTGAGTGAAAATGCATCTGGAATGATTGACCCAATCTACAATGTTGGCGGCGCACAGATGCCCGATGTCGTGGATCAAAAGTCTGTTTATGAAAATACACTGTTATAAATACAGCAATGTTGCCTTTCTGATATCATTTCTTTGTGTGTATATTAAACGTGGTGTAAGTACATAAATGTATTAGATTTGCTTCTAAACATTTTTTTTCTACAAATTACATATTTCAATAATAACAATGTCGAAATTCCTTACAGATATCAATGTTTCCTACAAAACAATTCACATGGTTTTCCTACATTTAATATGCTTATATATATAAAACTGCCTCTGTAAAAAACAAAATGTTTTGTATTCACAAAATCTTATTTCAAATTTAGTTTTCTATCAACAGAAATTTATCAATATTAGTTTCTTGTAATCCTTCCTGATAATGTTTAAAATATAGATCACTATAAATAGCGTTACACAAGAGAGACCAATTACATGTTCTTAAAAATCAATATTTTCAAGTATAATACCGGTAGATACAATTATAAATTTAAAATGATATTTTTCTTTGCTTCATGTCTTCATGTCTATTTACAAATGTAAATTTAAAACGCCTTTTTATTAAAGTCGTAAGTTACAAAGCATACAGCGTCTAATTTATTCCAGTTACTATAAGGTCAAGATGAAACACACGAAGAAACTGTTAGAATTCTATCAGTAGTAAGTCTGACGGTTTGCATCCAAACAAACTTGACCTCCTTTCTAGGTGGGCGGCCATCTTTGTTACTATTTATAGTAACTCATTTGCATAAAAGCATTATAGGGTATGACGCGTAGTGGCCATGTTGTAGGCGATCAGTTTATTTCTTATGTGTGTATTGCGCATGCGTGGTGGCCATTTAGGATTATAGTATGACATCATGAGCTATATTTAGAATGACATTATGATCTATAGTTAGAATGACCTTATCGGTAGAATGACCTTATGTTTGTCCCAATAATATACAGAGCTGACTTGTATATTCAGTCATAGGGCTTAATCACGGACATTGAGGGTCAGGTCCTCAGCCTTAGACGGGGACTATACAAAGTCTTATAACAATAATGATATCAACATATGATCATCATACAATACGATAAATATAATAAAAATATATCAAACAATATTGGAACATACTTTTTGACATACCTGTACACTTTACTTCAACACAAACCGGAAATGGACCAATTTTTGAACATGTCTGTACACGTATTTCAACACTTTTACATGTCTGTACACGTTATTTCAACATGAAACGGAAATAAAGATCAATTCCTAAGAATTCAGACGTGGGTGGAACACAATTTTTGAACATGTCTGTACACGTTATTTCAACATAATGACTTCTTTGCGAATATTGACATCATTTAAAGCAGGCACCAGTACATTTCATAATCACATACACAGTGACCTATATACCAACAGAAAGAAAAACATCTTACCTACCATGCATGAATACGTTTTACTTTGAATCTGGAGTAACACACTTATTGACCTCCATTTGTTTAATTCTCTCTCTCTTAATTTCTGTAGAGTTTGTATATGATTATATAAGCACATTCTCATACTTAAACTTGTATCAAATTTAATGAAGTACATGAGCACGTACATGTATACATGTACAAATGCATGTTCATGTTTCACACACACACACACACACACACACACCCACGATATACCATTTTAAGTCAGTATTTCCGGTAATTATTCTTTGAAATGTGTATTTCCAGTGTACAACTAGAGTAAACCAGAGATAACTGGTTTACAATTTGAACCGACCAATGCAATGTCTTCATTTTATATCGATTGAACAAATCTAGACATGTTGTCTAAAAATAACCATGACTTAGATCAACAACCAATCAGAAAAGAAATGCAGAATCGCATCACACACACACATCTCAGGTTATTATTCTTGGAAATGTATTTCCAGTGTACAACTAGAGTAAACCAGAGATAACTGGTTTACAATTTGAACCGACCAATGCCATGTCTTCATTTTATGTCGATTGAACAAGTCTAGACATGTTGTCTAAAAATAACCATGACTTAGATCAACAACCAATCAGAAACGAAATGTAGTATTACAACCAATGACATCTTTCATTCCATGAATTGGCGCGACATTGCACAACAACCAGCAATCATTTTTACTCCATGAACCTATGAGGCGTATACACACACACGCACACTATTCAAACAAAATCATAGAATGTGTTCATGGTTCTGGAAATGAAATGGACATGTTGAATAAGGTAAACTTTTTAATTATAAATACCTTTTTTTCCCAGTATCAATTTTATATCACACAACAAAATTTCTAAAAAGTTAATTATATCCATTTTTTTTCGAAATCAAAATCCCTTGCACAAAAAGTCAAACTGATCACTCCAAAAGCATTCACAGAAAGAACGAAATTGTCAAATTTTTGCGCCAAATTCTTTTGTATAAAAATGTTTAAAGATGTGTTGGAAGGTCAATAATCAATATTATGGATATGATTGAGCCACTTGATTTTAACTTAAAACACATGTTTATGTTTAATCGATATAATCCTGGAGTGGACGGGTGAAACAGCTGCGACCTTGCAGCAGGGAACTAATTAAAAAGACATTAACTCTTTCAGTTTATTAAATTCTAATATCATTCGAATATAAGTATAAACATTGATTAAATGAATGAATTTTGTTATTTTGATTTCAGAAATCAGTTTATTGATATTGTTTTAGTGCAAATCAAGTCTAAATATATGATTGATCCGATATTGATTATTTATCGATTTTATATATATCATACAAAAATCAGTATTTTCTTCTTTTTTTTTTCACTAATATTTAGTCATTTGAGCATACAAATAATAACTAGATTCAAAATAAATCGAACCGGAAGTCCATGATGAATAAAAACCGGAAATGACGTCATCAAATGCCAAAAAATGACTCTATCTTCCTTAGTTGTAATCCGATTTGAATATTTTTTATAGCTATGGAAAGCTCAAATTGAGATCTTCACTTTGAACTCTCTTAACCGGATATCCATGATGAATAAAAACCGGAAATGACGTCATCAAATGTAAAAAATGACTCTATCTTCCTTAGTTGTTATCCGATTTGAATATTTTTTATAGCTATGGAAAGCTCAAATTGAGATCTTCACTTTGCACTCTCTTAACCGGATATCCATAATGAATAAAAAAACGGAAATGACGTCATCAAATGTAAAAAATGACTATATCTCCCTTAGTTGTTAACCAATTTGAATCATTTTCATAGCTTTTGTAAGCTCTAAGTGAGATCTATACTTTGAACTCCTTAACCGGAAGTCCATGATAAATAAAGAACCGGAAATGACGTCATCACATGTTATCACATGTTAAAATCGACCCTATTTCCCTTAGTTTTCCATTGATTTAATTTTTTTATTACTTTGGTAAGCTCTAAGTGAGATCTATACTTTGAACCCTGTCAACCGGAAGTCCAGGGGCCTTTAAAACCGAAATGACGTTATCAAATGTAAAAATGACCCTATGTTGTATAGTGAATTCTATACAATGAATTCGCTTGACCGGAAGTCCAAAATCCTTTAAAAAACGGAAATGACAACATTCTATGTGAAACTGACCCTCTCTTCATTAGTTTGAACTTCGAGGGTATAAAAAACCATACGAAAATCGTGTTAGTCATACAAGTTTTGACACTCAGGCTAACAACATGTGGAATTTAACAATGTGGAGATTCAGCATGACTTGAAAATATGGAATTTGTACAAAATATGGAATAAGATGTTATATTCAATGTTCGTTTGCTGGTCGATTCTCCTATAAGATGGACAATGTCATGAACTACGACGAGGGATTTTCAAAGCCGGATCTAGAGATGTGTAAACACTGATTAATATAAGAACAAGCAGGATCAAAGTCTAAAAAACTTATTAGTGTTTAGAGTGTGAACAAGTATTCACAAGAAGGGACAATTTGTTAAGACATTGTGCATTTAAACATGGAAATGAAAAGACGGTCAATGAAACGCCTCCTCCTCCGGAATTGACTTCTCCTCCTCAAGGAGGAGGAGTTCATCCTCTCTCTCCTCCTCAAGGAGTACAGACACAAAAGAAAGTTAGGGAAATACCTCCTTCAACATTAACTAATGGACAGGAATTTGTTTTTCCACATCCCTTTACGTGTATGGTCAGCGGATCGACCTCTCGCGGTAAAACTTACTTCGTATCACAGCTACTACAGAGGGCTTATGAAAAACTTCGTATTATCTGGTTATACAAGAGATGGCAACCGTTATATGACGAAATACAAAGAAACGTTTTTCCGGAAGTAGAATTAAAAAAAGGAGTACCTTTTAATCTGGAAAAAGATGAGTTTTTGGACCCTAGAGTCAGAAATGTGATCATATTAGATGACATGGCTACGGAAGCGGTGAAAGACCAACGAGTGGCCGATTTATTCACGGAAGGTAGCCACCATCGAAATCTGTCTGTCATCGCTATCAACCAAAACCTGTATTTCAGCAAAGATCCTACCCAGAGACGAAATTGCCATTATCTGGTATTATTTAACAACCCTCTATGACCCTTGCCCGACAAATGTAACCCAGTAACCCCCAAGAACTGTTAAGACTTTTTGAAAAGGCTGTTAGTCATCCCTATGGCTATTTACTCATAGATTTAAAGCCACTTACACCAGCTTCACTGCTCATGTGCACGAATGTGATGGAATTTATAAGAGAAACAGATTGTAGAATGGAACCACAAAACGATATACAGAGACAGGATACTGTTCCAGTCGAGACTTTGCAAAACATCATGATTTCTTGCGACGACTGCGGTTCTATGTTTTCAGACATTAGTAACTTACAAAAACATGTCAGAGCATGGTGTCCAGCGGTGTTGAAAAGAAAAGCTGAACATACTAGTAATGAAGATGAGCCTACGAGTAAAGTAGGCCGTCGAGATTGGATCACCTGCGATGATGGTTCTGATAATGAAAGTTCTATGGACGAACAAGGCTACATTGAAGACATAAATGAATATTTTGAATCCTTAGCCAAAAAAGCTGGTGAGAAAACGGAAACAATTTGGGATGAAAAATACTACGAATATAGAAATGAAGGAAACTCAGAACAGAAAGCCCGTTCAAAAGCCTACGAGTTTGTCTTTGAAGACGATAAAAAAGAATTCATGCGAATGTAAACAGAATGTTTGAGAACAGCGGCTCAACTAGAAGGAAGCGTCGTTCATCAGAAAATTCTTCGAGAAATTTTGGATTCAGACAATAAAAAGAAAGTGATTAAACGAGTATTGAAAAAGTACAATCATTGGTTCGATGAGGTCATTGGTCACGGAGAGATAGATTCGGAATCTAGTGATGATGATGATGATGATGATGAATAAGTTTATAAGGGGAGAAGACTAATAGACATAAATAAAAACTAATAATGAACATTGACAGATGGTCACAACATTTTCGCCTCATGGCCGAGGGAAAACTACGTCCTAATCATAAAGGACACTACTTTGTAGAAAAAACACAGACTAGTGGCACGTCTAAAGAACCGACCATTCAGTATGTTACCCCTGTGGCACAAGCGGTAGAAATGGCCAAGTCAGAACTCAAGAGACAAGACTCTCCACCAAGGGAAAGAAAGTCTACTTCCATGAAACGCCAGAATATGAGTTCCCCTGTAAAATCAAACAAAAGATTTCGACCACCAGGAATTCCGGCCAATTCAACCTTCTATGTTTGAGACTAAGGACAATATAATTGTAGAACAGAAAATGTGTGCATGTTAAAACGATTTGTATTGCAAAATAAAATAAGTAACAGATTAAAATGTGTTTGTTTTCTTTGACAATAGGATCCTCAAAACAACCAACTCTTTAAAAAATGGGAAAACAATGAAATCGATAATTGACAAAAAAAATTTAAGCTACTTACTATTTGTAAATGGAGGTCAATAAGTGTGTTACCCCAGATTCAAAGTAAAACGTATTCATGCATGGTAGAAAAGATGTTTTTTCTTTCTGTCGGTATATAGGTCACTGTGTGTGTGATTATGAAATGTACTGGTGCCTGCTTTAAATGATGTCAATATTCGCAAAGAAGTCATTATGTTGAAATAACGTGTACAGACATGTTCAAAACTAATTGTGTTGAAATAACGTGTACAGACATGTTCAAAAATTGAAATTTTTTTAAATATTTATATTCCGTCTAAGGCTGAGGACCTGACCCTCAATGTCCGTGATTAAGCCCTATGACTGAATATACAAGTCAGCTCTGTATATTATTGGGACAAACATAAGGTCATTCTACCGATAAGGTCATTCTAACTATAGATCATAATGTCATTCTAAATATAGCTCATGATGTCATACTATAATCCAAAATGGCCACCACGCATGCGCAATACACACATAAGAAATAAAATGGTCGCCTACAACATGGCCACTACGCGTCATACCCTAAAATGCTTATATGCAAATGAGTTACTATAAATAGTAACAAAGATGGCCGCCCACCTAGAAAGGAGGTCAAGTTTGTTTGGATGCAAACCGTCAGACTTATTACTTCTATCAGTGTTTTGGCATTGAATCGAACATAAAATATAGTGTATTTTATTATGGACTCTAGGTACAGTTTTGTGTGTGGTATTGAGCTTTGACTTTGGATGACTCTGACCATAACCCAGTGACTTACTCATTGATTCTTAAGCTATAAGCTTCAAATTTGGACCACAGGCACTGGTTGGTTTGTAGAATTGAAATGATTTTTCCGTATTTCTGCATGGATAATATATTCAGTACAACTATGCTTTAATATAGTAACTTGTGAAGGCAATATTTCTCAGATGAGCGTCTTCAGACCCATCTTGTCCCTCTTGTATGAAATATTAAAGTAAATGACTAAATTGAAATAAAATGTTACCTTGATAACTATCAATATTTGTTAAGAAAAGAAATATATATTAGAGAAACAAGAACATAATTATCATTTATCATGTTTTTTTTCCACCAATAATTCCTACCTTAATAAATAAATATGTTTCATTTGTCTATTTTCCAAAATTAAAAATATTTAGACCATGACGGATTCCTGGTAGTTTATATGTTGATATTTTTGAAACTTATGATCCTAGGTGGCCCTTTGTTATATGGTCCTAGGTGGGCCTACACATGTATTTGGTAGGTGGTCCTAGATGGTCCTAAGGGGGTCCTATTTGAGCCTGCATGGTTTGAGATGGTCCTAGGTAGGCGGTGGTCCTATGTGGTCCGAGATGGTCCAAGGTGTTTCTCAGGTGGTCCTAGACGGCAACGCGCCTGGGCTGGTTCCCTGCATGTTCTTTTTCAATATTACGAATTACATTTGAAGAAAATTCTCAGCACAGTTTTATCTAATAAACTCGATTCTTTTATTATTATTGTCCACACTATAATAAACATAAAGAAGCGTTGTAATCATAACGCGTTAAGGGGCCAAAACATTTAAGCCTTATAAGATGAAATATCTATGTGTATGTGGATCAACATAATTTTAGAATACAATATTTTTCTTAAAATCTTGTATAAATTAAGCAAGGGTGTACATGATTAAATTGTTAAGAGGAAAGACAAGTCTTAGATGGTCCTTACACCAGCGACACATGAATTATCATTTATTTTTTATTTAGAGCACACGAAATCAGCGTATGGGATATGAAAAAAAAAACATACAACGCCAGCACAGAAAGTGGCGTCCGGCGAAAAACACAGTCCAGTGTCCATATGACGAACATATCAGTCGCACGGGAAACCAGTTTGTCGATCGTCTGCAAGTCAAAGTTAACATATTAGAAATTATCTTAATATGCAGATAGTTTATCCAAGATGCAATGTCTTTCAGGTGAATACATGCAAATGTATCTATAAATGATTTTAATGTGATTTAATCCTAGCAAAATTGAATCTACTTAAATGATTTTAGTGATAAATATTTTGATGTTTAATACGTGTAAACAACGAATTCAATTTCTTTTTGCAATACAAATAAATGTATTATTTCTTCGAAAAACACACATACATACACACTAGCATAGTCCAAATCTGAATCACGTGTTTTCATGTCACAACACTATCAAATTGTAGCAAAAGACAAGCAGTTGACTAAGTCATTTTAATTCCCGATCTTTAGTCTGAAATATGTATGAATATGACTCCTTTCGAGATACAATACACACTTGACCCTTTTCTTTCTTTTGTCTTTCTTTTATTCATGACATGACCAAGTTCTGAGAATAAATGCAGGATGAATTTATAATTCGCATGTATTTTATGTTATATCAGAAAATGGATTAATCTCATGAATTTTAAAAAGAAATTACGGTATTCTAAGACAATATATAATGTTATCCTACATGTACTTTGGGCCTAAAATACAGATTTAGTGTTTTAATGAGAATACATTCAAAAGAAATACAAAATGAACATTGAAACGAACAACCTAAATTTATAGTCTGGACATTGAAACATACATTCGGAGCATGTCGCCCTTCGAATGGACTATGCCGGGGGCTGCCGAGTAGATAGGATTGTATGACAGACAGAGGGACAAACTACTTCCGTCGATGTTTTATAACTTCATCATGTAAAAGAAATCCCAGAACGATGCAATGGACTTAAAAATAACACATGCGCATAAAAATCTTAACCCGAAACAAGATTCCCTAACGTCGATCTTGTCAGTGCGGACAGACAGACGGACGAACGTGTATGATAAATAGCATCCACAGAACATGGTGTGAATTGAATATCATTTTTTCTTTTTACTTTAATAGCAATGGCTAGCAATTATCTACAAATGTTTATTGCTATTTTTAGACATTTTGATCAATGGTAACCCACAATAGGGGTTATGTGTTTGGTTTTTGTTTGAACTTTTGAAAAGACGGCATACATAGGAGACAACGATTCGATACAAGGGAGTTCGAACATTACCCTAGCTCATTATCTGTTCCTTAAGTTCCTGGGTAATAACCATTACTGAGTACTCCGAGTTCCAATAGCAACCCCATTTTACAGAGTGCCAGGCAAGAGTGCATCTTTGTTTGATGCGGTAAACAGAGATAAATACCCAAGCTGGTTCTCGAACCCTAGATCCCCTGGTCGCCTAGCGTATACTCTACCACTGAGCTATTGTGCCGGTTTTAGAGAAGAAAGAAGGGATAACTGAATGCTGACCACAACAATCATTTTTAAGATGCGGAAAATAATTGAATAACAAATCCATTATATATAATAGTTATTATTTTATTTATTTCCAACCATTCAATAGACATACACGCAAGTATGTACACACTGTTGATTACATGTTTGTCTACTGGATTTATGGAATACATAATTTTGTCTTTGGGTAAGGCATTCATAGGTAAAACCAAATGATATTCATTTGAAATTCAATATCGGTGGTAGTGGCAGTTTTGCTAAATTGTTATCTTATATATTAATATTCTATTGAATCTATAAATGGATTCAATTTTGATAAACTTAAAAGTTAAAAGTCTTATATGTCCACATAGTTTTACAGATTTGTTTACAGTTATGTGTTAAGATTCATTAATTCAAACAAGTAACTTCAGCAATGGAAAAAATGCCCAAATTGATATTTTTTGTAATGACAATTATTTTTCATTATATACATATATATGACTTCTCACTTCGATTTGCTTAATTGTATTTTTGAGTTAAATATGATTTGAATAAAGAAATATTGTTATACGATATGTATCCTATAGGGTTATTGACTGCAGTATCACAGCCAGGCCTAACCCTGAGCATATCGGAGGAAAGCGTTTCTTGGGAGACAGCCATTCGGTCAGGCTATACACTCAGCAATGATTCTATAGACAAACATGGCGGCTGGAAATCTATTATTCCGTACATACCAGAAAGAGAAAGATTCTGGATAGCGGCAAGGGCTGCACACACACCCTTTGTGTCATGGGAAGGTATGTGAATAAGTGTTGATTGCATGGAATTCGTCTTTCAGTCATTTAGTGACATGGCGCGAAGTTCACTGACAATACTTAGCGCTAAGTAATACTTAAATACCTAAGGTATAATTACATTATTCTTGTTTTTCTAATAACAATATCCAATAATATTTTTTTTAAATTAATATTGTTAGTTATTAAGTTAATAATTAATCCCCCGCCGCGAAGCGGGAGGGGGGTTATAGGAATGCCCTTCGTCCGTCCGTCCGTCAGTCCGTCCGTCCGTCAGTCCGTCAGTGTGTCCGAAACATTTTCGTGTCCGCTCCATATCTCATGAACGCTTGGACACATTTTCTTCAAACTCGGCTAAAGTGTTAACCTCATTGAGCTGATGTGCAGAAGGCATGTGGCGGTCACGCTGGCTCAAGGTCAAGGTCATACTTGAAGGTCAAATGTTATTTTCGTGTCCGCTCCATATCTCATGAACGCTTGGACACATTTTCTTCAAACTCGGCTAAAGTGTTAACCTCATTGAGCTGATGTGCAGAAGGAATGAGGCGGTCACGCTGGCTCAAGGTCAAGGTCATACTTGAAGGTCAAATGTTATTTTCGTGTCCGCTCCATATCTCATGAACGCTTGGACACATTTTCTTCAAACTCGGCTAAAATGTTAACCTCATTGAGCTGATGTGCAGAAGGCATGAGGCGGTCACGCTGGCTCAAGGTCAAGGTCATACTTGAAGGTCAAGTGTTATTTTCGTGTCCGCTCCATATCTCATGAACGCTTGGACACATTTTCTTCAATCTCGGCTAAAATGTTAACCTCATTGAGCTGATGTGCAGAAGGCATGAGGCGGTCAAGCTGGCTCAAGGTCAAGGTCATACTTGAAGGTCAAATGTTATTTTCGTGTCCGCTCCATATCTCATGAACGCTTGGACACATTTTCTCAAAAAAACTCATTGAGCTGATGTGCAGAAGGCGCTCAAGGTCAAATGTTATTTTCGTGTCGCTCCATATCATGAACGCTTGGACACATTTTCTCAAACTCGGCTAAAATGTTAACTCATTGAGCTGATGTGCAGAAGGCATGAGGCGGTCACGCTGGCTCAAGGTCAAGGTCATACTTGCAGGTCAAATGTTATTTTCGTGTCCGCTCCATATCTCATGAACGCTTGGACACATTTTCTTCAAACTCGGCTAAAATGTTAACCTCATTGAGCTGATGTGCAGAAGGCATGAGGCGGTCATGCTGGCTCAAGGTCAAGGTCATACTTGAAGGTCAAATGTTATTTTCGTGTCGCTCCATATCTCATGAACGCTTGGACACAATTTCTTCAAACTCGGCTAAAATGTTAACCTCATTGAGCTGATGTGCAGAAGGCATGAGGCGGTCACGCTGGCTCAAGGTCAAGGTCATCCTTGAAGGTCAAATGTTTAAGCCTCCACTTTTTCATGTCATCTCGATATCTCGTGTCATGTTCACAATCATACAAATTATGTCATGATATATAAAGTTTTTAATTGAGTTACACATGTATTTTGTGGTTACCTAACACATCCTATACTTCATTGATGTTCACTTTTTGTAGTGTTTCCCATGTAAAACTTGTCAGTAAACTTTTAATATATGTGCCTCCGAATTCTGAGATTCATACATAACTCCGGAAAGTTAAATTGTCTTAAACTGATCTTCTATGTCTGCTACAACCATGCCAGGTTAAGGTGAACATAATCCTATGACCAAACAAATTCTAATATTTGGCCAGCGGCGGGGGATATAGCTGTCCTTTGGACTGCCTTGTTCATATTAACCTAGTCATGAACTCGAGTATTTCATGAAATAGGGAAGGTGGAAAGAGATTCTAAAATGTATTTCTTGTTAATTTCAGTATTTGACTTTTCATAAATACTAAATATAATCCATGTTATTTTGATATAACAACGAAAGTGCAACTAAGCTCATCATAAAGTAGTCAATCACAAATTCCAAATGTTGAGTATCGCTTTGGACATATAAGTCTTCTTTCTTCGACCACAACAGGGTGTGCACGCTGGACCGGGGGTTCAGGCTGTGAATACAATCTTTTTCCCGCGGGATCTATCGGGGATTGTATCCGGCACTGTGGGACGGAGGACCACTTTGTCTTGCTACAGGTAAAGTGTCTAAATATATATCATATATATTAAAATCAATAAAGAATGACAATACTTTTAAACAGGTTCTGGCTTTACATTGTCAAAAAGGATCTGCTATATATTGTATATTTGAGAAAGGGCTAAAATTGTCAAGTATCTATGTCGGAACAGGGGACAGAATGCAAATGTGTGCAAGGGCGAAAAAGAGATGCCTGTTTCCAACAATCAACCGACCGATGTGATGAAGCTTGCCCTAACAACCCCAATGATTGGTGTGGTGGACAGACAACCTCTATGTCTCTATACTATACAGGTATGAGTTTTTACTTATTTTCCCCGTAGCTCCAGAAACAGTTACATTGTGTTTTGTAATTCATTTTCATATAAATAGATCATGAATGTTAATCATTTCATAATCAAATGTTATAAGCCAGATGCCCCCCCCCCATTGTATTTTGTGAATACCTGTTATATTGAAACAGGGTGTTGAAATACAATATGGAGCGAACACGAAACCTGACCTCTTATTTTGAACATAAGATTGAGCCAAGATGGTTGTAACATGCGCTCTACACATCCTCGCAACATTAAGAACATTAATGATGAGTTATTGGATACTGAACAAGGTTGGTTGCGGACACGAAATATAGCCATATGGCACATGATCTCTATTTATGACATTGAACTTGAAACAATCTGGTTGAAACACCTTGCACATCCTCGCGATTTGGTGATCATTTGTGGCGAGTGAATTTAAAATCACTCAAGTTGTTCAACAGTTATGTATTTTCTTTATGAACTTTTTGAAATCGTGAGACATATCCCTTTAGCATTTCCTTTCAAGAAAGTATTGTAACGTCTTTCTTTCAAAGAGAGAATGGGTACTTTGAAACATTAGACTATATTTTATGCATCATATATGTATCATGTAGATTATATATAGTATTAATATTTCTTCACCTAATATATTGTATATTACAGGTCCATTCGGCATGAATATTACAACTAACAACGGTATGGGTGATAATGACAGGAATTGCGCCATATATTGGTATGACGGCCGTGACATTAGCTCTAATAAAAGCTCTGCACTCAGTCTTCAGATGATCTCCTGTAATTATAAATTAAGACGTTACATTTGTGGAGGTGTGTAATTTTAATTATTAATATATCAATTAGATCATGATATTAAATGCATATTTCATTAACAAGAAATATAGAACAAACACATATTTGGCATCATTCTGGCGATATCATGCTATGGGAAATGCATGTTCCTTGCGAAATAAAATCGCTGTATATATTATACGAATAATATGGCAAATTAGATATTTTCATAAAATTTACCAACATATTTTACAATTTTTTAATTTAATTTATTTCTGCATGAAGAAAAGGGAATGAATTATGAAAAGTGACCACGAAAAATGTGTATGAGAAATTTAAAAACGTCTAATGTTTAAATTTTTTTTCTCACAAGTTAACTAAAAAGTAAGACATAATACATGATTAATTCACTGCGGAAGTATGCCTCAAAATCGTTTGATAAAATATTCGAAATGTTTTAAGGGAGAGTTTTTAAGGTCCTTGATTTACTTGGTTGACTGTGATTATGTACAAATTTAAAAATTATTTAAAGTATCGAGAACCATTAGACTAAGTAGTGTTGATTCCACATTTCCATCTTTCATTTATATCTTCCATATATATATATATATATATATATATATATATATATCTTCACCCCGTTTTAATCTTGGAAAAAAATAGCAAACGATCTTTCTTCTTTCTTTATCTATTACAGGCAGAAATTATACCATAAGTGTCGACAACAAAGTGGCTGTCACGTGGCTCGAGTCGCTAAGCCTCTGCAACCACTCAAAGCACCATCTGTATTACAAGGACTCTGTTAGATTGGAAATAGTTAATCCGCACTGGACGTCAATTAGGCGTGGCTTAGTCATAAACTGGACACATGTATCAGGTATGGAAAACTGGCATCATATCATAAAATCAACGGCAATGTTAGAAAAGGACAAATACAATTATCAGCGTCAGTTTTCCTACATTACTACTGATATTTTAAAGCGACTGCCTCCCAGACGCTATCAAAATCACAGTAAAAATATATAAACTCATTTTCGGACGTAAATGTTATCAATTTTGTTATAAAGTCTACCAACAACCAGAAAAATATAATTTTTTTCTTATTATAATCAAATAAGATCGTTTCCGATCTTATTCAATAAGGGAGTTTCCCGTTTATAAATAATACTTTGATTTCGGACACTTCATATAGATCTCGTGATCGATGAATGCATTGTCAATGAGAGTATTTTGAATGGGACGGAACGGTTAACGTCAATACTGATCAATGTCTACATAAAGGTTAAATCTCTTAGCTGTCGCCAAGTTGTTTTAAAGTATTAAGCTGTTATCGTTACAAATTACATTAACGTGTGCAATGCCTTTTAGAAAGTCCCCAGTTTTGGAAAATACACCTTCTTGTCTATCAACAATTTAGCAACTAGGCTGTCGCTGTCGGCTCCACTTGTATTCTTTATGTCGCCCCATCGCCTGACTTGATCGCCGATACTTACAAGTTTTGATCTTTAGCGTTTCTGTCTCGCAGCAAGGGTATGCTTTTTTGCGCTTGTTGTGTTTTTCGGTCCCATTAAAGTGCTTGAAATAGCTTGTTTGATTAGATGCGCATGTGCGAACGGGCACTTGCGCTTTTACGTGATTTTTCAGAAATCTGATTTTAAAACTGACTGCGTTTGTAAACGGAGTAAAATTTGCGTTACAAAAAACTGCGAAAACGGCATTATCTCAGGATTTCTTGGGTAATGTAAGTTATCAGTGATTAGATTTCAATGCCTCACATACAATATTAACATTGACTTTCTTGAATTTAGAAGTTATTTTTCGTCATTTTAGCATCTATGGGGCAGTCCCTTTAAGTTTCATAAATGTTGTGTTTCTACTTTTAACGAACACACAGAAAGTCTTGTTATATATTATTGGTATAGGGATATAAGGATAAAAGAATGATTAGGTATTTACTGTTTTCTTCGGTTTGACAAATATAATTCTGCCTCACTGCGATACAATACCCCGTCACATTATCATGAAACTGAAAACTATTCTTTCCTTGAGTACTCAGTGCAAAGTTCAAAGGAATAATATACCATTACACATTCGGCCGGTTATTCGCCTCTGGAACAATTGCAAACTCAATAAATAAAATGGCATCTATTCCACCTCAAAGTGATTTCTTACACGCTTTACTTTGTACTATTTAGATAAACCCATAGTTAATAAAATAAATTATTTACAGATAGAAGTTTTCCGTTTTGTGTCAGTGTCGGTAGAGACAACTCCTCAAGATTGTTTCTATACGAAGACATGTGTGAACGGAAGCTCAGATATCTGGCCATTCAATATGGTAACACATACACTTTTCTTTATCTCCATAAAGATAAACCCCGTGCATTTTTAGGTTCCGAAGCCATCATTTTATATATATAAATACTTTTCTTATCAGTATTGATATATTGAAAATAGATAAATGGCAATTTGGACAATTTCAGCATTAAATCTTACTCAGAAAACCTTGTCTTGAATTATTTTATGAAAAATATATAATATTATTTTAAGTTTTACTTATAAAGTTATATACGAAATAAAAAATCATTCAGAGTCAGTGCATGTTAGTTTAACTATATTTCTTTACATGTTTACATTCCTGTCCAGTTATTCCAATTTTTTTTTGTTTATTTTTAATGTTGAGACATTACCGTTGCAGGTTTCGAACCTATGGTACTGGAACCAAATAATACTTGTGTAAATATTACAATCAGATAAATTTCACTAGATTACGCCAACGCTTCTATGTTGCTTGTATAACCATCATCGTATCTTCATAACATGTAGTTATGCTGCGTTATGTCTTGAACAGCAGAATGTATTTTTTTAAACAAAGTTTCTTCCTGATTAGGAGCAACTTCTCGGTAGTTACTTGCGTTATATATTTGAATTCAGGTACTTTCAGTTCTGTCGGAGAATGATGCGGTTAACAAGCGTAGAAATAAATTCTCCGTGTTCAGAAATTGCAGAAATTAAAAATCGAAGGAACTGACAAGTCCCATTCTAAAACAATACAGCAGAATGAAATAACACTTTTTACTACTTCATATATCATTGTTTTTTATGTTATCTACTGAATTCCAGCGACAGGGGATGTTGACATGACAACGTGGATCTCGGCATTATAGCAGTCGTGCTTATAGTTATCCTGTCATTAATAGTTGGATTTCTGTATCGACGCTTCGCCACAACGAGGTATTTTGACATGAATATACACTGTATTTTGGAATCATTTAACCTGCTGTTCAGTCGATATAGATTTAGTTGAACTCATTACAAATAGAATGATTTTGATCGAATGTGATATATTTAACATGAGACTAGTTTTGTAAGCAGGTCTGTGATATTTTTCATATATATTTAAATGCCAATTGCATTTTAAACGATACCCTATATAGTCTAACGACTAATGTTGACATAACCCGGTGAACTACGTCATTTGGCAATGGTTGATGTTTGTTGATGACGTGATTTTCTGTATCTGTATTTTCTCCTGTTGAAATATTCAAATTTACATGGGAAAAACATTGTTTACATCAATTTCATTTTTTTACTGACATTAGACATCACTTCAATAATTTCACGAATGAGATCGATTAGTCATGTTTCAAAAATGAGAAGAGTTACAAGTGCAGCTGTTCCTTCCAACTTAACATGGATTATAGATTGCAAAAAGTTCCTTGCAGCATCGATAATATTTCTTTAAGTTTTGCATGTTCAACATGGTAATGAGAATGAAAATGAAATGTAAGTGTTGAACTGCAAATCTTTTATTTCCTTCGGACTCTACACACTTTGCAAAGCGTCGATGTAGTTCATAAACCGAGGAACCCTCAAAATCCTTCAATAATGTGTGTCAGTGACAATTCATCAGCATCTATCAATCCATCGTAGTAACTATCCATTGCGTTGGTGGTGCATTTTCAGAGGACAGACCAACACACGCCAGATACGCCAAGAACTACCCGACAGTCCAGACTACGCCCGAGAAAATGAATATGACAAGGTAGGCTACAAAAGGTCAAGTCAAGTGTCTATCCAGCATCATTATGATACAGCGCATGCGCAGATAGTCTACCATACTCTGGCGTCAGGCAGAAAACTGATGAACATGAACACTGACCAGTGTTCGGATTACGGTTATGCCCATGGTGCGAGTATCCAACAAGTTAGTCCATAGTTTGTCCAATGAAGGGGCGTATCTAGCTTGTAGTGTTGATATCAATCCTGGGTAACAATGAGGAGCATTTTGAATATTTATTTATATTTAAAGTGATAATTTCATTTAAAAGAAAAAAAAACATAGGGCAAGTTGAAGTATTTTTACATGAATCCATTTAAACCAGAGCTGGAATTAGCCTTTGGGCTGACTAGCGACCATTGTCCTGCATCCATAAGTCAGTTAAAATTATTGTCTTCTGGTTTTGTGTGCTCGAATACCAGGAATGTCATTTTTTTCCTATCTATATTTTTTTTTAACTTACACTCATTTAACTTTGTACTCACGGTCGTACAAGGAGTATGCCTGACTTCGATCTTGCTGCAATCATCTAAATGCAGCAAGTTTTGTAGAGTGAACGTTGAGATTATCATTTAAGGAATGAATATAATTAAAGTTGCAACAGATGAGTGAAAATAAATATAACTGTAAATGCATGCACACGTTATGATAGTCTGCTGTGACATTTTTTTTATTTATTTTTCATTGCTTGTGCATTCAGAATTTAAAAAAAATGTATTATAAGCGATTGTACGTATTTGCTTTTCTCATAATCTTATCTTAAAACTGATATTGACTTATATATGGATTCATTGTAATTAATCCGGCCATTGTCCGATTATGGAATTTTGTAAATATGTCTTAATTTTGTAAACTCATGGGCCTATGGCCTACATGTATATTGAAATAAACTCTTTAAACTGTCTATATATACGCATTATTGTTTGCTTGTTTGGTTAAACGTCCCACCGACAGTATTCCAGTCATTTGAAGACGATGTCTACTTAATTTGAGACAGATATAGTGCTGCCACACTGCAGTATCACGTCGTAGACATGTGGCATGATACCACACCCAGTCCTGCAACTACCCTTATATGCTGAGAACCAAGCAAGGGAGCTAAAACAGTACCATTTGTTTACGACTTTGATATGTCGCGGCCGGGAATCGAATCATGACCTCCCGCACCCGAGGCGGACACTCTAACCACTCGGCCACCGCGGACGGTATTACACCTTTAAAAGTTCAACAAACACAATAAGGAAACCCATTGAAAATTTCTAAACCAACAGAGAGTGGCACAATAGAACTGTATCAATGTCAAAGTTTTAAAGAAAACGTTTCAATAAATTATTACTAAAAATAATTTCCTCCTTTTTCCATGACTAAGTTTCGAGAAACAATGCCCGATGAATATGTCATGATCTCTTTGTTCATAGCAAGAGCTTTGACCTCGTACTCTTAAATAGTTTTTTTTTTTAAATTTTAATAGACATCCTCTCATATAGCCATATTCATATCTGTCACTGGATGGTAATATTTCTATGACTCCAAAACTCTAGGAATTAAACCGTTTTACCGAGGGTTCATTCAGGTTTTACTAGATTTAAGAGAGATAATCCTTATTTAAATTAACATTGAGACCTATGAGAAATATGCAACAGTTTTGAATATGAACAAATTGATTTTGAATCTTGAAAAAAAACTCATGGTAGATAGCCACACTAAATGATTCTGTTTCAAATTCCATTAAAGAAATTCAACGTTCAACGTAGAAAAAATGAGATATATACTGTTTCGATTTTCAAGGGGTGGGGGTGTTTAGGGGAGGTAACTTATAAAATAAAATTATAAAGGGATGGAGTGACCAAAAGAATTTCAGTCACTTAATATTTTATCAATGCGTGACTTCGACATTTTCAAGAAGTGTTCCCATTTTAATAATGAAATTACATCATTTGAGATAACGAGTCAAAGGTATTTTATCAAAAAGTTAAATTAAATTTGTTCAGGCAGTTGAATGTCATAATATTACTTCCCAGCATGATTCAAAAGTTTTTATCTCTAATATGCGTAAGCACATAAGCGAAGTCACTGAAAGGCATATGCGCCAATTACAGTTTTTTAATATATAGACAGAGAAGGTAAAATAAAAATAGCCATGAGAATTATCTTAAACTTTGCATGATTAAGGAGAATTACACTATAAACAAATTCATGGGAAAATATTGGGGTCACCACTTTAAACGTTAAACGTGTTTATTTGATGAAACGCCTATTTCTATACATAAAGTTCAATGGCGTTGTACAATAAACATACATATAATCTTTCTTTTTTTATTTTGAGGACTATCTTCACTACACAATGATCAGAGATAAATGGACCAGGTTGACAGGAATGGACCTCAACGCCATTTACTATTTCTGTAATGAGTAGACCTAAGCATTGACCAGCTATATGAGTAGAAAAGTCAACATGTTGCTCGAGTCCCATGGCGAACAGAGAGTTTTTGAAATCAGATACTGCATTGCTGTCTTCATTTAAATGTAGATTGAAGTCGCCCATGATCATTAGATTTGAACATTTTGGCATACTTTTTTCCATGAAATCACAAAAATCAAATACAAACTGACTGTAAGTTGATGCTGACGGAGGCCTATAAATACCAATCACATGTAATGTGATATTCTTAAAAATCAGTCGCCATATACCATATTCAAAGCTTTTCGTACATTTGCCCGCAATTTGACCACTTTATTATTTTGAGATATCTACACCTGAAAGTGAGTTTGTCACAAAATAATTTTGACGTGGCCTGAAAATAAGCGTAGATTTAAAGTACGTTGTATTTGTCACGTAGGCCAGAGTGGAACTGTGTTAACCGATTTGGTTATATGAGGTTTATCACAGGTTTCACAGAGTTTTTGCTCTCTTCTGCCATTAAGCTGGAATTAAAACTTAAAACCACACTAAAAGCTAACAAGAATGGTGTTTTTCCATGTATATTTTTCCAAAAATATATGCATGAACTAACGAGTTGTTGCAATCTAAACATGTTTGAACTGTCCCATTTCACTCATTCCGTCACAATATATTATAGTTGAAACAAAAAATATCTTTAAAAAAGATACTCGGTCGTGGTAACCAGATTGATGATTAGTGTCTGAATGGTTTAACATGTAATAGATTTTGTTGGTGGTTTAATAGTTGTGTAATTCTTGTGTCAGTGCAGCTCTTTGAAATACCAAGGATCTAAATAATTTGTACAATCTTGGTTGACACTTACAGCCTTAAAACATCTGCGCATTAGACTTCGTTTCGCGGGCTACATAACAAAACCGGATGTTACGTTTTTGTTGATCTGTCAGGGTTGAACAATCAATTCCGAAATCTATGTGTTTCCTATATTTTAGCGTTCTACTCTTTCAGTTTACCTTAAAAAGGTACAGTGTCTAACTATTCGGGACAAATCGTTCGCAGGGGAAGAAAACTTCAACTTTTAAAACAAACAGAGATCTAAAGAACTCGTTTCCGCAACTCCTTTCTTTTCTTTTGACTAATTTTACAATGACCAGTGGTAATTTAGCAAAGTATATCATAACTAATGAAAAGCCTAATTTTATTCCGCTTCATAACTGTGTGTTTCACAGGATGTCAGGGTGAAAATAAACGGCCTAACGGCCAAAAAAGTACTACATGTTTGTAGATAAGGAAACTAAAAAAAACAATCGCACTGATTCATATCTTATATTAAGTCGTTAATCAAATACAATAGAAATTAATGTCCGCCTGTACTCCAACATTCAGGCAACGACTTAATCCATTGTATAAACAAAATATAATATCAAATAAATTCATCCAGCAACATATTCAATTGCAAAGTATGCGAACTTTATTGCTAAGATGTCTAGTTGCTGGATTTATCGAATATACATTTACTCTTTCAGGTAAAACACTAATATATTACCATATTACAAATATTTGTATAAATTAAATACAAGTGGTAGTGTTAATCTTACAACAATCATTTATATTCAAGAAACTATATTAGCGAAACAAATTTGAATTAGTATGATAAGTTAATTCAATGGTGTTTGTTTTTTTAATTTTTATTTTATTTTTTATTTTTCAATTATGTACACTCATCATGTAAGGGTAGTTCCAAGATATATCGTTAACACACTGCAATTGAGCGGCACTTATCTGACTCAAGAAGACATTACTTGAATAATGTCGACGTGGCGTAAAACCGAATAAATAAATAAATAACAAAATTAATATGCTAATTTTTATTATGATAAGAATGATATAAGTGTTCTTTAGGGATATCGACTGCAATACACCCATATAGCGAGTCAGGACTTTACATGGTCATATCGGATGAACACGTTTCTTGGAACACAGCTATTCAATCAGGCCAGAGACTCATAAATGAAGATTTCATAACCAAACATGACGGCGGCTGGGAGTCAATTATTCCGTACATGCCAGAAAAAGAAAGATTCTGGATTCCTGCAAGGGCTTCACACACACCCTTTGTGTCTTGGGAAGGTATGTAAATATGTGTTGTTTGCTTGGATATAACGTTTCAGCGACGTTATTTTCTGTTTGTAGAGATAAAATAAAATGTATGAAATTCAGTTGTTTATATACTTTTTTTTATATAGACTTTTTAAACACACACACACACACACACACACACATTTTGAAAAGAATAGGCCAATCAATATCATTTTTTAAGAGTATGAAAATTATTTATATTTCATTTGCCGTTTTATTATGTTGCTATGAAGATATTTATTTATACTGGTATCATTAGTTTTACAAGGTCATGAAAATCAAACTTGCAGATATGTTATTCAAATGTCGTTTCATTAAAAGACCATTTCTGCACTTTACCATGGGCGGTCGCTTGGAATTAGCCTGAAACTGATATACTCCTGTCTCGCTGCGAAAACTTTCTAATCAATGATTAAGATTACAAACCGTAGAATGTAGATATTTAAATATGATGTGGCTTTCTCACTGTCTGTTTTGACCATTATTACACGGCCATCAATATATACTTTTGGTTACATAGAGTTGAAACAATTTGTAATATACTTTTTTCTTCTCTCTTTTTATACTATCATAAAATAACAGCTGCCAACGCCCCCACCCTATTATGAGTTTTGAAGTAGATCCAGACAATTTTAAAATAATTTTGATTCTAGTATAGCTAAGAATAGGACTTTTTATTAATACCTTATATAACCCGTGTTAGTTTGATAAAGCATTCAAAGTAAAACTTAGCTAACATTAAGTAATCAACAAGAAATGTTTTTGAACATAAATGCCCCCCTCATATGCCATAATATGTATATAGCTATATTACATGCAAGGAGTTTGCCTTCATAATGTTAGCTTGTCACAAAAAATTCTCAAACTTCAAAAATTTGAGTGAAAATATAATGTGCTAAAATGTGGAACTAAACATTTACTGAAATAAATGGGCTGGAGAAATATTTACACAAGTCCACAAAGGTTTAAGTGAAAGAACATTGTCAGTTATAAACAAACAAAACATTAAGACTTAGTGCTCTAGGTTTATTATAAAAATTAACAAATCAGCCTTGCTAGCCTTAAGCACAAACATCCACAATAATGAAAGAAAATGATACATCATCCTTCAAATATCTCAAACTTTAAAACAAAACAACATTACAACATAAATTATGTTATCTTGATCTAAGTAATAAAAAGTTTTTTGCATAATTTCCATATAGTGGCCAAGTCATCAAACATATATACAAATGCAACCTTGTGACCTTGATCTTTGAGGTATTGACACCAAAATTGATAGGGGTCATTTACTAATCATAAGCAACAACCACATGAAGTTTGGTTATACACAACATGTGACCTTGTGACCTTGACCTTTGAGGTAATGACAACAAAATCGATAGGGGCCATCTACTAATCGTGAGCAACAACCACAAGAAGTTTGAGACTTAAAGGTCAAATAGAACTTAAGTTATCACTCGGACAAAGTCTGGTATTATACATACACAACATGTGACCTTGACCTTTGAGGTAATGACACCAATATCAATAGGGGTCATCTACTAATCATGAGCAACAACCACATGAAGTTTGAGACTTAAAGGTCAAATAGAACTTAAGTTATCACTCGGACAAGGTCTGGTCTACCGACAGACCGACGGACCGACCTACGGACCGACCGACCGACATGAGCAAAGCAATATACCCCCTCTTCTTCGAAGGGGGGCATAATAACAAATTTCAAATACTGTATAGGGCTTTGGATATTTATGTCTAATTTCTTCGTTCACATCAGGGTGCGCAAGTTGGATCTGGGGTTCAGGCTGTGAATTCAATCATTTTGCTGGAGGATCGATCGGGGATTGTATCCGGCGTTGTGGCATGGATGACCACTTTTTCATGCTACAGGTAGAGTGTTTAAATATATATATACACACACATGCGCAGAAAGTGAAAAAGAGCGGTTTATAGTTGTGTATGTGGGGACGGGGGTGCGCTTTACAATGAAGGCAATGATTAGTGTGAGTAATATAAAATGTACACCTGATCAGATTACTATTTATAAATTATTAATTGTTTGAAATCAATAAAGAATGACAATACTTTTATATATGCTCTGGATTTAAAATTGTCAAAAAAGATCTGATATATCTGCCCATTTGAGAAAGCGTTAAAATAAACTAATAATCAAATGTCTATGTTGGAACAGGGGACAGAATGCAGATGTGTGTCAGGACGGAAAAGAAATGCCTGTTTCCGACAGTCAACGGACCGATGTGATGAAGCATGTCCGAATAACCCCAATGATTGGTGTGGTGGACAGACAAACTCAATGGCTTTGTATTATACAGGTATGAGTTTTTACCTGTTTTCCCTTTAGCTATAGAAACTGTTGCATTGTATTTTGCAACTCATTTTCCTGATAACATATGAACATACATCTATTCATAATCAAAACATTGAAAGCCATTATAGCTTGTGGATGACAGTAATACTGAAACAGGGTACTAAAATGCATTATGGAGCGAACACGAAATTCAGTTATGTGACCTTGACATTGACCAACAAGCACTCTGACATTGTCTTACTATTTTGAACATTATGGTAAGTTATTTGACACTGAACGAGGCTGGTTGCGGACACGAAATATAGCCAAATGACATTTGACCTCTTGAAACCAAACTGGTTGTAACATGCACTCCGCACAACATATATGGTAATCATATGTGGCATGTTATTGTAAAATACTTCAAGTAGTTTAACATGTATGTTATTTACGAAATTTTGCGACTCATTGGTCATATTATTTAACATTTCCTTTCAATAAAGTACCGATTTTTTTTCCTTCAAAGAAAGAAATGTACTTTCGAACAATAAAATAAACTGTATGCAGCATGTATGCATCATGTTGAGTATTTACATTATTCATCTTTTGCATTATACGTTGTTTATTACAGGTCCATTCGGTAGAAATATTATAGCTAATAACAATAGTATGACTGATAATGGAATGAATTGCGTCATGTATTGGTATGGCGGCCGTGCCACTATAGATAACATTAGGTCTGCATTCAGTCTAAGAATGAGTCCCTGCAACAGTGATGTAAGACGTTACATCTGTGGAGGTGTGTACTTTGAGAAGGATATCAATTAAATCGTGATAATAAATGAGTATTTCAGACATAGGAAGAATAAAAAATATACCGTTCGAAGTTTTTTCTTTATCATATCTGTACATGTATATCATATTTTGTCCAATATATATGATTAATGTGTTAAATTTTTAAGATACATTTAAGATATAAAATTAGAAAAGTAACAAAATTTTAATTTTCAAAATAATGATTTTATTTTGGTTAAAATTAAATTGGCACCTTACATTCAGTTTTGCTGTACTTATTATTTTTCATTGTTGATTTTAAAGAGTCATTAGACCGAGTAGTGTTGCTTTCACATTTTTCACCTTTCTTACATATATGTATTTTTACCTCTTATTCAAGTATTGGACTTCTAGTTGTTTTTGGATACTGTCTTAATCTCGGAATAAATGGCGAAAATCTTTCTTAATCAATTACAGGTAGACACAATTCCACAAGTGTCGAAACAAAGTGTTTCTACGTGGCGCGAGCCTCAGCCTCTGCAACCGCTCCAAGCAACATCTGTATTACAAAATAATTGTTGGATTGAAAGAAACTACACCGCACTGGACGTCAATTAGGCGCAGCTTGGTGTTAAACTGGACACATGCATCAGGTATGGAAAAGACAAATAAAGTACAAGGGGATAATATACCATTAGACCTTATAACGACTTTGGTATGTTGCTCTGGGATTCGAACAAACAACAGCCCCATTACAGGGCGTACGCTTAAAATACTCTGACGGTAATTCACCTTTAAAAAATGCTAACGCGATAAGTAAAATGGTGTAAATTTATCTACTCCACCTCAAATTAGTTTCTAACACGCACGTTTTACTTTGTGCTCTTTAGATAAACCCATGGCAGTTATAATAATTTATTTGCAGATGAAGGTTTTCCGTTTTGTGTCAGTGTCAGTAAAGACAACGCCTCAAGATTGTTTCTATATAAAGACGCGTGTGAACGGAAACACAGATATCTGGTCATTCAATACGGTGACAAACTATATTTTCGCATGTTTTTAGATTCAGATTTTTATACGTTTTTACATAATATTTGTTATTTACGGACTTATTCAATGTCATTTCTAAATGCAAAGCATCATTTCTTGAGAATGTCTATAGATATGCATGACAAATGCAGATCTTATATTTCGCCACGAAATTCATTTTTCAAATCGCTGTTATTTTTTGTTTAATATAAACTTTATCTCAAGTATTATTTATTTCTATACAAAGACGTTTGTGAACGGAAGCTCAGATATCTGGTCATTCAATACGGTGACAAATACTTTTTTCTTTTTCTCCATATAAAAATAAACCCCGTTCATTCTTAGGTTCCGAAACAATCTTTTTATAAATACCTTTCTAATTACTATTGATACTTTGAAAATAGCTAAATGGCGATTTGGTCAATTTCAGGCATTCAGTCTTACTTAGAAAACCAGATTTCGAACTTGAACTGGAACAAAATAATACTTGTATAGATAGTACAATCAAATAAATTTCACTAGATTACGCCAACGCTTCTATGTTGCTTGTATAACCATCATCGTATCTTCATGACATTGAGTTATGCTGCTTTATGTCTTGAACAGAAGAATGTATTTTTTAAACAAAGTGATCTTCCTTGATTAGGAGAAATTTCTCGGTAGTTACTTGCGTTATATATGTGAATTCAGATATTTTCAGTTCTGTCGAAAAATGATGCGGTAAACAAGCGTAGAAATACATTCTCCGTGTTCAGAAATTGCATAAATTAAAAATCGAAGGAACTGACAAGTCCCTTTCTAAAACAATACTGCAGAATGAAATTACACATTTTACTACTTCATATATCATTGTTTTTTTATGTTATCTAATGAATTCCAGCGACAGGGGATGTTGACATGACAACGTGGATCTCGGCCATTATAGCAGTCGTGCTTATAGTTATTCTGTCATTAATAGTTGGATTTCTGTATCGACGCTTCGCCACAACGAGGTATTTTGACATGAATATAAATAAATATAAATAGAATCATTTAACCTGCTGTTCAGTCGATATAGATTTAGTTGAACTCATTACATATAGAATAATGTTGATCGAATGTGATATATTTAGCATGAGACTTTGAAAAAAATGTTTGTTTTGTAAGCAGGTTATGTGATATTTTTCATATATATTTAAATGCCAATTGGATTTTCAACGATACTCTTTATAGCCTTACGACTAATGTTGACATGAACTACGTCATTTAGCAATAATTGATGTTTGTTGATGACGTGATTTTTGTATCTGTTAAATTACCTTTCTCCTGTTGAATTATTCAAATATACATGGGAAAATTATTGTTTAAATCAATTTCATTTTTCTTACTGACATTGGACATCACTACAATAATTTCACGAATGAGTTCGATAAATCATGTTTAAAAAAATGAAGAGTTACAAGTGCAGGTGTTCCTTCCACTTTGACATAGCATGCGGTTATAAATTGCAAAAAGCTCCTTACAGCATCGATAATATTTCTTTAAGTGTTTCATGTTCAACATGATAATGAGAATTATTTTTAAATGTGAACTGCAAATTTTTTATTTTTATTTTCTTTGGACTTTACACACTTTGCAAAGCGTAAATGTAGTTCATAAACCGATGAACCCTCAAAATCCTTCAATAATGTGTGTCAGTGACAATTCATAAGCATCTATCAATCCATCGTAGTAACTATCCATCGCGTTGGTGGTGCATTTTCAGAGGACACACCAACACACGCCAGATACGCCAAGAACTACCCGACAGTCCAGACTACGCCCGAGAAAATGAATATGATAAGGTAGGCTACAAAAGGTCAAGTCAAGTGTCCATCCAGCATCATTATGATACAGCGCATGCGCAGATAGTCTACCATACTCTGGCGTCAGGCAGAAAACTGATGACAATGAACACTGACCAGTGTTCGGATTACGGTTATATCCATGGTGCGAGTATCAAACCAGTTAGTCCATAGTTTGTCAAGTCAAGGAGTGTATCTAGGCCGTAGTGTTGATATCAATCCTGGGTAACAATGAGGAGTATTCTGAATCTTTATTTAAAGTGATAATTTCATTTAAAAGAAAAAGGACATACATTTTAATATTTTAACATGAATCCATTTAAATCAGAGCTGGAATTAGCCTTTGGGCTGACTAGAGCCCATTGTCCTGCAATAACTATCGCTCAGTTGAGCAAGTATGCTGGAATTCTAATGCCTTACCTCCAACTGAGCATCCATAAGTCTGTTAAAATTATTGTCTTCTGCTTTGTGTGCTCAAATACCAGGAAGGTCATTTTTCTTTTCTATTTTTTTACACTTGCACTCATTTAAGTTTGTACTCACGGTCGTACGAGGAGTATGCCTGACTTCGATCTTGCTGCAATCATCTAAATGCAACAAGTTTTGTAGAATGAAAGTTGAGATTATAATTGAAGGAAAGAATATAATTAAAGTTGCAACAGATGAGCGAAAATAAATATAACTGTAAATGCTTGCACATGTAATGATAGTCTGCTGTGACATTCTTTTATTTATTTTTCATTGCTTGTGCATTCAGAATTTTAAAAAACATATCTGTATTATAAGTGAATGTACGTATTTGCTGTTCTCATAATCTTATCTTAAAACTGATATTGAAGTAAATAAGGTTTCATTGTACTTTATCCGGCCATTGTCCGATTATGGAATTTTGTAAATATGTCTTAATTTTGTAAACTCATGGGCGTATGGCCTACATGTATATTGAAATAAACTGTTTAAACTCTCTATATATACGCATTATTGTTTGCTTATTGGGTTAAACGTCCCACCGACAGTATTTCAGTCTCTTGAAAACGATTTCTACTAAATTTGAGACAGATATAGTGCTGCCACACTGCAGTAACACGTCGTAGACATGTGGCATGATACCACACCCAGTCCTGCAACTACCCTTATATGCTGAGCACCAAGCAAGGGAGCTATAACAGTACCATTTTTTTACGACTTTGGTATGTCGCGGCCAGGAATAGAACCCATGACTTCCCGCACCCGAGGCGGACGCTCTAACCACTCGGCCACCGCGGATGGTATACGCATTATTACACCATTAAAAGTTCAACAAACACAATAAGGAAACTCATTGCAAATTTCTAAACTAACAGAGAGTGGCACAATGCACCTGTTACAAAGTCAAAGTTTACTAGAAAACGTTTCTTTTACAAAAAATTATGACTAAAAATTATTTCCTTTTTTTTTTCTTTTTCCCATGACTAAGTTTCGAGAAACAATGCCCGATGTATATGTCATTATCTCTTTGTTCATCGCAAGAGCTTTGACCTCGTACTCTTAAATAGAGTCTGTTTGTCTTTTTTTTTAATTTTAAGAGACATCCTTCCATATAGCCATATTCATATCTGTCACTGGATGGTAATATTTCCATGACTGCAAAATTCTAGGAATTAAACCGTTTTACCGAGAGTTCATTCAGGTTTTGCTAGCTTTAAGAGAGATAATCCTTATTTAAGTTAACATTGAGACCTATGAGAAATATACAACATTTTTGAATATGAACAAATTGATTTTGAATCTTCAAAAAAAAACTCATGGGAGAAAGCCACACTAAATGGTTCTGTTTCAAATTCCATTAAAGAAATTCAAAGTTCAACGTAGAAAAAATGAGACATATACTGTTTCGGTTTTCAAGGGGTGAGGGTGTTTAGGAGAGGTAACTTATGAAATAAAATTATATAGGGATGGAGTTATCAAAAGAATTTCAGTCACTTTATATCTTATCAATGCGTGCCTTCGACTTGCATAGTTGGATATCGCTTAGCTTATGTTGTCAAGATATACTTGTATGTTTTTGTGGAACTGATGTCTATAGGGGTGAGAAAACCTGAAATTCAGATATTCATCTTTGATTGTTATTAATAACACAGTTACCAAAGCATTATAAATAATTTGAAGTTGTCAATTAACAATGCACTTGATTATATACTGATAAACACACACACACACACACACACACACATTTTCAAGATGTGTTCCCATTTTAATAATGAAATTACATAATTTGAGATAACGCGTCAAAGGTATAAAATCAAAAAGTTAATTTAAATTTGTTCAGACAGTGGAATGTCATAATATTACTTCCCAGCATGATTCAAAAGTTTTTATCTCTAACATGCGGAAGCACATAAGTGAAGTCACTGAAAGGCATATGCGCCCATTACAGTTTTTTAATATATAGATAAAGAAGATAAAATAAAACTAGCCATGAGAATTTTCTTAAACTTTGCATGATTATAGAGAATAACACTAGAAACAAATTCATGGGAAAATATTGGTGTCACCACTTTATTATTTTGAGATATCTACCTCTGAAAGTGAGTTTTTGCTCTATTCTGCCATTAAGCTGGAATTAAAACTTAAGTATACACACACCAAAAGCTAACAAGAATTGTGCAGCTTGGTCGATCGTTATTTTCCATGTATATTTTTCAAAAAATATATGCATGAACTAACGAGTTGTTGCAATCTAAACATGTTTGAACTGTCCCATTTCACTCATTCCGTCACAATATATTATAGTTGAAACAAGAAAATATCTTTAAAAAAAGATACTCGGCCGTGGTAACCAGCTTGATGATTAGTGTCTGAATGGTTTAACATGTAATAATGTAACATGTAATTCCTGTG
>CM037779.1:42991783-43004913 GCA_021229015.1 Solen grandis | reverse complement strand
TCACTTTCAGTTATCCCTTCTTTCTTCCTAAAACCGCACAAAGCTCATGGAGAGTAACGCTAGGCGACCGGGGGACTGGGGTTCGAAACCATTTGGGGTATTATCTCTTTTTACTGCACAAACAAAGAGCACTCTTCCGGGCACCGAAAAAGGGGGTTCTATTGGAACCGGGAGTACTCAGAAATGGTTATTTACCCAGGAACTTAAGGAACAAAAGAGCTAGGGTAATGTTCGAACCCCCTTGTATCAAATCGTTGTCTCTATGTACCCGTCTTTTCAAAAGTTCAAACAAAAACCAAACACATAACCCCTTTTGTGGGTTACCATTGTAAAAATGTCTAAAAAAGCAATAAACATTTGTAGAAAATTTGCTACCATTGCTATTAAAATAAAAAGAAAAAATGATTTTCAATTCACACCATGTCTGTGGATGCAATTTTCATACACGTTCGTCCGTCTGTCTGTCCGCACTGACAAGTCGACGTTAGGAATCTTGTTTCGGGTTAAGATTTTTATGCGCATGTGTTATTTTTAAGTCCATTGCATCGTTCTGGGATTTCTTTACATGATGAAGTTATAAAACATCGACGGAAGTAGTTGTCCCTCTGTCTGTCATACAATCCTATCTACTCGGCACCCCCCGGGCATAGAAATCTGTACTTTAGACCAAAAATACATGTAGGATAACATTATATATTGTCTTAGAATATTTAATGTTCATTTTGTATTTCTTTTGAATGTATTCTCATTAAAACACTAAATCTGTATTTTAGGCCCAAAGTACATGTAGGATAACATTATATATTGTCTTAGAATACCGTAATTTCTTTTTAAAATTCATGAGATTAATCCATTTTCTGATATAACATAAAATACATGCGAATTATAAATTCATCCTGCATTTATTCTCAGAACTTGGTCATGTCATGAATAAAAGAAAGACAAAAGAAAGAAAAGGGTCAAGTGTGTATTGTATCTCGAAAGGAGTCATATTCACATATTTCAGACTAAAGATCGGGAATTAAAATGACTTAGTCAACTGTTTGTCTTTTGCTACAATTTGATAGTGTTGTGACATGAAAACACGTGATTCAGATTTGGACTATGCTAGTGTGTATGTATGTGTGTTTTTCGAAGAAATAATACATTTATTTGTATTGCAAAAAGAAATTGAATTCGTTGTTTACACGTATTAAACATCAAAAATTATAATTATTTTTACTATAAAATCATTTAAGTAGATTCACATTTTTGCTAGATGTATTCACCTGAAAGACATTGCATCTTGGATAAACTATCTGCATATTAAGATAATTTCTAATATGTTAAATTTGACTTGCAGACGATCGACAAACTGGTTTTCCCGTGCGACTGATATGTTCGTCATATGGACACTGGACTGTGTTTTTCGCCGACGCACTTTCTGGCTGGCGTTGTATGTTTTTTTTTTCATTCCCATACGCTCTAAAATTATGTTGACATGGTCGCTGGTGTAAGGACCATCTAAGGCTTGTCTTTCTTCTTTTCCATTTAATCATGTACACCCTTGCTTAATTTATACAAGATTTTAAGAAAAATATTGTATTCTAAAATTATGTTGATCCACATACACATAAGTATTTAATCTTATAAGGCTTAAATGTTTTGACCCCTTAACGCGTTATGATTACAACGCTTTTTTATGTTTATTGTAGTGTGGACAATAATAATAAAAGAATCGAGTTTATTAGATAAAATTGTGCTGTGAATTTTCTTCAAATGTAATTCGTAATATTGAAAAAGAACATGCAGGGAACCAGCCAAGGCGCGTTGCCGTCTAGGACCACCTGATGAACACTTTGGACCATCTCGGACCACATAGGACTACCGCCTACCTAGGACCATCTCGAACCATGCAGGATCAAATAGGACCACCTTAGGACCATCTAAGACCACCTACCAAATACATGTGTAGGCCCACCTAGGACCATATAACAAAGGGCCACCTAGGATCATAAGTTTCAAAAATATCAACATATAAATTTTGGAAAATAGACAAATGAAACATATTTATTTATTAAGGTAGGAATTATTGGTGGAAAAAAAACAAGATAAATGATAATTATGTTCTTGTTTCTCTAATATATATTTCTTTTCTTAACAAATATTGATAGTTATCAAGGTAACATTTTATTTCAATTTAGTCATTTACTTAATATTTCATACAAGAGGGACAAGATGGGTCTGAAGACGCTCATCTGAGAAATATTGCCTTCACAAGTTATTATATTAAAGCATAGTTGTACTGAATATATTATCCATGCAGAAATACGGAAAAATCATTTCAATTCTACAAACCAACCAGTGTCTGTGATCCAAATTTGAAGCTTGTAGCTTAAGAATCAATGAGTAAGTCACTGGGTTATGGTCAGAGTCATCCAAAGTCAAAGCTCAATACCACACACAAAACTGTACCTAGAGTCCATAATATAATACACTATATTTTATGTTCGATTCAATGCCAAAACACTGATAGAAGTAGTAAGTCTGACGGTTTGCATCCTAACAAACTTGACCTCCTTTCTAGGTGGGCGGCCATCTTTGTTACTATTTATAGTAACTCATTTGCATATAAGCATTTTAGGGTATGACGCGTAGTGGCCATGTTGTAGGCGACCATTTTATTTCTTATGTGTGTATTGCGCATGCGTGGTGGCCATTTTGGATTATAGTATGACATCATGAGCTATATTTAGAATGACATTATGATCTATAGTTAGAATGACCTTATCGGTAGAATGACCTTATGTTTGTCCCAACAATATACAGAGCTGACTTGTATATTCAGTCATAGGGCTTAATCACGGACATTGAGGGTCAGGTCCTCAGCCTTAGACGGGGACTATACAAAGCCTTATAACAATAATGAAATCATCATATGATCATCATACAATAAATGAAAAGAACATATAGGGTCACGGACTATACACGCAATAAGTAAATATGATAAAAACTATATCAAACAATATTGGAACATACTTTTTGAACATACATGTACACTTTACTTCAACACAAAACGGAAATAAAGAGCAAATTTTCAGAATTAGACGTGTGTGGAACAAAAATTTTTAACATTCTGTACACTTACAACACATTAGTTTTGAACATGCGTACACGTTATTTCAACATGAAACGGAAAAAAAAGATAAATTTCCTCAAATTCAGGTGTGTGTGGAACACACTTTTTGAACATGTCTGTACACTTTAAATTTCAACATGAAACGGAAATAAAATCACCAAAATTCAGACGTGGGTGGAACACAATTTTTGAACATGTCTGTACACGTTATTTCAACATAATGACTTTTTTGCGAATATTGACATCTTTTAAAGCAGGCACCAGTACATTTCATAATCACACACACAGTGACCTATATACCGACAGAAAGAAAAAACACTTTCCTACCATGCATGAATACGTTTTACTTTGAATCTGGGGTAACACACTTTTTGACCTCCATTTACAAATAGTAAGTAGCTTAAATTTTTTTGTCAATTATCGATTTCATTGTTTTCCCATTTTTTAAAGATTTGGGTTGTTTTGAGGATCCTATTGTCAAAGAAAACAAACACATTTTAATCTATTACTTATTTTATTTTGCAATACAAATCGTTTTAACATGAAACACATTTTCTGTTCTACAATTATATTTCCTTAGTCTCAAACATAGAAGGTTGAATTGGCCGGAATTCCGGGTGGTCGAAATCTTTGTTTGATTTTACAGGGAACTCATATTCGGGCGTTTCATGGAAGTAACTTTCTTTCCCTTGGTGGAGAGTCTTGTCTCTTGAGTTCTGACTTGGCCATTTCTACCGCTTGTGCCACGGGGGTAACATAACTGAATGGTCGGTTCTTTAGACGTGCCACTAGTCTGTGTTTTTTCTAAAAAGTAGTGTCCTTTAGATTAGGACGTAGTTTTCCCTCGCCATGAGGCGAAAATGTTGTGACCATCTGTCAGTTCATTATTAGTTTTTATTTTATGTCTATTAGTCTTCCCCTTATAAACTTATTCATCACATCTCATCATCATCACTAGATTCCGAACTATCTCTCCGTGACCAATGACCTCATCGAACCAATGATTGTACTTTTTCAATACTCGTTTAATCACTTTCTTTTTATTGTCTGAATCCAAAATTTCTCAAAGAATTTTCTGATGAACACGCTTCCTTCTAGTTGAGCCGCTGTTCTCAAACATTCTGTTTACATTCGCATGAATTCTTTTTTATCGTCTTCAAAGACAAACTCGTAGGCTTTTGAACGGGCTTTCTGTTCTGAGTTTCCTTCATTTCTATATTCGTATTTTTTTTCATCCCAAATTGTTTCCGTTTTCTCACCAGCTTTTTTGGCTAAGGATTCAAAATATTCATTTATGTCCTTCAATGTAGCCTTGTTCGTCCATAGAACTTTCATTACAGAACCATCATCGCAGGTGATCCAATCTCGACGGCCTACTTTACTCGTAGGCCATCTTCATTACTAGTATGTTCAGCTCTTTTCACACCGCTGGACACCATGCTCTGACATGTTTTTGTTAAGTTACTTAAATGTCTGGGAAAAAATAGAACCGCAGTCGTCGCAAGAAATCATGATGTTTGCAAAGTCCGACTGGAACAGTATCCTGTCTCTTTTATATCGTTGTGGTTCCATTCTAACAAATCTGTTTCTTCTTATAAATTCCATCACATTCGTGCCATGAGCAGTGAACGGTGTAAGTGGCTTTAATCTATGAGTAAAATAGCCATAGGGGTGACTAACACCTTTTCCCAAAAAATCTTAACAGTTCTTGGGGTTACTGGGTACATTTGTCGGGCAGGTCATAGAGGGTTGTTAAATAATACCAGATAATGGCAATTTCGTCTCTGGTAGGATCTTTGCTGAAATACGGTTTTGGGTTTATAGCGATGACAGACAGATTTCGATGGTGGCTACCTTCCGTGAATAAATCGGGCCCCTCGTTGGTCTTTCACCGCTTCCGTACCATGTCATCTAATATGATCACATTTCTGACTCTAGGGTCCAAAACTCATCTTTTTCCAGATTAAAAGGTACTCCTTTTTTAATTCTACTTCCGGAAAAACGTTTCTTTGTATTTCGTCATATAACGGTTGCCATCTCTTGTATACCAGATAATACGAAGTTTTTCATAAGCCCTCTTAGTAGTGTGAACGAAGTAAGTTTTACCGCAGAGGTCGTCCGCTGACCATACAGTAAAGGATGTGGAAAAACAAATTCCTTCCATTAGTTAATGTTGAAGGAGGTATTTCCCTAATTTCTTTTGTGTCTGTACTCCTTGAGGAGGGGAGAGAGGATGAACTCCTCTCCTTGAGGAAGAAGTCAATTCCGGAGGAGGAGGCGTTTCATTGACCGTCTTTCATTCCATGTTTAAATGCACAATTCTTAAAAAATTGTCCCTTCTTGTGAATACTTGTTTTACACTCTAAACACTAATAGATTTTTTTTAGACTTTGATCCTGCTTGTTCTTATATTAATCATGTTTACACATCTCTAGATCCGGCTTTGAAAAACCCTCGTCGTAGTTCATGACATTGTCCCCTCTTATAGGAGAATCGACCAGCAAACGAACATTGAATATAACATCTTATTCCATATTTTGTACAAATTTCCCAATTTTCAGTCAGCTGAATCTCCACATTTTAAATTCCACATGTGTAGCCGAGTGTCAAAACTGATACTAACATTTTTTCGTATTTTTTTATACCCCGAATTCAAACAAATGAAGAGGGGGTCTTTCACAAAATTTGTCATTTCCTTTTTTAAAAGGATTTTGGATTTCCCGGGTCACGTTCATTGTATAGAATTCACATCTATGGGGTCTTTTTTCATTTGATAATCTTTTCCTTTTTAAACCCCTGGACTTCGGTTGACGGGGTTTCAAAGATAGATCCACTTAGAGCTTACCAAATAAAAAAAAAATTTTAAATCAAGGGAAAAAACAAGGGAAATGGGGTCGTTTTAACATTGAAAAAAAGTATGACGTCTTTCCGGTTTTTAAATTTACATACCCCGGGTTAAGGTTCAAAGTAAATCTCACTTAAGCTACAAAAGTAATAAAAATAATTAAATCAAGGGAAATCTAAGGGAAAAAGGGAAATTTTTAACATTGATAACAGTGATGACTCATTTCCGGTTTTTTATTTATCGGGACCCCGGGGTTAAGGAGTTCAAAATACTCTCACTTTTCATACTATAAAATTTTCAAATGGGATAACAACTTTGGAAAAGATAAGTCGTTTTTAACATTTGATGACGCTTTTCCCGTTTTTTTCATCAGGGATTTCCCGGGTTGAAGAGTTCAAAGAAAAGATCTCACTTTGACTTTTCATACTATGAAAATGATTCAAATTGGTTAACAACAAAGGAAAAGTCTTTTTTTACATTGATGACGTCATTTCCGTTTTTTTATTCATTATGGATATCCGGTTAAAGAGTAAAAGTAAAGATCTAAATTTGAGCTTCCAAGCTAAAAAAAATATTCAAATCGATAACAAAAAAGGAAATAGAGTCATTTTTTACTTTTGATGACGCTTTTCCGGGTTTTTATTCACCTGGATACCCGGGTTAAGAGAGCAAAGGAAGATCTAAATTTTGACTTTCCATGCTTAAAAAATATTCAAAGGGATTACAACTAAGGAAGAAAGTCATTTTTGGCTTTTGATGACGTCTTTTCCGGTTTTTTTTCACAGGACTTCCGGTTCGATTTATTTTGAATCTATTATTATTGTAGCTCAAATGACTAAATATTAGGAAAAAAAAAAGAAGAAAATACGATTTTTGTATGAAATATATAAATCGATAAAAACATACGGTCATCATTTTTTTAACTTATTTGCACTAAAACAAAAAAAAAAAAAGAATTTCAAAAAAATCAAAAAAAAATATTCGTATACCAAATGACTAAATTTAAAGAAGAAAAAAAAATTTTGTTGTTTTTTGTATATATAATCGATAATTATCAAATCGATCAATCATTTTTAACTTGTTTTGCACTAAAACAATATCAAAAACTGTTTTCTGAAATCAAAATAACAAAATTCATTCATTTAATCAATGTTTATCTTATATTCGAATGATATTAAAATTTTAAAAACGAAAGATTTAATTTTTTTTTAATTTATTCCCTGCTGCAAGGTCCAGCTGTTTCACCCGCCCTCCAGGATTAACGTTTAAACAAAACAGTGTTTTAATAAAATCAAGTGGCCAATCAATCCATAATATTGATATTTACCTTTCCCAAAACATCTTTAAACAATTTTTTTTTCAAAAGAAATTTTTCGCAAAAATTTACAATTTTGTTTTTTTCTGGAACTTTTTGGGGTGACATTTTACTTTTTTGCAAGGGTTTTGATTTTGAAAAAAAAGGAATAATTAATTTTAAAAACGACAAAAAAAGAAGACAGGGCATTGGTGGGTTTCCCAAATTGTAAACCATTTTATCTCTGGTTTACTCTAGTTGTACACTGGAAATACTTTTCCCAAGAATAATAACCTGAGATTGTGTGTGTGTTTGCGATTCTGCATTTCTTTTCTTTTGGGGTTTTGATCTAAGCATGGTTATTTTTAGAAAACATGCCCTAGATTTGTTCAATCGATATAAAATGAAACATTGCATTGGCCCGGTTCAAATTGTAAACCAGTTTCTCTGGTTTACCCCTAGTTGTACACTGGAAAAACACATTTCAAAGAAAAATTCCCGGGAAATATGACTTAAAAGGGTAAATCGTGGGTGTGTGTGTGTGTGTGTGTGTGGGGAAACATGAACATGCATTTGTACATTAACATGTCCCGTGCCAGTACTTCTTTAAAATTTTTGATAAAAGGGTTTAAGTATGAGAATGTGCTTATAAAATCATATACAAACTCTACAAAAATTTAAAGAGAAAAGGAAAATTTAAAAACAAATGGATGCCCAATAAGGGGTGTTACCCCAATTCAAAGTAAAACTATTCATGCATGGTAGGTAAGATTTTTTTTTTCTTTTGGGAAATATAGGTCACTGTATATGTGATGATGAAATGTACGGGTGCCGGGTTTTAAAATTAAAGTCAAAATTGGGCAAAGAATCATTATTTTTGAAATAACTTTAAACAGACATTTTCAAAAATTGTTTCCACCCCCCTCTAAATTTTTTGGGAAATTGATCTTTATTTCCTTTTCTTTGTTGAAATAACGTGTACAGACATGTCCAAAAAGTGTTTTTCCACACACACCTGAATTCTGAGGAATTAAATCTTTATTTCCTTTTCATGTTGAAATAACGGTACAGACATGTTCAAAACTAATTTTTGTTGAAATAACTGTACAGACATTTTTAAAAAAAATTTTTGTTCCACACACGTCTGAATTCAAAAAATTTTGCTCTTTATTTCCCGGGTTTTGTGTTGAATTTTAAAGTGTACGGGAAGTCAAAAAGATTTTCCCAAAAATTGTTTGATATATTTTTATTATTTTTACTAAATTGCGTGTATAGCCCAGACCCAATTTTTTTTTTCATTTTTTGGGATGATGATCATATGTTGAATCAAAAATTTTTTATAAGACTTTGTATAGTCCCCGTTAAGGCGGGGGACCTGACCCTCAATGTCCGTGATTAAGCCCTAAAAACTGAATAAAAACAAGTCGCTCTGAAATTTTTATTGGGACAAACAAAAGGTCATTCACCGATAAGGCATTCTAACTATAATCAAATGTCATTCTAAATATACTCATGAGTCATACTAAAACCTAAATGGCCACCACGCATGCGAAATTACACACATAAGAAATAAACTGATCGCCTACAACATGGCCACTACGCGTCATACCCAATAATGCTTTTATGCAAAAGGGGGTTTACTATAAATAAAAACAAAGAGGGCCCCGCCCACCTAGAAAGGAGGTCAAGTTTTTTTGGGATGAAAAACCGTCAGACTTCCCTACTGATAGAATTCTAACAGTTTCTTCTGTTTTTCCCATCTTGACCTTAAGTAACTGGAAAAAATTTAGCGCTGTATGCTTTGTAACTTACGACTTTAATAAAAAGGCTTTTTTAAATTTACTTTTGTAAATAAAACTTTAAGACAAAAGCAAAGAAAAATATCTTTTTTAAATTTTATAATTGTATCTCCCGGGAAATTATACTTAAAAATATTGTTTTTATACGAACATGTAATTGGCCCTCTCTTGTGTAACGCTATTTATAGTGATCTATATTTTAAAAAATTATCAGGAAGGATTACAAAAAAACCCAATATTGATACTTTTCCTTTTTGATAAAAAAAACTAAATTTGAAAAAAATTTTTTGGAATACAAAACTTTTTGTTTTTTACAGAGGGAGTTTTTTATAATAAGCATATTAAATGTAGGGAAAAACCCTTTAATTGTTTTTTTAGGAAAAATTGATATCTGTAAGGGAATTTCGACATTGTTATTATTGGAAAAATGTAAATTTTAGAAAAAAAATGTTTTGAACAAATCTAATACATTTATGTACTTACACCACGTTTTTTAAAATACACCCCAAAAGAAATGATATCAAAAGGCAACATTGCTGTATTTATAACAGTGTATTTTTTATAAACCCGACTTTTGATCCACGACAAACGGGCATCTTGCGCCGCCAACATTGTAATTGGGTCAATCATTCCCCGAAGCATTTTCACTCAAAGCACGTCCAAAGCCTGCATTGTTATAGCCAAAACTTTTTCGGTTTTCTTTCCGGACAACTGGGGCTGTACACAATTGGTTTTCCCCGGGGTTAAAAATTGCAGCTGCAGGGGCAAACGTATGGGATAAAGTTTTTGGGGGCCTCGTTATCCGATTCTTCTCTTACCTCTTGCTTCGTCAAGATCCCCAACTCCTTTTTCCTGGAATCCATTAAACATATGACTTCTGTTTTTTGAGAAGACAGGGGTAGAATGGGGATTTTAGTTTTCACAAAGAAGATTGGTTACTAGATGTCTTCTCTTTCGTTTTAACTGGATTGTGTTCAGTCTGAAAGTAAACAGCTAACTCAAAAGTTAATTGGGTAATGCCATATTGTTTAAAAAAAAAACTGATATTTATTTCGGGGACATGAATCAATAAATAAAATATAGTGAAATCATTCATGATAATGGTAATAAAGAATTTTGCAAAAACAAAAACATTTAATAAAAAATTTATTTTTTATAAAATCTCTATTTATTTCCGGTATATTTTAACGAAAATTGAAATATATTTATTAAGAAAAATAAATAAAGGGACATGGTTTTTTATTTAAATTGTGCCTGTGTGAATGAAGCAATGCTATTGGGGCACATTTTTTTTTAAAATACACCCTTTAAAAAATCCCGCATGTTTTTAAAATTTTACTATTTTAAAAAACGGAAAAGAAAACCTGGGATAATAAGCAAAATTAATTACAGACATAAGCAGTATGTGGTGAATCATCACGCTAAAAACACCACATTGGTTAAAGAAAAATTTACATATCCCCGCGATCATTTTTATACTTACTAACATTATTTTGTTTAGAAGCAACCGTTCGGGATCACACTATATTTACTACATTCATCTGTAAGGTGTTAACGTTTTGAAAAGTTAGTAGAATAATACTAAAATCCAATGACCTAGGTTGTTTGAAGAAAAAAATATTTATTTAAAAGTCATTGTCTGCGGATAGTGAAAATCCCCTTTTCTGGAACGGTATTATCCTTGGCAGGGGTTTTTTTTTGATCGTTTTGGCAACAAACAGGGAAAACGGCAATGATAGGCCATACACTAGTAAAGGAAAGTTGAAAACATTGGAAAAAAACCCGCAAAGCAACAAAGCTCAGGGATACCCTGGTCAAAGTGGTTTTTCAGACCAAAAGGGGATACAGAAGAGAATGGGAAGTTTTTGGTGTGCTTATAAACAAAATACACGGACCGACCGACAAAATTTAATTGTTTTAAAATATAGAAAATGGAACCAGTATGAATAACATTCCTTTTTCGTTCCCATTTACCATTTCTTTTTTTAAATTTTTGAATTGGGGGATGTCATTTGATCCAACATATAACCTGTGTTGACCCCGGCCTACCACTAATCAAATCTTGTCTGCATACAAGATTACTGTGTTGCAGGGTCAGTACCTAATGCCCCACGATCCCTTACAGACAGGAAAATGAAGCAGAAGCCGACAGAAACTGTGACGGGCCTATCTTCCTAGTTCGACCAGGTGACGTCATTTCCGGTACATCTAACTTCCTGCAACTTGGGAGAGCTGGGTGTGAAAGCTTTCTTGCGCAGACAGCATGCAGAATGTTCTAGAAGATTTGTAATAAGAGTAACAGTGCAGTGAGCACATGATAGAAGCTGTTTGTTAACTTTTCTGGTTGTATGAGAGAAAAGCCGACCTAGAAACATGCCAATAGTGGGTAGTGAGTACACTTATACTAACTGGTCTCCAGAAAATTTTTTACTAATCATCATCATTATCCTCATCATTATCACTAGTTTCTGGTTTTCAAAAATGCTTGTAAGGACATGACAGGTAATTTGTTATGTTGCATACATTAATATTTCACTCATGACATGTTCATTAATGTACTCCTAGCGTACCTCCATGTGGCGATGCCCCGATACAAAAGTCCAACTATTGTTGCCAGGAAAATGACAACTACAGCTGCTACAATCACAATGTAGTGGACAGAGAGCCATGATGCCTTGTCTACATCCCCTGTTGCGGTAATGCATTATAATTGTTATTGTATATACTTGCATACTTGAAATATATTTTATAATAAATACAATTGCGAGTTATTAGATCTGATTAAGTCTATTTACTAAAAATTATCAAGAAAAAAAGTTTAAAAATCTGAATCTAAAAAATGCGAGAGTTTATATTTTAACATTGTTACCGTATTGATTGACCAGATATCTAAGCTTCCGTTCACACATATCTTCGTATAGAAACAATCTTGAAGAGTTGTCTCTACCGACACTGACACAAAACGGAAAACTTCTATCTGTAAATAAGTTGTTTTAACTACCATTGGTTTAAAGTACAAATTAAAGCGTTAAGAAATTACTTTGAGGTGGAATAGATGACATTTTATTTATCGAGTTTGCAATTGTTCCAGAGGTGAATAACCGGCCGAATGTGTAATGGTATATTATTCCTTTGAACTTTGCACTGAGTACTCAAGGAAAGAATAGTTTTCAGTTTCATGATAATGTGACGGGGTATTGTATCGCAGTGAGGCAGAACTATATTTGTCAAACCTAAGAAAATAGTAAATACCTAATCATTCTTTTATCCTTATATCAGTATACCAATAATATATAACAAGACTTTCTGTGTGTTCGTTAAAAGTAGAAACACAACATTTATTAAACTTAAAGGGACTGCCCCACAGATGCTAAAATGACGAAAAATAACTTCTAAATTCAAGAAAGTCAATGTTATAATTGTATGGGAGGCATTGAAATCTGATCACTGATAACTTACATTACCCAAGAAATCCCGAGATATTGCTGTTTTCGCAGTTTTTTCTAACGCAGATTTTACTACGTTACAAACGCAGTCAATTTTAAAATTAGATTTCTGAAAAAATCACGTGACAGCGCACGTGCCCGTTCGCATATGCGCATCTAATCAAACAAGCTATTTCTAGCACTATAATATAAAAAAACAACAGCAAGCGCAAAAAAGCGTACCATTGCTGCGAGACAGAAACGCTATAGATCAAAACTTGTAAATATCAGCGATCGAGTCACGGGATGGGGCGACATAAAGAACAAAATTGGAGTCGACAGCGACAGCCTGGTTGCTAAATTGTTGATAGATATATTTTCCAAAACTGGGGACCTCCTCAAAGGCATTGCATACATTAATGTAATTTGTAACGATAACAGCTTAATATCTTAAAACGACAGCCAAGAGAATTATATGATCAGTATTGACGTCTTTATGATTGGAAATCAAGACGTTAACCCAAAACCGTTTCGTCCCATTCAAATTCGATCCCTACCCTCATTGACAATGCATTTATCGATCACGTGATCTTTGTGAAGTGCCCGTATAAAGAAATCAAAGTTTTATTTATGAACGGAAACTCCCTCA
>CM037779.1:42952715-42991683 GCA_021229015.1 Solen grandis | reverse complement strand
ATAATGTGTGGAGGGGAGTCTGCTGAATACAGAGTTGTGTGGAGGGGAGTCTGCTGAATATAAAGTTGTGTGGAGGGGAGTCTGCTGAATACAGAGTTGTGTGGAGGGGAGTCTGCTGAATACAGAGTTGTGTGGAGGGGAGTCTGCTGAATATAGAGTTGTGTGGAGGGGAGTCTGCTGAATATAGAGTTGTGTGGAGGGGATTCTGCTGAATACAGAGTTGTGTGGAGGGGAGTCTGCTGAATACAGAGTTGTGTGGAGGGGAGTCTGCTGAATATAGAGTTGTGTGGAGGGGAGTCTGCTGAATATAAAGTTGTGTGGAGGGGAGTCTGCTGAATACTGAGCTGTGTAGAGGGGAGTCTGTTGAATAGAGAGCTGTGTGGAGGGGGGTCTGCTGAATAGAGAGCTGTGTGGAGGGGAACCTGCTACCTACAGAGCTGTGTGGAGGGTAGTCTGCTGAATACAGAGCTGTGTGGAGGGGAGTCTGCTGAATACAGAGCTGTGTGGAGGGGAGTATGCTGAATACTGAGCTGTGTGGAGGGGGGTATGCTGTATAGATAGCTGTGTGGAGGGGAGTCTGCTGAACACTGAGCTGTGTAGAGGGGAGTCTGTTGAATAGAGAGCTGTGTGGAGGGGAGTCTGCTGAATACTGAGCTGTGTGGAGGGGAGTCTGCTGAATACAGAGCTGTGTGGAGGGGAGTCTGCTGAATACTGAGCTGTGTGGAGGGGAGTCTGCTGAATACTGAGCTTTTTAGAGGGGAGTCTCTTGAATAGAGAGCTGTGTGGAGGGGAGTCTGCTGAATACTGAGCTGTGTGGAGGGGAGTCTGCTGAATACAGAGCTTTTTGGAAGAGAGTCTGCTGAATACTGAGCTGTGTGGAGGGGAGTCTGCTGAATACAAAGCTGTGTAGAGGGGAGTCTGCTGAATACTGAGCTGTGTGGAGGGGAGTCTGCTGAATACAGAGCTGTGTGGAGGGGAGTCTGTTGAATATAGAGCTGAGTGGAGGGGAGTCTGTTGAATATAGAGCTGTGTGGAGGGGAGTCTGCTGTATAAATAGCTGAGTGGAGGGGAGTCTGTTGAATATAGAGCTGTGTGGAGGGGAGTATGCTGTATAGATAGCTGAGTGGAGGGGAGTCTGTTGAATAGAGAGCTGTGTGGAGGGGAGTCTGCTGAATACTGAGCTATGTGTAGGGGAGTATGCTGTATAAATAGCTGAGTGGAGGGGAGTCTGTTGAATAGAGAGCTGTGTGGAGGGGAGTCTGCTGAATACTGAGCTAAGTGGAGAGAGAGCTGTGTGGAGGGGAACCTGCTGAATACAGTGCTGTTTGGAGGGGAGTCTGCTGAATACAGAGCTGTGTGGAGGGGAGTCAGCTGAATACTGAGCTGTGTGGAGGGGAGTATGCTGTATAGATAGCTGAGTGGAGGGGAGTCTGTTGAATAGAGAGCTGTGTGGAGGGGAGTCTGTTGAATATAGAGCTGTGTGGAGGGGAGTCTGTTGAATAGAGAGCTGTGTGGAGGGGAGTATGCTGTATAGATAGCTGAGTGGAGGGGAGTCTGTTGAATAGAGAGCTGTGTGGAGGGGAGTCTGCTGAATACTGAGCTTAGTGGAGGGGAGTATGCTGTATAGATAGCTGAGTGGAGGGGAGTCTGTTGAATAGAGAGCTGTGTGGAAGGGAGATTTTTGAATAGAGTGCTATGTGGAGAGGAGTCAGTTGAAGAGACAGTTTTGTTGAGGAACAGTCCAGGAAAATGTTTAAAATAGATAGCTGTAAAGTGGAGAACTTGTGGATCAGAGAGCTAAAAAAATCCATAAATGTTTGAGATAGTTATTGCCCCTTTCTGACATAGAAGTTGCAAATAATACCTGTTATAGGTCCAGTGGATATACACATGTATATCTTAGTAAATGGTACACATGTTTATCTCAACAAGTTTTGGTACACATGTATATGTTAGTAAATGGTACACAATTTATCTCAATGATATGAAGGCCATGTTTTATTTTGGGCAAAATCCATAAATCTTTGTTTGAATGATAAGGCTTCATGTATGTGTGTTGGGGGGGGGGGGGGGGGGGGTATTACCGTAGTGTGCATCCATGTATAGATCACACCTTGAACCTTGGAAAAAATATTTCCCTTCTATAATGTGCATCTCTTTTTGTACAATGAAGCAGGAGACTGCCATCATGTTTAGCTGCGGGTGTATTGCAGTTGTTCGATTGCATAACAGGTGAAAATATTCTACTGCAAGTCAAATGTAATGCAGCAAATATTTTCCACCTTTAGTATCCACATGCATTTGCATTGTTTCCTTGATACTTATTAAACTCATTAGTTTGAGTAAAAATCTTAAATATTACCCAAACCTTATAGTTTGTTAGCTGCAAGTTTCTTACGAAAGGGTATTTGATGTACACAATTGCCATGTACTAAACAGTTCTAACCAAAATGAAACTAACTGGTCAAAACATTGTCTGAATATATTGACAACAATAAACTGATTGTTTATTTATATGTTGTCACAGTAATGATAATGCTAACATCGCATTTGTTTATTTATCATCAATAAATTTTTGTTTAAAGTACAGTGCAAAACTTCTGTATCAATCATAACAAAATATAAACAACAAATATGAATAACAATGATTTCGTAAGCATTTATTCTACAATACCGGTAACATGACAGAAATCACAAACAGGCAACATTTTACAGGTAAGTATACCGTAAACACTCTTGTATTGTGTGCATTTCTATGACTTCAATTTCGATTTCCAAGAAGGGGTGCGCACAATACATGAGAATTCAGTTTTTCTCGTTTGTTTATATATCGCTGTGAATCACCCAGAACTTGTTCAGTAATGTACTTTACTTTACATAATAATTCATTGACATGAAGCCAAATGCGATATTCGCATCGTCATTACTGAGACAAACCATGACTGTCATTATGATATGATTATACAATCAGCTGATTGTTTTTAATACATTCAGATGATATTCTAGCTAGTTAGTTCCATTTTGGACAAAACTGTTTGGTTAAAGATAATTGTGTACTTCAAATTCCATTTGGAAAGGAACTTGCAACAAACAACGTTTGAAGACAATTACTCAAATTATTGGCCATAATAAACATTAACTTGACAATGCAAGCTGAATGTGGATACTAGAGGTGTTAATTATGATCATCGCATGACTGGCTTTCAGAAGCAGTAGAATTTTTGTTACCTGTAGTTTCAATTTAAATCCGCAAAACACCTGCGGCTAAACAAAATGACTGCCTCCTCGATGTACAAAAAATGAGTGCGCATAATAGAAGGGAAATAGATTTTTACCAAGGTTTTGAACCTCAAACTGGGGATGCGAACTTTACATGAATGCGCACAATACATGAGTGTTTATGGTAATTATACAATCAAGCTTAAATATCAATTTAATATATGAAATATTCCCATAGACTCTGCCAATATGGCTCCACTTAAGGTGCGATAAAGTTTGGGAAAATACAAAAAAAATGTATATGTTGTGTATTGTGCGCACACCTTCAGAAACAAAATATATGTAAAAGAAATGCACACTTTTTTTAGCTCACCTGAGCATAGCTCAGGGTGAGCTTTTGGGAGACTTGATTGTCCGTCGTCCGTCGTCCGTCAACAATTTGATGTTTACACACTAGAGGCCACAATTTTGATCCAATCTTCCTCAAACTTGGTCAGAATGTTTGTCTTGATGATATCTTGAACCCTTTCGAAAATGGGTCAGGTTGGATCAAAAAGTAGGTCAGTAGGTCAAATCTTAGAAAAATCTTGTCGTCCGTCAACAATTTTGATGTTTACACACTAGAGGCCACAATTTTGATCCAATCTTCCTCAAACTTAGTCAGAATGTTTGTCTTGATGATATCTTGAACCCTTTCGAAAATGGGCAGGGCCGGACCGAAAAGTAGGTCAATAGGTCAAATCTTAGAAAAATCTTGTTTACACACTAAAGGCTACAGTTTTGATGCAATCTTCCTCAAACTTTGGCAGAATGTTTGTCATGATGATATCTTTTGTGGATGGGGTCAGAAAATTCCTGAACATTGTTTCACCTCATCATCTTAATTCTAAAGCAATCTGTTTTGTACAGGCAATGAATGATACTTTTCTCAGGTGAGCGATCTAGGGCCATCTTGGCCCTCTTGTTATGGTAATCACCTTCAGTGATATTTCTAGTGTAATATACCGGTACTAGCTTGTTGGGCAGATAATTGTGTGTCAGAGAGGAAAGCCATGCAGATTGAGAGATCTTTATAAACTTCTAAAGTCTACTTTTTCCTTTATTTGTCATCTAAAAACATGTTTTACATGAAAGCAAATATATTTTATGCTCTTTATGATTGTTTCTTATTGCATTCATCAGGTCTTTTTCTGGCTATTTTTAGAAAGAACCATTAAACCAGATCAGGAAAATTACTTATAAAATATGACCCATTTTGATTTTGATTTTTAATGTTAGTATATAGACCTATAACTATGCAGGTATATTGTACAAATATTAACTCCTGAATGTACATGCATTTATACAGAATGTTTATTATTTTCTATAAAAGGTCACATTTGGAAAATACATTTTTATCTTGAATAGGTCACTGAATTTTAATTATTTCTTCACACATTGTTAAATGGATAATGGACTATGTAGCAGTGTTTGTTTTCAGCCAAGACAGCAAACAATGTTGCTTGAGTACATGCAAGATAAAGATGTATTTTCTTTGAATGTGAGGCCAAATCTGAAAGCCCTTTGCAAACTGTATTCTCTTATATGAAATGAATTTGTATACTGAGTATTACTGAAAAAAATAACAACATTATTTTCTGTAAAAAAATAACTTGTTTCCATACCCCCCACCCACTTTGGGTTGACAGTGACCCCTTAATATTGTTTTTAAACTTGTTAATAAAGATATGATGGAAAATACTTAGCTTTGTTCAAGTTACAGACTGTTGATGTATTTGAAACAAATTTGAAACAGTTGATTTAGTTTGACCTGTATGGGTAGTACATGCATATTCAGTCAAAAATATCAAATCACATAAAGTAAGTTATATTTTCTATAAAATTAAGACTGACCATGATGAAAGTGATAAAGAGGGACATTCGGTATAATTTGATTTCCCATATTACGCACTATTATGATGTGACACTATTTTGTCACTAGCTCTTACATTATCATGCATATTTATGACTTGATGAGGTTTATAAAGATATTGTGGATATGTTAGATAAAATATAAGAACAGTACAGTATAAAAATTAAAATTAGTTACAGAGCATATTATTGACAGAGGATCAGTGTTCAAAGAAAAAAAATACATCTATATATAAAAGTAAATAGGTGTTATAAAGCAGTGTATTGAATATTCTGTTGACGTTATGTCAGCACATAGACATTTCATGTTATTTTAAACACCATAAGACCAGAGTTTTTTGTATAATTTGTTTTACGTGATTTTTTATCAAAAAATTAGGTTAGGAGGAGGTAATAAAAATAAAAATAAAAGCCTTAAAAAGTGACATAGGAAAATAAAATAAAAATAAAACAGATTTTTCCCCATTTTTTTAAAATTTTATACCTTGTAAAATTAGTGACTTATGTCGAACAGACCCAAGGCTGAATTTAATGTGAGGGATTTCCATTATTACTGATGAAAGTTTATTGTATTTATTTCAAAATAATATCAACTATTTAACAAGCATAAAAATTACAAAATATTAAGGTCCCTATTATAAATCAGGGTCACCTCATTTATTTTCCTCGGCAACAGGTGTGTGTGTGTCGAGGTCACCCACTCCACACCATACATAATTAGGAATATTATAAGTTAAAAATAATTTAAAGGATCTGAAAAAAATAACAAGAAAAAGAAAAATTGAAACAACAAAACAGAAAAATATGAAGGAAAAACTTATTCACAAATAAATATTTTCTATGAACGAGTTGTCATGATTAAGATTTCATTTTGTTTTGTTTTGGGTTAAATATCAATTAAGATTAAAAAACTTCATTTTTTTGGAAATTTTTTTTTTGGAAAATTATCTTTTAAAAAAAACTTTCTTATTTAATCATGATGATCTATACATAATTAAGTGATGGAATTTGTGTTTTCTAATTAATAATCAAAAACAATATCCCCCTAGCAAACACCCTAAAAGTAGTGTTTGCAAAATTCAATATCCTTGTAACTTCTTATCTAGAATATATTTGGCATTGTGGAAGACAAAACATAAGCGTGACTTATTTAACACAAACAAATTGCAAGTAAACATACTGTCAACACCCATGTATTTAGTGCTCACTTCTGCCTTACTGAATTTTCATATTTTACTGACGCATTACCCCACCCACTCATTGCCGATGTCGTCATGCAGTGTTAGTGATAATAATTCTCGTACATCGTATTTCTGTAAGCATTTATTTCCATTAATAAACTGAAATAATAAACAAACGTCTTGTATGACGTTGTAAATTCACGTTTGTTTACTCTTTCATTGTATTATTGGAAATATACGATGTTCAACCGCTGTCCCGCAACAGTTTCACGTAACAATTGAATCGGAAGTTGAAATAAAGAATAAACTGTAAATAATAATGCATTTGCATACAACCTAAAGCAGAATTTGCATCGTCATTACTGTGATCTACTCAAAGAATATCATTTTATTGTTGTAAATTGATTAATTCAATGCCATTTCTTTTTTTATTTACGATTTTCATTTTGGACTGCTCTGTTTAACGATAGGTGCATACTTCAGGTGATTCGTGACAATTAAACTACATGTAAAAAATGATGTCGACACGTGAAAACTTATACAAAACTATCTTCGAGCTACTGGTGTAAGCATATTTTATGAAAAGAAGAGATGTGAACGATAATAAACGCCAAACACTCAGCGCCTCGCAGAATCAATAGAATATTTATCACCTTCAATCAAGCACACGAAAAACGCCCGCGAAAAAGTCAAAATGGCGGTGGCTTGGATCGACAAGGCAGAGATGCACAATTAAACGTTTGATATACTCTTTTCCCTCCAAAATATTGAATTTCAAATTTGTGGTGCGCACTTAACATGGAAGTTTACAGAATTTGTGAAATATTTTTATTCTTAAAGAAGTAACACGAACTCGCGGCGGACAAAATAAAAATAGAAACAAGAATTTGAATTTTATTTTTATTTGGGTTTTGCAATATTTTGGTATGGCGTTCCTGTAAAACAAGTAAATAAAAAACTCTTGCCTAAGAAAGAAAAAGCGTTTAAAATTGTCGATAACAATTACGCTCTTAGATGGTCCATAAACAGCTTTAATATTTGTAACTTGAAACTTGCAAATTTGATTAAACGTCTATTTCTACATATAAAATACATATTCAATGGCATTGTACAATGAAAATGATAAAAACTGATGAGATATACAGACATACATAGAACAATAAGGAACAGTCAGCGATGCCATTAGCATCACTTAAAACAGTGCAAAATAGTCCTTGAAGTACAATGATTTCAGTTGTATTTTGAAAATTTCTACAGATTCACGTTGTCTCAGACTAAGAGGTAATTTGTACAATATACCTGCTTCAATCTCATTAAAGTCATATCCTAATTGCGCTCCTCTACTATCCGCAATTAGGATCTGATAACATCGCATAAGGGTTCACATGAGATTGATCTTTTTAAGTAATTTATATGCATAAGCAAGTGCTTGATTTTAAACAAATTAAATAACACCTTTCTGACTTTGGTAAAACATTTGTCACTGGATGAGAAAAATGTGCAGCTTGACCGGGACTCGAACCGGGGCCTTTTGCTTTAAGGGCTAATGCTCTACCAAATGAGCTACCTGGCCTCTTACACATCTTTCTACCCTATTGTGAGATGAATGCGATTACATCCTCTGGCTATACCGAACGATTCTGTAGCTGCCAATTTGATTGGCTTATACAAAGGTCAATTTGAGACGACCCTCTATACGATGTGGTCAGATCCAGTTAGCATACTGAATCTGATTTCAATGAGATTCTACCTGCATAGGTATACAGTCCATCCGCGATGGAACGAAGTATCACGGGAGTAGCACTGGACCACTCAATTACTTCGTTTGATTGCATCGTTGTTCCGTCACATCTTTCTCAACTGACATTCAATATGTGTTATTGTCTTGTATCTTACAACAAAGTATATTTCTGTAATGGAATAAGTTTTATATGTGACTAACATTGTTAAAGACTGTATCACATTGAACAGCTTCAGGCATCTTCCTGTAAGATTTGATCTTACAAAATTAATAACAAACTGAATTTCTGTGTTAGTGGGAAAATCCCTCTTGATAAAGTGCAGAAACATTTTCCTGTGTGGATGCAATCCGTGACTGTTTCCTGTGTGGAAAATATTGTTAATTATGTCTGTGTGGCATTACTATGTAGACAATAGACTGATTTACCGGTATCCTGAAAATTATTTAGCCATAAAATATTTTACATATGCTATTAATATGTTTTATCAGTATGTAAAAGTATATGGATTAAATTATGATGGATATTTGCATTCAGCTGTGTTCTACAATCCTTTCTGTTACTAAACGGAACTGGGAGCACAATTAACCCAAGTAATTGGGAAAATTGTTACAAATGTGGGCTCGTCTGGGATTGCTGAAAACTTTTGTGACAATCTTCAACTAAAACTTTACTCTTTCCTGCTTTGTAACAGAATGAAAATAAAATTAAGGGAAACATACCTTTTTTCATAACACTCTTCCTTTCTGTATAATCTTCATTTAAATAACTAAAAATACTGTGGATTTCATGTAAAACTTAATGTCTTACGTTTTAAAAATCAAAACTTAAAAGAAAAAAAAAGAATAAAAAATTGTGGATCCAGTGAAATCAAGTGGACCACTGCCTTTTATCATTACACTTCCGACATGTATAATGCCCTAGACATATATATTATTATATGTCATTATTTAGGGCGCTGTTTGCTGAGTGCATTGATGCATACACATTTCTAGAAATTACCAATAATTCAGAAGCTCTGCATGCAATATGAATTTGTCGTCTGCTTATTGTACTCAGTGGCAGACAGTACATAGAATGCAGATTGGAAAACTTGCTGAATGCTATTGAATGTTTTTCTGCTGATTTCACAATATCAAAGTGAGCTAGTTCTCCTTTTACCATTCCAGGAGTTAAAAAAGACAATAATTTCATAGCTTTTGGTGATTGTGTTCAGGATACTGGCGCTTTAATCATAGCTCGACAAAAAGATTCAAGAATTAGTATAAATCAACCATGATAATGAAAGTGCGAGACATCGGGTTTGATTGACATTTGTGAACCACCTGATTTTGGATCTTAATTAGAAACCGTTTTTCTCTTTCAATTTTGGAGCCAATTACTTTCTGAGATTTTTTTTTTTGACATTTACAGCACAGTGAAAGGTTATATAGTGTGCCAGGAATTCAGTAAGAGAGAACTAATCTGTAAGTAGAGTGATCATATCAAATTAATTGTTGATTTCTGAAGTAATATTATCATAATACCAGATTTCTTAGAAGATAAAAAGAACAAATTTATCATTAAACTTGTTTCATTAAAGTTATTGATTTCCATGATAAGCAAGATTTCTTCGTGCCAGAGAAACTTTGTACTTTAAGAAGATCAAGTAATATGTCACTATAATCATATTTACATGTTTAAAACTGATTTCATTTTATTTAAATTTGTGATTCTGATAGCAATATTCAATTTAGAAAACTCCGGTGACAGAAATTAACATGATATCTTTGCATCAACAGTACCGTTCGTTACCAAACCATGATTTTCTCTTCATGCGATAACCTGATTGTCAAGACACACAAATGCACATCAGTTTCAATAGCAGCTAAAAAAGAGAACGACTGGAAAAAAAACCCAAAAAACTTGGATTAATGTTATTTTCAGTTCAAAAAATGATTAGACTTTCTAGCTAGTTGGTTTGAGGGCTAGAGGGCTTTGATTTAATGGTGTGTTTTTGTTTTTGTTGTTTTTTAACGTGGAGGATATCTAGTGGCAAGCTGTGAGGTTAATTTGATAAAATTCCGCAGTGGTACAATAAATTTTATGGTTCTCCGGGAATGGGGGTTGACACTCTAGATTTCTGCGATGTTATTTACGTTGTAAATCTTGGAAAATTAAACTTCTCGTATCTCTTGAATGTTTGAAGGGAATGGATTGAGAGGTATCATGCAGTAGATGTATTGACTGAATAGAATGTGTGAAATTGACATCTAATGACTCAAGTGTGGGAGCCTCTATGTGTGTGGCTTCACTATGAATAAACAGTAGAATACTGAAACTTACCTTTGATTCCTTACTTGGCTCAATGTTTATTGGTTTGATTAGTTTGAACATCCTATCAACAGTATTTCAATTATCAGAGGATTTTAAATACATGAGACAGATACATAGTGTCCCTTCACTGCAGAATAATGGCGGCTTAGTAGTAAAATGTTTGACTGCTTATCCAGACAACCGGGGTTAAATTCTCAGTGAAACCTTGGGAAATTTATGGGTTGTTTTCAAGCTTCTCCTGCTCAACAGGAGCAGGGCAAGTGCTGGTTTATTCCTATGGTGGCAAAGGGGCTTCGTTCTTATCAGGGTTTTACACTGGGTATGTTAAAGAACCAAGGGGTGTATTTGGAAAGGGCTATGGTATCACAAGCTGGAACCTCTGAATACTGTCTTGGTTGTAGCTGCCTATGTGTGTCAAGGGAAGGTAACATCTAAGAGAATCAAAGTCAGGCTTTCTCTAATCAAAACCACAGCATTGTACAATATTTGCCTTAGAGTGAATGCAAGAAACTAACAAAACTGCAGTATAATGCTGTGCAGTCTGATCATGGTCTTCACTGTTCACTATTAAGTCAGTAAAGTTTCAGTTAGCATCCATTTATAACCAATGGTACAGTCAAAACAAAGAAAGGATAAGTCAAATTAAACAATTTTGCATGTTAAGGGTTAAATGACTCTGATATGACATGGCCAGGATTCATGCCCACCACCTCCCACACCTAGAGAAGGTACCATAATCACATAGCCACTAGAACAGGTACTTTTCTTAATGGCAGCCCATTCACATTGAACAAATTATTCTCAAACATAAGTGATTTACTTTGTGATAAAAAACTTTCAATTTGGCCGTATTGCAGTTCCAGCGTATACAAAACATGTTCCCATGCATATTGCATAACCTAGGCAGGTAATGCCATTTAAGTTTTTACCTGTTTTCTAGCTAATACAGAAAAAGATAAATTTTTGCCTTCATTTTTTTTAATCAGCAATACTCCAGATTCATGAAGCCCTAGGAAATTTCGAAAAATCTATTGAATACAGTTTTAGCTTCTCTAATTGGACTTCTATTGAATATCAGTTGTTTGGGCTAGGGATCATTAATCAAATTAGCCGTGAGATCAATGTTAGAAAAAAAAATCCACCTTGAAAATCAATGATGGTTGAGCAAATTATGATACTTGATTTTTACTTGTGTTTTTAAATTGGCTTTGTTTTTGAATTATGAGAATTTGATTAGTTTAAATTTTTAGTAACTTCACACAGAGGTTACTGGTTTCCTTTGATTTAGTGAAAAATATGTCTTTTATGATGATTGATGACATTCAGTGTATTGAAACATTACTCAATGTGACAGAGCCCGTAAATGGTACGATGTAATCGAAAAATTAAATTAAAAAAATCATAAATTAAATTTCGAGGGGTTGGTGCAAAACTATAGTAACTGCTTAAATGAAGTTACAGTAGTTTTGCACCAAATTTAAACAACATAAACACAAAAGTACTGCTTGCTATATGATTGCAGGTTGAGTGTGTATGCGTGTGATGGTAACAAAAGTCTGTGCCCAAACTCAGTATTAATAGTTAATCTATTGTCCAGTCAAACTCTTCCAAGTTGGAGGAGTGAAACAATGTGTAGGTGGCCTTCACATCAGCCAGGATTCAATCATTGATTGATACACATGGAGGTATATACCAACAGAAATACTGGCTGCCTATGATCAGCTGCATCTACTGGAAATATTTGTCTATCCATATTGACTCATTCATCCTCACTTATTTGTACACTCCAAGATATTGCTCACAATGGTTAATGGCAAAATATGAGCTATTCCAAATATCAGTGTTGCTCTTCAGTGCATGGAGGTACAATAACTTCACACAACTGTTAATGTAACAATCAAATCTTCCTGACATTTTTCAGCAATAACATTATGGTACTTGGATTGAAGATATCGAATAACACGTTTGAAACATTATATAACTACAAAATGTACTCTCACAATGAGCGTCTGTAATTTCCATAATTGGTGCTGATGGTGTTCTCCATATGAAGTTTGCATACTTTATCACCCTAGAGAACAGCAATTGAAAAGAGGAAAAGTGTTAGAATTTTTTTTTTTCTTCACATGAAAATCATGAAGTTTTATTACTTACGTTTAAAAATGTGATAAAAACTAGTCTCTCTGTTATGGGTTTTGGTTGTTGAAAATTAGTCTGCATTTATCACAAGTTTCAAGTTATTGGAGAATTTTCTGTTTCAAAAAGAAAAAAAAAAAGGCTGAAATCAAATGCTATGTCAAAAATAGATTTCCAGCCTTGTAAAGCAATGAAAAATACATGATTTGTTGTGAAGACATCGTTTGTCATGAGTATCAGTTACATTTGCATATGTAATTTCATAAAGACTATCTTGCACTTATTCCCTTTTTAGCTCACCCGAGCACAATGTTCTTAAGGTGAGCTTTTATGATCATCCTGCATCCGTTGTTGTGCGTGGTCAACATTTTGCTTTAAACGACATCTCCTCTGAAATCGCTGGACAGAATTTGATTAAACTTGGCAGGGGTGATCCTCGGGTGAACCTTCACAAATTTTTTTTAAAATAAACTTGATCCATGTAGAACTCTGGTTGCCATGGCAATGGAAAGAAAAACATGAAAACTTAAAAAATCATCTCCTTCAAAACTACTTGCCAGATTTCAAAATGTTTTAGTACAGATGTTCCTTGGGTAACCCTATACTCAGGTGAGCGATTCAGGGCCTCTATGGCCCTCTTGTTCTTGATAAAGGTACCCACCTTGTGTTCAGTTAAGCATAACACTTGCAACTGTTGGGGATTTGGTTCCCTGCTTGCACTCCATATGCTACAGGGATGCAAACACTATTGCTAAGGACTTTTAACAGTAACTGAATGCTGGCGTGTGTTCAGTATGCCAAACCGTATGCAACCGTATGCTTACAGCCATCTATGAAACTGTCTTAGTGTCTTAATCCATGATATTCACGTATACCTATGTACAGCATAAGTTTCACGTGAACAGCATGGTTTAAGGTCCTAAGATAACTCCATAGCTGACTGTAAGCTACTGGTTGTGTATGGTTTGGCATACTGAACGCACACCTAAATACTAAGTGATTTTCAGGGCGTAGCGATTTTCACAATATTCACTGACAAAAAAAACTAAACAACTTAAACATGGCACACAAACCAAAATTTCCATCAGATTTTTAATCTGAATAATCATTCTTTTTAAAAATTTTAGCATGGTCCCAATGACTGTGGAATAATGAGTTTCTAATGTAGATAAACAAAAAAGGGAAATTTAGCATTATCATATAGATGAGATATATATTAGAATGTGATTAATTAAGGTCTGTTCTTCTTGGGGAAGTTAAAATTGTTATAGTTTTTGTATATTCAGAGATCATTAGCAATATGTAAGACCTAAGTTAACTTATATTACTCAACAACAAATAAAGTGATATTTTATATGAACATTTATTCATCAGCAATGATGGTTGCAATTGCAAGGTCCCTGATGTTGGAGCGAGCAAAACTGATGTATCCCACAGAAACTCTCCATACACAAATGAAGGGCCCTTCCCAACATCAGGCAATCATTCCAGGTACATTGATTAAATTTAGGCATTTATAATGCACCAAATACAGTTTTTTACTATGTAGACAAAGAAGGAAAATTAAAACCTAAGCCATGAAAATTATCTTCTTTTATTTTAGTTATCTGCCCCTGAAAGTGAATTTTTTGCTCTTTTTCTGTCATTTTCAAGGGCAGATAACTCAATATTATGGGCTAGCAACACCTCAATTAATTTCATCTTGATGTTTGGTACTATATTCCCTGTCACTGTGTAAAAGTTTTAGAAATTCTATGCAACAGATTTTATACTGTAGTCGTATATGCGAATATTTAGAAATGTTCTTAGTATTTTCAAGAAAAATGCAGTATGTTTATTAGATTAAGCATAGTGAAAAATCTATCAAATAGAACTGTTTTATACTTCGCATACTGACTTGAAATGAAACAACAAACAATAATGTGAAATTAAATAAAGTATTGATAGGCTTGATTTTGAGTTACCTGCCCTTGAAAATAACAGAAAAGAGAAAAATACTCATTTTCAGAGGCAGATAACTAAAAAGTAGAATCGTGACCCCCCAATTTTTCTCCCATAAATTTGTTTCTAGTGTAATTCCTTAATTATCCTTCCTTGTCTATATAGATAAAAAAATGTATTGGGTGCTTATGCCTTTAACTCTTGTACTAAAAAAAGCAGACTCTATCTTGAATCCTTGAAAGCAATATCCAAAGCACAAAATAAACTTAAAAACTTTTGAAGAATTCGCACTCTTATGCAAGTGAATAAAACTTTGTATTTAATCTGATAATTACTTTGCAGACTTAGTTTAAGGAGAGAAAATTGTAATGCCCTGGGTACATTTCAATTGGGTTAAAGGGTATTTTTTTTAGGTCAGTTAGAAAAACAAGTTTTTACAACATATATTATTCCCTCTCTATGGTTCCTGGGTTTGCCCAAAACTTTGACCCAGGTTCAAACCCACATCCTGAAGGTCCACAGTCATTTGGGCTACCTCTGGACTGCAGCGTCCTTCAAAATCCACCTGCCTGAATGGGCAACCAAACAATGAGGCCAGACCTCTGATCAACCTAATTTTGCACTCTAGTAATGAAACCAGCTTTTTAAACTTTCAAGACATTATAGTGTCGGACTCTTAAGGTCAAAGGATGATTGTATCTGGTTTTAGATTCTATTCCTTAGATAAATATTTGAAAGAAACAATAGTATAGCTTTGGTCATAAATGTTCAGGCTTTCAGGTTTTATAATGACTTGAAATGTGGGAAAGCAATAAAATGGAACTCAGGAGAGATCCCAGACAAAGCCATTAAAGGTGTGAGAAGATGTGTGGACATTGGAAGGTATTGCACACCAAGGTTGCCATGCCAGCAGTGTGCTGCAACTCTGACAGATTTGACAAATGGAGGAAATTGGAGACTTGATCTGGAACACTGGCTGGGCCAAGTTTTATGTGGCCAATATTTGCGCAGGCTCAGTTGGAAGACATGCAGGATTAATGTGCTGATGGTGTCGGAAATATTGCACACTTGGGTTTTTCTTCATCGGGTTTTTACCTTTTTGCATGTAAAATACTATTCTCAATATTAAGAGGTTTTTGGGTTGGAAATCTTGTTTTGTATTGGTTTATTACATGTTGGTAAAGCAATTTAAGACTGTTCATTAAATATACATTGTCTGATCTTTATTTTTGTAAATACAACATTTATGACTGCAAAATTGCTCTTTGGAAATTCTGCATAAAATCTAGCTATACGAAGCTAAGTAATACTGTAGTAGAGGTATAAAATGTCACTTGTAAGCTAGCTTTATGGCAATGTAATAGAGTGTCAGACTTGCATACAAAGACCCCGTGCTTGGTGTAGTAAGATTTGTCTTGGTGATGTTTGGTGCCCAATGTAAATAACTTGCAGTTGTAGGGGAGGTGGCACCCTTAGAAATTCCAAGAGACAAATTCTCAGAGACATTCATACTGTGGGAATCTGAGGACAGATTCTTGGAAAGGAGAGAGTATATGTAATAGAGGTATGAAATGGCACGTGTGCCATCTTACCATAGAGCTAGCTTTTATGGCAATATGTTAGACTTTCATGTCTGACTTGCATATCGAGGGTCCTAAGATTCAAGTATGAGGAAGTGGGATTTTGCTTGGTTGCTTGGTGTAGAGATAGGCATCAATGGTCTTCCATAGCAGCATAAATGATAACATTGAATGGAACAAAAAGAAAAAGATAATAAACTGTAATATTGAGTCTATCATGATATTGTTTTCCATGAATCTGTGATTTTCTGCAAGTATCAGTGTCTAGACCCATCTGGGAAGTCATCAAGAAACGCTTTTTTTCTTATTTTCCAGTGAAAAGAAATTCTTTCCAATATTGAATTTCAAATGCATGTGAGCAGCATGAGATTCTGATCAATCTATTTTTATGTCTCCCATTCAGTAATGGTTTTGCATGTTTTGGGTGGAATCTTTTACAGGAATCTTTCTACATTAAGCCTTTCTTGAAATATAATCAGGAAAACCTGATGGAATTAATTTTTGCAGAGTTATGGTCCTTCCTTAAGGTTTTGCAATGAAAACATGATGTTACTAGTTATTTTAGATTTTGCCAGAAAATGCCTCGCACTGAATTTTGATGCAAACTGGAGTTTTTTTTTTATTTCATTTATTTATTTTTATTTTATCATATTGGAAACCATGTCAATGTTACTTTGGCATAAGAATTAAGAATCAAATTATAGTATACAAGGGTGAACTCATATCTTGTCAGCCCTCCATTACATAAACATGTTTTGACACATTGGCAAACCAGGCAGACCCAGATCAGACAGCTCCTGGAAGGAGCTCATATCAGGGTCTCTTCTTTTTACTCATACAATATGGTAGCTAAAATTCTACAGTTTGCACAGCAAAAATAGTTTTGTATACCATTTAAAGCTCAGTAAATTAATATTCCTCTTGTTATAAATTTGCACATGAATAATCATGAGGTAAAGGGTCCAATAGTTAAATAGGGAGTGTAAAGGAAGCATGAATTGTTGTCCTGTCCATTTTAATGCTGTCTCATTTGACAAATCGTTCTAGCTGGCTTGTTTTACTAGGGTTTCTCTGTGGGGTCTTCCTCCCTAATCATCAGCTTAACTTCAACAACAAACAGTAGTTCAATCTCATCTGAAAACTTTGGCTATGAAGAACAGCAATGAAATTTTGCATAAATATCATTAACAGAAGGTCAATATATCATTCTCTGTCAATATATAATTTTTCAAAAATTATGGCCCCTTTTCACTTGGGTATTTTGACTGGATGTACAATATTTTAAATGCAAGGGAAACAACTTTCTTCCATATATACTACTTACAAAAGTGCATCCACCCAGAGTTATTACCCTTGAATGTTTTATAAAATGTAAAGTCAGAGTGGTGTCGTGGAGGTATTAAACACCTTCACTGAGCTTGTCTCTAAATAGTTACAATTTTTTTACATATCTGAGTCTCTTCCAGAAACTTTTGCCAACTTTGTATACATTTTTAATTCCTCTTTCAATTTGATTCAGACCAAACATAGTGGTCAATATTGTTTGTGAAATTTTCAAGGATGATATTTTACAGAGTTGTGGCTCTTTTATATATCTATGTAATATCTTGCTATATTTGTAGCATTGTGCAGTATTTCTTCCTTAGCCCAGTTCTTTTATTAATAGATTTATGGATTTTTTCTAAAAGTTTAGGGTAGGAGGAGGGGAAAAAAATAAGATGTAGACCAAAAAGTACCCTTTGAATATGTTACTTTAATACATGTATAGGCATTTATACCTCAATGAAACACATAAAAATAACATCTTAAATTTAACATGTAGTGCTGTACAATACAAGTACCAACCACCAAATTTTATTGGGGTTATCCATGCTGTGATTTAACTTGTTTCAATGTGACAGGATATCAACATTGTTAACTTTATGATTATCAGTTTAAACTAAAACATATTGTGACTTTGATGTATTAGACAGACGTGTCATTAATAAATCAAAATCATTGAAATTCTTTTTACAAGCAATAAACAATTTAAAAATTCGTTTTTTGTAAAACACTTGTGGATTTGAACCGCCAAGATGATCAAATTTTGTGTGCTGATACAGTAGAGCAAGCCATCCCTCAGCTCTACTGCATACTCCACCTCCGTAGAATCTATCCCAGAAGTGGCATTCTACGTATATGAACAGATAAAGATTAAAGAAACAAAAACAAGACTAGCGAGCATGTGGACATGTTGTTTCATCTATGTCATATAATTGTTTTTTGATTATATGAGATATAAACATTTGGCATACTTCGCTCAATATTGTTCAGTATATTAAACATTTGAATTAATGTCATGTTTAAAAGACGGCTCCCAAAATACATGGAATATGTGGGTGTTTGCGGTTTTGGCTCAAAAAAAAAATTGAGTTGAAAAAAAACATTTTTTTTTTTTTTTGGTTTTAGGAAAACTTGGAGTAGGCTGGTCTGTAAATCTAAAAATAAAAAACTTTGGACAATACTTGGTTTCCAAACTTAGTTTAGTATTTCCTAAAGCCCATAGTGCTTCTAATTATCCTTATGTATAAAAAAAAAATAGGATGGAATATGTAACCAAACCCCTTCTAGTTTTGAAAATTAGAAACAAAAATAGACCTTTTAAAGAAGTATTCCTGCAACAAGTAACCACCTATACGTAGTTTTGGTTTGTTTTTAATGTTTTTAAGCTAACAATACACATTTTCTTTTTAGTGCAGTGTGACCTAAAAATTAAGACAGAACACCATCTTGCTCATGGAAGTAAGGTTTCATGAAAGAAGCCATGTCATACTTTGTCAAGCGGTTGGAAAGATAAGGCTTCTTTGTTGACAATATCAGTTATAGTATATTGCCCTATGTCAAGATGGCCGCTACAAGTGACACACGGAGTGAGTCAGCAGATTTCATTTCTGGCAGAAGGAAGTTTTCTGTCAAAGCAACTTTGCTGTAGCTTCCGATGACATTGGGATATGTTATATAGAGTGTCGCAAGATTCAGGGCTATGTGGGTGGGGTAGTGGCTGTGGGTTAGGTGTTTATAGAGTGTCGTAAGATTCAGGGCTATGTGGGTGGGGTAGTGGCTGTGGGTTAGGTGTTTATAGAGTGTCGCAAGATTCAGGGCTATGTGGGTGGGGTAGTGGCTGTGGGTTAGGTGTTTATAGAGTGTCGTAAGATTCAGGGCTATGTGGGTGGGGTAGTGGCTGTGGGTTAGGTGTTTATAGAGTGTAGCAAGATTCAGGGCTATGTGGGTGGGGTAGTGGCTGTGGGTTAGGTGTTTATAGAGTGTCGTAAGATTCAGGGCTATGTGGGTGGGGTAGTGGCTGTGGGTTAGGTGTTTATAGAGTGTCGCAAGATTCAGGGCTATGTGGGTGGGGTAGTGGCTGTGGGTTAGGTGTTTATAGAGTGTTGTAAGATTCAGGGCTATGTGGGTGGGGTAGTGGCTGTGGGTTAGGTGTTTATAGAGTGTAGAAGATTCAGGGCTATGTGGGTGGGGTAGTGGCTGTGGGTTAGGTGTTTATAGAGTGTTGTAAGATTCAGGGCTATGTGGGTGGGGTAGTGGCTGTGGGTTAGGTGTTTATAGAGTGTCGTAAGATTCAGGGCTATGTGGGTGGGGTAGTGGCTGTGGGTTAGGTGTTTAAGGTCATCTACATTTCAAAATGGCTTCCTCTGTGACATTACACTGGCAGATTATAATGAAACAGATACCTCTCAGTACATTGTATTATGGTATTTTGGTTATAGAGATTGTCCGGATGAAAAAATTTAACTATACTATAACAACGCCATTCACTTTTAAACTGGCGGTAGCCGGCACTATTATGTAGCCATAAATCAAAAGCAGGCATTGTTGATTTGCATAAATACAGCAGATATTTTCACTGTTTTGTATTCCTCCACGCTCAGTAGCGTATCAGTGCAGTGCGGTTAGTAAGTTCATGAAATGGTATGCATTTTATGAATGGAACCACCCTAAGGATCACAATAAAACAAATCAAAGTGTTCAAGGTACTGTGAGACTGCGAAATGAAGAATGAGTTCAGCTGACTAACAACTAGTAACCAGAGTTGGAGAAGAATGTGTCATATGACATCACATTACCTTTGCCTCTATTGAGATCAAACCTAGATAAAAAATGGAGTTAGAATTACACGTATAGCTAGTTCAGCATGCAAATCCAGCTGACAGTCTTTCAGGGCATTGTGTGCTTTTATTTACTAACAGCAGGTGACACATAAGGATCACTTCTCTGTCGTCTATCTGTCTGTTTGTCACACTTTGTCAATCACACTTCTTCCATCATGCTTTTAGCAGGTTTTAGCAGGTGACACATATGTTCCAAGGAACACTTCTTAATTTTTAATTCTTTATTTAACTTTAACGGGCAGAAAAAAAAATCAGAAGAAATGGCCTAACATAAATAATATCAACAAAAATTATGTCAACAGTTGAGAGAATGTATTACATATAAAAAAACTCCTGGGACAATGCACTGCTACATTATTGATATTGAACTGCTTGTACCAGTGTCCCCTTGTGGGAGCTAAATGCAGCACAGAAAAAATGATATATATCGGTCAGGTCTTTTGACAATGCAATTATACTCAAGCCTGCATTTTGTCATCTCATAACCGTAGAAATAAATTTAAAAGTGACATATATCCGGTGATTCCATCATGTGTACGGTTTAGAGATAGCATTATACAGATAACTGTAGACGAATTGTGCATGGGTATGATGTCAATACATGTCTGCTATCGGTGCTGCCGGCTGACAGTACCCTGAATGTATGACAGAGTAATGTGGGGGTGTCATGTGACCATTGTCAGGAAGTCTTGCAGCATCAGCATTGTTTGTCTTGGTGACAGGAAATACTGGCACCATTGTTTTGTGTACAGATATCGTTTCTGTCACCATTGTTCAGGATACATTGCGTTTGGTTCCAGTGACACCTGTATACCTTTTCATAACTGATCATTACATTTTAATATAATGCATTCAAACAGTTTAATATGATGCAGGCAAACTGATGAAATAGTTGTTGATGTATTTGCTGTGTTCACTTTTTTTTTTGGCATGCATACAGATGTTTTGAATCAATATGTCAAGCAGTCAATGACAAGTGCATATTTTTTTTTTACTTTCTGTTGAAGGGGCAAAACTCACATTTTATAAATACATAAGCTTTGGATATTCTGTTTTACTCTTTAAAGATATTTTATTGTTTGATTTTATCTTGGTTTAGAAATACTCAATTTTTCTTTTTAAAAATCTTCATTTTGTTTCAACTGAAATTCTAATGCAAAATTGAATAATTTGGTTTAAAGATCTGTTATATAATTATACCCAACACAAGCATTGTTATTTGGAAGAAAGAATATAGTAGTCATCCATTGATCTCATAAATGTATCTCCTACCTCATTTGATGGATTTCAAAGAAACTTGGCATGAAGCAAAATGTTTCCAAGGGGAGATAATTGCATTTGCTAATATGTTGATGATTTTTGACATACATCATGCAGCTTATGTTTACAATATTGTAGCTCAGTTTCTACAGGAAAAAAATCATTGTTTTATATACCATTTTAAATTGAGTGAATTAATATTCATCAAATCAAAAATTTGCAAATGAATATTCATGGGATAAAAGGTTAAAGTTCAGCAAATTGACAATCATTATGACCTAAGGTTCTGGAGATTAAGTTTTAATAGTATAAATACGTTACCTGTTGTTACTTCAGGTATGTGTCTATTTGTGCACAGCTTCCAAAACAGAGTCCGCAAAATAAACCATTCCCTAAACCCCCTAGTTACCGGAAGTGTAACCCCCGTTCTCCAATTGTGTTTTGGAAGCCATCGAGTTTCAGTGGGTAACCTAGCGTGTCCCTTTCTTGATAGCTTCTGTGCGCTACAGCTCTCCTTTTCTTATCTTTTCATAGCCTCGGCTGTGTTGTTTATATTGTTCTGGTATTATTATTTTGATTTTGTTTATTTTTACTGTTGTCTCGTTTCGAGAATTTCTTTGTACGGGTTTTCTTCGGTCTTCCCGTTTTTATTTTGCATACATTGTTCTTTCTTGTATTGATTTTTACAATGTCGCAGTCTCGGGGCTCCTGTGGACATGTCAAGGCGTCCTGGGACTCCCATCAGTCCTGCCTTTCATGTTCGGGGTGCTCCAGGGTCGACACCTGCACCGTTTGTGTTTCGTGGACAGACGAGATCTGGAAGAAAGCCTCTTCACGTCGATCCTACTCATCCCGGAAAAGGAAGGCCTCATCTTCCTCCTCCTTCTCTGGGTTCAGTGCTGCTGGGGGTCGGAGTCCCTCTCCCCCTCCCAGAAAGAAGGCTTCCCGCCCCTCTCCGGAGAGGCCGCCTTCATCTCCTGGCTCCCTGCCCGGCTCTCCTTGTGTCAGCCCCAGGGAGCAGTCAAGGAGACTACTCCGACCGGTCACCGGGCATGACCGGTCATTTGCTTGATTGTAGTCATAGCAAAGCTCACGACCCCCCCGCAGCAGCCACCGGTCACCACACACCGGCAGACCTCCCTATGATACGGGACCGGTCACCGGGTATATCTACCAGGGACCGGTCACCGGTCAGGACCGGTCACCGACCACCGGTCACCGACCACAGCCACCGGGCCAGGCACCGGTCCAAGCACCGGTCATCAATCACCGGCCACCGGTCATTGTCGAACATCTATTGTTCGTGATCGGTCTCAGAGACCCAAGACCGGTCATCACCGGTCATCGGCAAGAGATCGTCACCGATCAACGGCCAGGTCGGCTCACCACTCTAGGCGTGTGGGTCACCGGTCTTCGCCGATTCTAACTGAAAAAAGTTCGGACTCGAGTTTTTCCTCAGGTAGCCCTGCGGTTTCTCCGCTTCGGCCACCTGCTCCCTCGTGTTCAAGGGTGCCCAAGAAACGGCCCCACAACCGTTCCCCGGGCATTTCCGGTCACCGGTCCCCTAGCTCTGCTCCTAGGGACCGGTCCCCTTTACGCTCCACGTCTTCGAAGGTTCAAGGTGCGGATTTTTCAGCACAACCTCAGACCTTCGATCCTTCCACGTGGTGGTCCCACATGATGGGGGAATACGCCAGGCATTTCAGTTCTGCCTCCCCCCCTGTCATACCGGGCGAGCCTTCATCTTCTAGGAGGGATTGGGTTTCTCTTCCACCAGAGACCTTAGATCACAGACTGTTCCTTCAGTCTCCTCCCTCCTCGGGTCTACAGGGCGCTTCTTCTGCACAGCCCCCTATGTGGCCCTTTTTCCCTCCATTTCCCTTTATGGGCTTTCCCCCTCAGGATGCTCCCCCATCTCGCCCTGAGGCTGGGTCTCCTCCCTCTACTCGCAATCCCCCTACTAGCGGGACTGCTCTGAGCGGACACTTGGAGGATGAAATCTCCCTTCATGCTCCGGAGGAGGACTCCTTATTTGCCGAGGACGTTAATATTCATCAAATCAAAAATTTGCAAATGAATATTCATGGGATAAAAGGTTAAAGTTCAGCAAATTGACAATCATTATGACCTAAGGTTCTGGAGATTAAGTTTTAATAGTATAAATACGTTACCTGTTGTTACTTCAGGTATGTGTCTATTTGTGCACAGCTTCCAAAACAGAGTCCGCAAAATAAACCATTCCCTAAACCCCCTAGTTACCGGAAGTGTAACCCCCGTTCTCCAATTGTGTTTTGGAAGCCATCGAGTTTCAGTGGGTAACCTAGCGTGTCCCTTTCTTGATAGCTTCTGTGCGCTACAGCTCTCCTTTTCTTATCTTTTCATAGCCTCGGCTGTGTTGTTTATATTGTTCTTATTGGTTTTATTCTATATACGTGTAGAATTCCCAATCTTCGTCCCGTATCGGGACCTTTTGCCTTGTGTCACGGGTTTCCGTGCTTCGGCTCCCGTGACACTGGTTTTATTATTTTGATTTTGTATATACTGTTGTCTCGTGTCGAGATTTTCTTTGTACGGGTTTTCTTCGGTCTTCCCGTTTTTTATTTTGCATACATTGTTCTTCTTGTATTGCTTTTTACTATGTCGCAGTCTCGGGGCTCCTGCGGACATGTCAAGGCATCCTGGGATTCCCATCAGTCCTGCCTTTCATGTTCAGGGTGCTCTAGGGTCGACACCTGCACCGTTTGTGCTTCGTGGACAGACGAGATCTGGAAGAAAGCCTCTTCACGTCGGTCTTACTCATCCCGGAAAAGGAAGGCCTCATCTTCCTCCTCCTTCTCTGGGTTCAGTGCTGCTGGGGGTCGGAGTCCCTCTCCCCCTCCCAGAAAGAAGGCTTTCCGCCCCTCTCCGGAGAGGCCGCCTTCATCTCCTGGCTCCCTGCCCGGCTCTCCTTGTGTCAGCCCCAGGGGAGCAGTCAAGGAGATTACTCCGACCGGTCACCGGGCATGACCGGTCATTTGCTTAGCCACTGGTCCCGGAACCGGCCGACCACCGGTCACCGACCACTACTCACCGGTCACCGGTCACCGGTCACTGGTCATCAATCACCGGGCACCGGTCATCAATCACCGGTCACCGGTCATCGGCAAGAAATCGTCACCGATCAACGGCCAGGTCGGCTCACCACTCTAGACGTGTGGGTCACCGGTCTTCGCCGATTTTGTCCGAAAAAAGTTCGGACTCGAGTTTTTCCTCAGGTAGCCCTGCGGTTTCTCCGCTTCGGCCACCTGCTCCCTCATGTTCAAGGGTGCCCAAGAAACGGCCCCACAACCGTTCCCCGGGTTTTTCCGGTCACCGGTCCCCTAGCTCTGCTACTCGGGACCGGTCCCCTTTACGCTCCACCACGTCTTCGAAGGTTCAAGGTGCGGATGTTTCAGCGCAACCTCAGACCTTTGACCCTTCCACGTGGTGGTCCCACATGATGGGGGAATACGCCAGGCATTTCAGTTCTGCCTCCCCCCCTGTCATACCGGGCGAGCCTTCATCTTCTAGGAGGGATCGGGTTTCTCTTCCACCAGAGACCCTAGATCACAGACTGTTCCTTCAGTCTCCTCCCTCCTCGGGTCCACAGGGCGCTTCTTCTGCACAGCCCCCTATGTGGCCCTTTTTCCCTCCTTTTCCCTTTATGGGCTTTCCCCCTCAGGATGCTCCCCCATCTCGCCCTGAGGCTGGGTCTCCTCCCTCTACTCGCAATCCCCCTACTAGTGGGACTGCTTTGAGCGGACACTTGGAGGATGAAATCTCCCTTCATGCTCCGGAGGAGGACTCCTTATTTGCTGAGGACGTGCCTCTTTCGTCCACCTCGCGCCGATCCAGCGCTCATTCCGAACCTCGTACTGACAATCCTCTCTCTGACGAGGACGAGGAGTCAGACGACAGTCGGTTTTCCATGGACAGGGCTGTTCAGGAGGTCTTTGCTACCTTACCTGCATCAGTATGCAAACCGGCCCCTCCTCCCTCCCGGAAGAGGTGCGAAGGTTACCTTGACCTTGTCGGTAAGCCTAAGGAATCCAAATCAGTTGAACCGGAGTTGCTCCCTTTCTCTCCGGTCGTCCGTTCGGCTCTGGAGGATTTCGAATCTTCATCCTCCTCTAAGCCAGGACCGGGCTGGTTTATTCCAACTTCAGACCTTCGGCCTTTGGGTTTTAACCCCAAGACCTACAAGTTTCCGGAGGGTGATTTTTCTATCCACCCTCCGAAACTGGACCTAGATGCGAGTCGGCTCCGGCTCAAGGTCCCCTCCTCTTTACCGCTTCAGCAGAAGGTCCTGGATCGCTGGGAGCAACGCTCCCGCTTTCTTTCCGGCATCTCGTCGCATACTGACTCCTTCGTGGCCGCTCTTTCGGTCAAGCTACAACAAAAGGATGCCTTATCTGCTTCCGTCAGGCTTCTTTTAGAGGCCTTAGCAGCGACGGCAAAACATTCGATTTTGCTATCTCTCTCTCTCTCTTCCGAGATGACTCGCTGCAGGCGGGATGCCATCCTGGACGGCCCCAACAAGCTACTTCTCTCTTCTTCTCGAGAAAAGCTTAGGTCGGCCCCTCTTTCTTCTTCGTCCCTCTTTGGGGGACGAATCAAGGAAGTAGCGGATGCCTCCAGGGAGGAGCAAATGCACGGCGCGGTGGCCTTCCAGCCCCGCACTCCTACTTCGGCTCCCCCTAAATTCCGGATACCGAAGAAACCTTCGGCTTCTACCGGTAAATCCCCGAAGGACTCGGAAAAGGGCAAGCCTCAATCTCCTTTCAGAGGCAATCCCTCTTCCAGGGGCGCTCGCCAATCTGGTCCTCAGCGACCACGATTTCCTCCTTCATCGCCCCCCACCCCTTCTTCTACCTCTACCAGTCAAAGGGGTAGGAGTAAGCCCTAGGGGTACGTCCTTTCTTCCGCTTCCTCTTCCAGACGTTCGATTAGGAGGAAGAGTGTTTCTGCCCCTTCCAGTAGGCGGCAGACTCACTCATTTCATTCATCATTGGGAGACAATCACCGACGACCAATGGGTCCTGTCTATCGTGAGATACGGGTATCGGGTTCCGTTCAGTCGTCCCCCTCCACTATCACGCTCTCCCATTCATCTCTCCTCCAATCATCCTCGTCTGGGACTCGCCATTTCAGATCTTCTGAAAAAAGGAGCGGTAGAAAGGGTCTCGATTCCAACCTCTCCGGGGTTTTACAGCCGTCTCTTTCTGGTTCCCAAGAAGGACGGCGGGTTTCGACCGGTCATAGACCTATCTCATCTAAACTCCTTCATTCCGAAGGAACACTTCAAAATGGAAACAACTTCGTCGATCAGGGCAGCCGTCCTCCCCGGTCACTGGGCTGTTTCCCTGGATTTATCGGATGCCTACTTCCATGTATCTATCCATCCTCATTCCAGGAAATACCTTCGTTTTACGGATGGCCAAACTGTCTACCAGTTCAAGGCCCTTCCGTTCGGCCTGTCTTCGGCCCCCAGAATCTTCACCAAAATAGTTTCGGTTCTGGTCGCCAGGGTTCATTTTCGCGGCTCACGCCTCCTGGCGTATTTCGACGACTGGCTTCTTCTTCACATGGACCCAGTCGCTCTTCTCGACGAACTTCGATGGGTGACAGACCTAGCTCTCCGGCTAGGCTTCATCCTCAACTCCGAGAAATCGGAGTTGATCCCATCCCAGAACTTCACGTTTGTCGGGATGCAGTTTCTGACCGACCTAAACAGGATCAGAATTCCGGAACCCAGAATTATGTCTCTTCTAACTCTGGTTCGGGGGTTTTCGCGTCGGCAATCGATCTCAGCCCGCGAATTCCTATTGCTTCTCGGAGTACTCAATGCAGCAGCGGATCTTGTTCCGCTGGGCCGCCTTCACATGCGACCTCTTCAATTTATCCTACTCTCGATCTGGCGTCCCAGTCGAGACCATTTACAGACCATTCTTCCGGTTTCTCCGGAATTGGTTCATCATCTCAGTTGGTGGAATTCCCCCTCGTTTCTCCGAGAGGGTGTTCCTCTTTCTCCTCCTCAACCGGAACTGTTCCTCTTCTCGGATGCCAGTCTGTCAGGCTGGGGTGCTCATCTGGAACCTCTGGGTCTCACAACCTCGGGTCTTTGGTCCCCTCGGGACAGTTCTCTTCATATCAACAACCTCGAACTCAAAGCGGTTCTACTAGCCTTACGACAGTTTTCTCCTCTCATTCGAGGCAAATCTGTTCTAGTATCTACAGACAACACGACTGTTGTCTCTTACATCCGCAGACAAGGGGGACGCACTCGCCTTCTCTGTGCATGGAAGCATGGCACCTTCTTCATTGGTGTCAGATGTCTTCGGTACTCATTCAAGTCAGACATCTTCCGGGTCGTCTAAATGTTCTAGCGGACCAACTGTCCCGCAGGCATTCTCTTCTCCCCTCGGAATGGAAGTTACTTCCTCGGATCGCGACAGCTCTGTTTGCGATTTTCGGGTCTCCGTCTGTCGATCTATTTGCTACCAGGCTGAACAACCAGCTTCCACTGTTTGTGTCACCGGTATCGGATCACCGGGCTTGGGCGATAGATGCTCTGTCTGTAAACTGGGATCATCTATTTGCTTATGCGTTTCCACCGTTTTCTCTGATTCCCTTAGTTCTAAGGAAAATCCTGCGATCTCAGTGCCGGATCCTCCTTGTAGCTCCACTTTGGCCAACGAGATCTTGGTTCGTGGATCTTCTGGATCTTCTGATAGACGATCCTGTAGAACTTCCCCAGGTTCCGGACCTTCTGTCACAAGGTCGGAACAGGGTCCTACACGACAATCCTTGCGCTCTTCGTCTTCACGCTTGGATGTTATCCAACAGCGAGTTAGACAGAAGAAATTTTCGGCAACAGTTGCCTCTATTATCTCTAAAGCCAGGAGACAATCTACTCGATCTGTCTACCAGGCAAAGTGGAAGGTCTTCCGTGATTGGTGTATCGCACGGCAGATTAATCCGGTCAAAGCTCCTGTCAGAGAAATCGCTAACTTTCTAGTTTTTCTTTTTAACGAGAAAAAACTTGCGGTCAGTTCTATCAAGGGTTATAGGTCTATGTTATCGAACACTCTTAAGTTTCACAGATCCTCTTCCCTTGGTTCGGATCCTTATCTTTCGGAAATTATTCGTTCGTTTGAACTGTCTAGGCCAGTTTCTCGTTCGTTAACTCCAAAGTGGGATCTTTCTTGTGTTTTACTGGCTCTTACTAAGGCACCTTTTGAACCTCTTTCTGAGGCTTCTCTCCTGCACGTAACATGGAAGACGGTCTTTCTCATAGCAATGGCGTCTTCTAAACGTCGTTGCGAAATTCATGCCTTTTCTACTGAGGAAGGCTATTTACGCTTTAACAAATCTGATGGCTCTGTATCTTTGAGCTTTCAACCTGGTTTCCTTGCGAAAACCCAGCTCCCTTAGGTCTGTCCCCCTCCGGTAGTTATTCCGAGCCTTGCTAGGTCTTGCGCCAGGGGAGATCCTGATCGGCTTCTTTGCCCGGTTAGAGCCTTGAAGTTTTACCTCCAGAAGGTTAAATCTTTACGGGGTCGTCGTCTTCGACTTTTCCTCCCAATAAAAGGGGGGGGCGAAGTTTCGGCAGCATCAATATCTCGTTGGGTAGCCTCAACTATCAAGTTTGCCTATTCGGATCTTTCGGACAGGGATCTATCCTTTTTAAGAATTAGACCACATGAGCTCCGTGCTTTGTCTGCTTGATGGGCTTTCTTGAATAAATCTCCCATGGATGATATTCTCAAAGCGGCCTCTTGGAAGTCTTCTACTACGTTTTCTTCCTTTTATCTCCGCTCACTGGCTAACCAATCACAAAACCTTGTGGATTTGGGTCCACTTGTAGTGGCTCAGACACTAGTTTAATCATCATGTCTGACGCCTCGGCGGCTTTGGTCGTTTCCTACTTCGGGTGTCGCTGCAATCAAGGTTCTTTGTTAGCAACCTCCCGCCTTAGCGACGAAGTCATACCTGAAGTAATAACAGGTAACGTATTTATGCTATTAAAATGAAATTTTTGAAGTAAAATTAATTTTAATTAGTAAATACTTACCTGTTATTACTTCAGGTATGTGTCTATTTGTGCACAGCTTCCAAAACAGAGTCCGCAAAATAAACCATTCCCTAAACCCCCTAGTTACCGGAAGTGTAACCCCCGTTCTCCAATTGTATATGAAGCCATCGAGGGATACAACCGCCAGCAAGCGGGGAGGGAGGTGGGACTCTGTAATAACAGGTAAGTATTTACTAATTAAAATTAATTTTACTTCAAAAATTTCATGTTAAGGAAAATAAATAAAGATGTAAAGAATTGATGCTAAGTATGTATGTGGTCCGATTTGCTAATTAACAACTGATTAATGACGCGTTCGAACGAAGTGTTGGTTAGTTTTCACACCTACCTGAGTGACACCTGTCGCTTACACGCGTCCGCCATTATATTGTCTGTAATCAGCCTATTAGCACACCATCCTTGACGTTGTTGCAAACTGACACGAAGCTTACAAGCGAGTTTGTTTGTTTGTTACAAAGATTAATGAGTGATTTTATGTCAAAACTTAATAAGCAGCAGTATAAATATTGGTCTCCAGGTCTGACTTGTCATTCCATTCTACTTCATGTTAATACGAACATATAAATCTAAGACTACTACAAATACAATTTCATTGAATATCTAATAGCAATAGTCTGAGTAATTCAGTGAAGGACCCAGTTTACCTGGGGGGATCAGAATTTTATTAGATATTTTTTCCTAGTAACCTTGTGAAGGGCCCGGGTCATCCGGGAGGATAACAGGGTAGAAAATGGCGAGCGAAAAGAGGGAAGTAAGGAGAAAAACACAGACCATAGAAGTGAAATGTAGAGAATCAAATAATGAAACAACACACTAAACATATTACGACACTAAATCTTTACGACAGTACATGGTTTTCGGCAATACATACTAAAACACAACATAAACAAACGAGTGAGCACATACATAAAGGGATTCTCAATCGTCAATATGAAAGATGCGATGGAACGAAATACGCGATGGAACGAAATAAATCCTTTTCCCGGGGCTACTTCGTACCATCGCGAATGGACTGTACATATATAAGGAAAATAAAGTAATAATTAAATATATGTTATGTAGGTCAGAATTCAGGAAACATAAGTTATGTCAAGACATTCATTCAAGAGTTAAACTCAAAAGCCAAAATTGTTTTGCCTTTAAATGAAGCAAGCTAGTTTTATATCAACTTACTCTTTGAAGGTTGTAGAAAAATGACACCTTTTTTCATTTTATTTTAAAGATAAAAAAGGTCAGTGTCATATTTCATCAAGGTAATGTGTAGCTTTAAGATGAATTATAACTATAGAATATACTTATAATGATTGCAGGGAGTTAAACTTAATCGACCAGCATAAATGCTTTGGGTATATCTTGATATCAGATTCATATTGATGTATTCCGCAGAAATTAGCAAGTCACTCATTATAGTCAGCTTTTTTATATACGTTTGCTTATTCAGATGCGAAAAAGTATGGAAGATCAAAGTGGAGAACTAAGAAGAATGGATTGTATGATTAGACGTAGGCTGTACCAGAATGTTGCTGGAGGTATAATTAGGTTTCAATTATTAATGATCTGCTTTGATCTGACATACAGCATGCGTTTGCAGTTAGGTTAAACAATACAATATTGGGGAACACAGTAAGTGGTGGGTTTTTATTGTTTTACACTGAATTATAATTGTCACAGTCTGCAGACATTTGAATTGATCCAAGACTGAACATGAATATAACTGATATGGTACCAACATTTACCTGATTCAACGTGTAGTTTATTTTAAGCTCCACTTTTTGAGGAAAAAATGTGGAGCTTAATTGTCATGACCCTCTTGTCTGCATTGGTTAAAGTTTTCGTTAAGGTCCATTTCCCCATAACTATCCAACAATATCACTTCAAACTTGGTTTACTCATTCACTATTAAAAAAGTGCCCATTTCAAAAAGGCAGATAACTCTAAAAATAATTTTGGCAAATTTATGATCCTATTTGTACATAGAACTTTCCTGGCTGGTTAAGTTTTTTGTTAGGTCAGTTTTTCAAAAATTGTCAGTCATGTTCTCTTCCAACTTTGATTACACAATCTAAATAGGACCCCATTTCAAAAGAGAAGGTTACCCTAAAATCATTTTGGCACAATAATGGCCCAATTTAAACTTACAATTTTCTGTATTGGTTAAAATTTTCCCCTAAAACTTGCAGCATATTGACTTCAAACTTGGAAAACTTATTAACTATCTATATGGAAATCCATTTCCAAAGTGCAGGTAGTTTACCCTTAAAATCATTTTAGCACAGTTACGGCCCTTTTTTGACTTTTTCTGTACTGTTTAAGATATTTCCCTAAAACTATCAAATGCATTCACTTCAAACTTGGAAAAATTTACTTTCTATAAAAGAACCTATATTTCAAAAGAGCAGGAAACCCTTAAAATTCTTTTGGCCCTAATATGCCACTTTTTTGACTTAAAATTTTCTGGGTTAAGTTTTTTGTTAAGGTTAAGTTTTTTGTTAAGGTCATTTTCTCCATAATCATCCAACATAATGGCTTCAAACTTGGTGTACTTGTTCACTACCTTTCAAAAAGTTCATTTTTGCACAGTTAATTTACACCACTTATTCAACTTACAATTTTCTATATTGGTTAAGGTCAGTTCCTCAAAAATTGTCAATTGTATTCACTTCAAGATTGGAAGACTTGGTCTTTTTCATAGTTTGAAAATATTTCAAAAGGCATGTAACTCTTGAATTCATTTTTTTTTTTACAGTTATGCCCCTTTTCAACTTAGATTTTCTTTATTTTTCTTTTCAAATGGAATATTTTAGGTTAATGTTTTCCAAGTTAATATCTGCAAATACTTAATCTAGGGGATAGAAACTTCCCATATGTTTTTGGGCTCAGTATCTTAAAATATATCACATGTTTTTATGTTAACACTTAAAATAGTTGCAGCTAACATTACACTATCCAACACCCAGAAAAGTGGTGTGCCCTGTCTTTGGACAACTCTTTTTTAATTCCCAGAACAACATCTTTTTTTTCAGTTTATAGATTTCACTCTGTAAATCAGTTTCACTCATTCTGTTCTTTTTGCTGTTTTTACACCATTCTCAGACCAGTAGTCTCTGCAGTTTTCATTCAGATTGTAAATTGAAACAATGCTTGTTGAATCAAAATCTTAAGGAAGCTGGATGCTTTGTTAATCCCTTCATCTTAAAGGCCATTCAGCTTGGACATTGTTAGAAAAGAAAAAAATAGTAAGATCTTTCCCTACCTACTGTGAAATCACTAATTTTCATGGGACACTAATTTTCCTCAGTTTCATGGTGGGTTTTATCCACAAATATTAATCTCTTGTATAGACCTCAGGTTTCTTAGAACATAGATTCACAAGTAAATTAACCCTCGAAATTCCCTTAGGTACATAATCAACGAAATTTAATGTCATCGAAAAGTAATGATTTTACATTATAGACTTTAAAAAATTCTGGATTTTTAATTTCGAAGCTAAGTAAACAAACGGATGGGTGAGAGGCTAAGTGTTTATATGTTTATATGTACTTAGCCTAGTTCTGCTCTCAACCCCTCAAAACATATTTTTAGTAATAGTCAAAGATATATTAAAATTGATTGTTGGGCTTTCTATGTATAATATGAAAGATTCCAGTGATCTCCCTTTGTCTGACTATTTATGAAGTCTGGCAACATCTTTCTAGTTGATTTATCAATCCCCCATGGTCAGGTTGACTATTAAGTAGAGCAAAATTCTACTTGCCTTTTATCTAAATAAATTGGGGGGTTTTTTTTTTAAAATTATACCTAAATAAATTGTGGGGGTTCATATGCAGTTTGACAGAGTCCCTCTTTGTCAGATGTAGCGCAAAATATTTCTTGTTGAGTTATATCTAAATAGATTGTTGGGGTCCATAATTATACAGTTTGATAGAGTCCAGTTATCCCCCTTTGTCAGATTGCTTATGAAGTAGGGCAAAATATTTCTCCCTGAGTTAAATCTAAATAGATTGTATGGCTTCATGATTATGCAGTTTGGTAGAGTCCAGTTTTCCCCCTTTGTCAGATTGCTTATGAAGTAGGGCATCTAGTTGAGTTATCAAAATAGAATGTGGGGTTTCATATGCAGTTTGGCAGTGTTTGTTATCCCCCTTTGTCATACTGCTTATACGGATTACATGTATTACAGGTTTTAGTCAGATTGTCTCTGAATTCGTAATTGGGTCACATGAGATCAGAAATAAGGTCACCAGGTTAGATCTTTAATTGATGGAACTTGATCAGAATGTTTGTCTACTCTAAATTTTGAATTAATTCAAAACTGGGTCATGTGAAGTCATTGTAGGTCACCAAGGCAAATAAAAAAAAAGCAAATCCTGACTCTAGATGTCACATTTTTGCTAAAATTTCATCAAAAGTAGAGAAAACAGAATTGCATCATGATGCATAATCAGGTGAAGAGCACAGGACCATCTTGGCCCTCTTGTTTCAATATAACAAAATTTAGGTAATTCAGATGCATCTTTTTGAAATTAAATTTCAGTTTAAACAGGTTTAATGAAGAAAAAAAGCTTTATTACAGAAATCTATAACACAATGGATGATCCATAATATAAAACTTTAATGAATATGTCATTTTTGTCTTAGCCTGTATAGTTTCAGCAAGGTTTTTGTGGTCCCCAGGTAGTGCAAACTTTCTGTGGTTTTTGTCATATCTCAGAAATCTTCCTCAGGCACCCACATCTATCAGAATTAAAACAACACAATCTCAGCTCCACTCATTTATTAATTCACTGAGCCAACAAGTAAATCAATGAGCTGGCTCACTGCTAGTGAGTTACTTAATTTCCTCCCTGAGTTATCATCTCTAGCTCCTGATGTCAGAGGCTCATTCCTTAAGTGTCATCAGAACTGGCTCTAAAGTGACTCTGCATGCTAAACTGCAGTATATGGTATAGGAATTCTTGATGGAGATAAATGGTTTTGACTCTACAGGCTGATTTTGACTCGAGACTCAGAGGCTAATAGAAGGTTACTTCTTGATGATATACTACTCAGCAGAAGACAATAATTCAAGCATGCGCAGATAATGACACGAAGTTGGAACAACTTGAAAATTGTATCAGAGAGGTTCATGAACCAGTAGGTGGAGAGTTTTAATGGAAATTTGTAAACCAATTTGTTGCATTTTTTCCAAGCTATTTTGTGACTGCCTTTGCAGCCAGTGCAGACTAAGATCACCCTACACATCCATGCAGCCTGATCATGATCTACACTGTTTACAACACATGTATTCAGTCAATATATTTTCAATCAGCACCCCTTTAAACAACTAAAAGTACAGACCAAAATAAAGAAAGGATGAGTCCAATTAAGAAATTTAGCATTGTATGGGTTAATGGATAGTTGCATTTTTTTTCCAAGCTTATTTTGCGGACATGGCTGTTCAAAATTAAACTTTTTTAACTGGAAAAGGTTTTGTGGTGTCTGAGTGACTTTGTAATCGGATTGTTTATGTGTCTGTCTGCTAATTAAAACTCCAATCACTCAGCTGTGATGCCTGAATCACTTCAACATAAGGTACTGATCAGTGTAGATCTATCTGCCACTGGGATAGAAACAAGCCCAATATATTAGACAGCGATACCGTGCTGTTTTTAATTAGTGAGGTTCACATAACATTGTCTCCAGTTTACAATAGAAACATTAATAGCATTGCCCACAGGGATCCTGCCGTAGTTCACATTGTTTGTATGTCAGGAAAAAATTTCCTGGAAGCAGAAATATAGTAAAGTGGAATTTATATGAAATAATAAAGATACAACTTGAAAACAGGAGTTGAAATCGTGTTTGCATATTTGAAATTTTGTTTTGTTGTTATAAAACTTGATATATTCCATGGTGGCATCTCTGCAGTTAAAGGAAATCCCCATTGGAGTGGATGCAAGGGTCTGTCTTGCTACATCTCTGCTTTTATCAGCTAGATAAAAAGGTAGAGATAACATAAAATGAAGGCTGATTAAACAAACTATATGAGGAAATTTACAAAAAAACAAGGCCATAATAACCGTATGATGTCAGCCCTATTAACATGAAAGACTAATGAATTACCCTCACATCATGATGGCAGTGGTAAATGGTCTAATGCAGGTAACCAGGTCATTGTAACATCATAAAGGGAACCAGCAAGTCTCAAGAGCTTTGAATATTTTATGTCTGTCAGGCGGCAGAATTTGTCTCTAAAGAGTCATAAACATGAAATTAGAAATTATTATAAGAAGGCTACTGAGTTTGATATTTAGCTACTGTGAAGTTTTTTTGTTATTTTTTTCCAGCCAAAGAATACATGATGCCTCTCTCAATGCTTTTAGTTACACAGATAACTTGCTGGTTTTCTTCCAGCATTTCAATGCATGATTTCTCTTACATTGCTTTAGTTACATTGAGATTTGGAAATGATAAAAACTTGACATAAACAATAAAATAAATATATCAATAAAGTAATGATATGAAAACAATCATAGTTTCCAATGTCCCAATGCACAAGTGTCACATTGTGTGATGTCACGTTTTGTTGAGAAGAATTTCATGTTTTATATACATAACTTTAGAGTCATTAAGCTCTTTACAATAGATAGTTCAAACATCAAGACCATGAAGTGGGGTCATTTCAAATTTATGATTTCATGAATATTAATTGATTTATCTTTAAATGGTTTATGAAATAATGGATTTTCCTTTACTAGCTACAATATTGCATGAGCAAACAGAGGAGACCCTGATCAGACAGCTCAATATGCTTATGCGTCAAAATAGTCTGTATGAAGTAAAGGGTTAAGGTGAGTATTTATTAAACTGAAGTCATGTGATGACAAACATGTGTACCAGATTCAAGGTATTATTTTTTATTGGGGGTTATATTTTGTGATACATTGAATGCCAGGCATTATTCACAATTGTAACAAAATCTAGTCACTTAATATTTGATGTAATATCTTTAGCTCAACGTGCTCAAGGTGAGCTGTTGTGACCGATGAATGTCTGTCGTCCGTCGTCAACATTTAACTTAAAACAGCATCTCCTCCTAAACCACTGGGCCAATTTTAAAGAAACTTCACAGGAATGTTCTTTTGGTGAAGCCTTTTCATACTTGTTCAAAGAAATTTGATTCCATGCAAAACTCTGGTTGCAATGGCAGCAGGGGGGAAAAAACAGATGAAAATTTTGAAAATCTTCCTCCAAAAGTACTTGCAAGATTTCAAAGTTATTTGGCACAGATGTTCCATAGGTCACTCTTTACCAAGATTGTTCAAATTATTTTGATCCATTGAAAAACATGGCCGCCAGGGGGCAGAGCCCATTTTCCTTAAATAAATACAGTACAAATTTGAAAAATCTTTTTGGCCAAAAGTACTAGCTGTATTTTAAAGAAATTTGGCACAGTTGTTCCTGTGGTCACTCATTAGGATTGTTTTCCTTATATGTATTTAGCACAAATTTGAAAAATCTTCTCCGCCAAAAGTACTGGTTGGATTTCAAAATTATTTGGCACAGATGTTCCTCAGGTCACTCTCTACCAAGATTGTTCAAATTATTTTGATCTGTTGAAAAACATGGCTGCCTGGGGGCTTAGCCCATTTGCCTTATATGTATGTAGAACAAATTTGAAAATTCTTCTTGTCCTAAAGTACTCACTCGATTTTTGGCTGGCAGAGGGCAGAGCCCATTTTCTACAAGATATTTGCTGTTTCTTTTCCTCCCACTAATACCTGGTTCTCAGGTGAGCGATCCAGGGCCATCATGGCTCTCTTGTTCATTAATATTTATACCAGATGCTTTAAAACAAACTCAAAGAAATTTAAAATAAGATCAATAATTTAAAAAAAAAAGATGACTTTCAAACATAGCGTGCTGTGTGTGATACACAGAGTATCAGTAATAAGATATTAGAATTTTATTATTTCCCTTAGTTTCCCTTAATTTTAAATATAGAATCTGTATCATTACTTTTTACTGTCTTTTGATATTTTATGACAACCTTGAGGATGACACATGCCAATCTCAAATTTGAGAAAAGGTCCATTATAATCATTCTGATCAAGCATCTCTACATAGCTTATAAAAGACATTGCATAACTGCAGAAATAGTCTCAAGATATTCCTGATTCAAGCTCATGATTATAAACTTTCTTGGATTTATACCTCCCATAACTGGAGAGTTTATTGTTTCCAGAGCCATGCCAATATGATCGGTTTTATCAGAAATAAATTGGAAATAGACTCTGCTCCAGAGAGACTTTGCTTGAACATGCATTTCAGATGAAGACAGGAAAACAATCTTCCCGGGAACAAAGCTAGTGCCTTGTTCAGAACATTTCTAGATGTATGCAAGGTGTTTTTTTAAACTGTTAATAGATTCTTTGATAATCTTCCTCTTTTAGATATTGCTTTGAGGTCTCCATGCCAGCATGAGTCACAGCCATCTACAACACAGTTGACTTTAAGTCATAATCTTGCAATAGAGTCATGATTTGGAACTTCAGTCATGATTTGGCATTATATTTACATTGATTTGGCACTGCAGTTAGCTTTGTTGAGAAATGACTTTGCCCTACAGTTAACTTTATAAGTATTGGCACTTCATTTGGCTTTATAGAACCATGACATGGCACTACTGTGTGAGTTAGCTTTATAAAGTTATGATTTGACATTGCAGTTGGCTTCATGGAGTCATGATTTGGCACTACAATAGGTTTTATAGTGCCACAGTTAGGCACTACAGTAAATTGTAGAGAGTCATATTAATTATGTAAGTATATATGTATATAGTATAAACCGTCTGGCTTTACATTCATGATATGATACTAGTTAGCTTTATAGTGTCTAAATATTAGAATTCCATGGATACAGAATTTGAGATCTTTGAGTTGAGAACCATCTCAAATTGAAATATTACAAGACACACAGGCCAGACATGGCGTCTGTGATTTTCTAATAATGTCTCACCTAAAGCAAAGATCTGAAGCTGTTGAATGCTGCTTGCAGATTTTTTTTTTTCAGTACTGGTATGTCCCAGGGATAGATTTGGGAGAAGTGATGCTGTAAAATCTACCGATATGCTTAGTACAATATTTGGTATTTATATGAATAGCTATAACAGGCACAACGTTGGTGAGAATATATCTCCCTTAAGAATCAATGGACTTTTGATTGACATTATCGCAATCTCTGGGTGAAAAACAATAATCAAAACAAAAGACAACACCACCAAAAAGCTCCTGGATATATCCAGAGTTACAGATTAAGGTACTTCATTCATGTTTTATGTCACTTGCCATGTTGTGGGATAAGGTCCTTAAGTAGAAAGTTTTCAAATGACATGAAAGTGTCTGAGATTTTGTAAATGGCAGATTCAAAC
>CM037779.1:42932612-42943708 GCA_021229015.1 Solen grandis | reverse complement strand
TCATAACATTATTTATACATCTGATCAAGACTACTTTATAAATGTGGATGCTAGAATGTAAACAAAGTTAAATATGACATTTTTATACTTCAAATGCCATAATTAGAGATGGTAGTTCAACACTAATTCATCTTTGGCAAGATAATAGTCATTAATCTGTACTAAAACATCCTGATATCTGGCCAGAAGTTTTGAAGGAGATGATTTTTTAAGTTTTCATATTTTTTTCTTTCTGTCGCAATGGCAACCAGAGTTCTACATGGATCAAGTTTATTTTAGCAACTTTTGTGAAGGTTCACCCAATGATCATCCCTGCGAAAATTAATCAAATTCTGTCCAGGGGTGATCCTAATAGCTCACCATGAGCACTTTGTGTTCAGGTGAGCTAAAAACTGTACACTTATTACTTAGGTGGTTACTAAGTAAAGGTCAAATTTATAATAAAATGCCAGTTTGAAATATTAAATGCTGACCTTTAAAAACAGTTTGGCTGCTTAATACAGGTGCCCACTAATACAGGTTCAACCATACCTAAATTGGCAATAAAGATGATCCAATATAAGCCAAAATATCCGTCAAAAGTTAAATACTGTGGAAAGACTATTGGTTGCTATGAAACTATTATGTGTTGCTAGGTAAGTAAGCATACGGCCAAGGACCACCCAACAACAGGTCTGCTGCACCCTACCTCTCTCCCCTCATTAGCCGCAAATTAAAACACATCATCGCTAATTTCCTGGTTGAAAATTAATAGGTGAGCCGTCACATCTTCTCCTGAAAAGAAACCAGACCACCAGCCGGCTCACGCTTGTACGTCTGTATACCTGACTAAGATTGGATCAAAACAGATTTTTCCCATCTTAATTGTGAAAACTTATTCTGGCCCAAATAATTGTTACAATTTATCAAATCATTATCATGTTTCATTTCAAACTTATTTCTTTTTCATCAACTTTTTTCTATTTCCTTTGATGATACCAGTGTTTGACCAGTACTTTGATCCATGTAAGATCTTGAAAAATATTTACATTTAGCTGGGGATTAAACTCATAACTTCTAGATCTTAATGTTACTGAACTCTACCACTTTAACTTGTTAATATTTCATATAAAGTCTGCAAAGCCAAACAAACATGTACAGTCAAACCTGTCTTAAGTGGTCAGTCAAAGGAAAATAAACAGTGACCGCTTAAGAGAGGTGACGCTAAATAAAGTTTAAACATAACAAGGAAATGCTAGTTTGGTAATATTAAATCTGACCGCTACATGCAGGTTGGCCACTTAATACAGGTGATACAGGTTCAACTGTATATTATTTGTAAATCATTCATCTATCATATTTGAACAGATATCATCCAAATAATTCATACTTCCCATTCCCATTTGGGTCTCCAAGACTTGATATCTTAACCCTTTCCCTCATATAGACTCATTTTGACGCCCTCAATAAGTATCACATAAAGCCTGATCTGCAGAAAACCACAGTTAAACCTTACCAAAGTTAATTATAAAGTCCTCATTTCCAGACCACTGAGGAGCAGCGAACAGCATAAAACCTGATCAGCCTGCGAGTTACTTGCAGGCTGATCTGGTTTTATGCTGTTCACATAGGTCTTTTCATGGTGTCCTCTATGTAGTGGGGTGACAATTGGCCAAAAAGTAGCTTATTTAAGGAGTAGGTGGCCATAAAAGTAGAACAAGCAATGTTATATACCAAAATGTTAGCCAATGTCTGTACTATATGAAACTGCTGGCATAAATTGCCAACGCCTGGTGCGGACTCGGAAATCCAAGATGGCGTCCAAGATGGCCGCCATAAATCGCAAGTTCAGAGAAAATATTTTATCTGTTTGTTACAAATTTATTTACAGAGGTAGTTCAAAATATTTGCATGATTATTACTCCTTCCATTATGTACATCAAATTCATATAAAACAATAGCAAATTCAAGGTCAAGGTCAAGGTCATTTCAGTGTCAAAGTACAAAAAATACTCCAAAATTTGATATCTCCTACCTACTTTTTTTCATTTTATGCATTTTTTATACTCAAATGGATTACTTTTAGTGATAGAAATATTGTTATGTGTGTATTCTTTCATTTTAAACTGTTTTGTATGATATCTGTGTTTAGATTATGTATAAACTTTGGTAGTTTACACACATACACATTATCCAAGATGGCCGCCATTCAATTGCTGTATCAATGATCATTGGATATTTATAAAATAGGCTGTGTTCAAGCAATGTAAAAATAAGACAATAACAATAACTAAAAATAAAATGATATATATTTAGCTATTTTTCTATTCTTTCAGATAATTATACTCGGATTATGAACTAATTGTATAAAGTAAAAGAGTTAATAATAGAAGTATCAGATTTTGGGGTATTTATGTATTTTGACCATGCATGAGATGACCTTGAACATGACTGTTTATTGGCCATTGAAATCTGTAATTACACATACAGGCTAAAATCATTAAATTCCATTTTATTATTTATCATTTTAGCCTTACTTGTAACATTTATGAACTTTAATTTCAGCATATAAATGCATAAAAAGAGATATTAGAGAAAAAATAACAAATATTTGGGTATTTCATGTGTTTTGACCTTGGAATGACCTTGAACTTGACTTTGAAAGGTCAATCAAATTTGTAAGTTTTGCATACATGCTAAAATAAAGTAATTTTTTCAAACACTTAAGATTGACCTTTATATATGGTATTTATCAATGAAACATCCAATGATCATTGATACAGCAATTGAATGGCGGCCATCTTGGATAATGTGTATGTGTAAAAACTACCAAAGTTTATACATAATCTAAACACAGATATCATACAGAACAGTTTTAAATGAAAGAATACACACATAACAATATTTCTATCACTAAAAGTAATCCATTTGAGTACAAAAAATGCATAAAATGAGAAAAAGTAGGAAGGAGATATCAAATTTTGGAGTATTTTTTGTACTTTGACCCTGAAATGACCTTGACCTTGACCTTGAATTTGCTATTGTTTTATATGAATTTGATGTACATTATAGAAGGAGTAATAATCATGCAAATATTTTGAACTACCTCTGTAAATAAATCTGTAACAATCAGATAAAATATTTTCACTGAACTTGCGATTTATGGCGGCCATCTTGGACGCCATCTTGGATTTCCGAGTCCGCACCAGGCGTTGGCAATTTATGCCGGTAGTTTCATATAGTACAGACATTGGCGAACATTTTGGTATATAATATTGCTTGTTCTACTTTTATGGCCACCCCAACCCCCAAAAGTCACTGATTGTCACCCCACTAATGAGGGAAAGGGTTAATTTCAGTATCATGAAAATTAAGGTCACTACATCATGTATACACACCATGAAAGCCTCGGCAAAATGATAAAACAGAGTTATGTGCTCTTGACCCATAACACAGGTACTACTTAACCAAATCTGTCTCATGGAACTATTCAGCAGCTCAAAATTTTGAAAGTCTTTATTTTCCTCATTCATTTACCTTTTATCTCATGAATATTCTTGCTCAAATGTTTAGCTTGTTAAATATTAATTTAATGAACTTTTAACGGTATATGCACATTGGACTTTCTTTTGATGTGTAGACGGTGTAAAACCTGAGCTACATTACTGTATGAGCAAACAGTGCAGACCTTAATCAGACAGCTCCTGAAGGAAATTGTCTGATTTCAGTCTGCTCTGTTTGAAAATGCGTTAAAACGTGCCTAAACAAGGTAAAGGTTTAATTTTGAAAAGAGATACTGTGAATAAAAGTAAGTTCTTATAGAAAATCTTCCATTTTTAAAAAAAATCAAATTTGAAACTTATACAAAGACTTTGAGATTTTTTACTTTAAAAAAATCTCGGATTGAAAACTAGAACTGCCTTATTTATTTATTTGTGAGAGAAGAAATTTTGAAGAAAACGGTCTTCAATTTTCTTTAAAAATAGCAGTGACAAAAATTGAGACATTTTAGTTGAGGAAATCTGAGATATTTACTGGAAGGCTGGTCTGACCTCACCTTCACATTGTCGAGACTGAATTTCCGCGGTTCTTCCTGGTCCCAGATCCGAGCATTACCCTCCAGCACCATTTTGTCAAATTGTCAAACAACTTCTCCAACAAAATATAGATAAGTCACAACATTGTTAGACTTATCTTGTTGAGAGACTATCCATACCAAGTTTCATTTTAAACTTTCAACAATTTTTCACATATCTGCACGTCTTTCTCTGACTGACACAATTCACCATTAGTTATTCGTCTCTCATATCCATTTGAAATTCATATATTGTCCGACATCATTGTGTTTATAATCATATTTCCATCAAAATGCCAGATATTGTCAGATCACTTTATTTACTAGTATTGTAACAAAATCAAATCCAGAACTGAATTTCACTCTGAATATAAACTCCTTTCCTTACATTATAATCAAAATGTCACAACGGTGATTTGTTGAATCCAAAAACCAGCTTCATAAAGAAAATGAACTTATATATAGTAAAAATATATATATATATATTTTAAACATTAAGATTGTATTAAGACATAATTATCTTATATGTGAATCCATGTTCCATAATACATGGGGTTTTTAAAAACAATTATCTACAGTTTATATTTTATTATGTTGACCTTTCAATGCCTACATTTTCAACCAGATCTGCCTAACCAGCCACCAAAAAAAAAGTTGCATCACCGAAGGGCGATAGAGACATTTAACTGCAATATATTTTTAAATTTCAACATTAAGCTTCATCAGAAATGCATGAGTTATTCATTAGTACTTCCGGATTGGAAGTATAGATCATGGATGGTCCATATGGGACGGAACAGAACAGGATGGGACGGAACTATGACAGATGCGCTGGTTCGTCAAGTTGTGCTAGATCTGCAATACGCCTGATTTGCATTTTAACAGAAAGACCCAGGGACAGGAGCCTTTCATTCCTGACACAATGCATGTGTTCATGTCACTGAATGGAATCACAGAGACAAATTGATTTCCAATGACAGAAATGTAAAATTATGACAGTTAACGTGTTTTTGTTAACAAATTATTCTGAGGTTAAAAAATGAAGTATCAAAATGTGTCATGGTACCAATTCATAATCCAATCTGTTGATAAGTCATGTATTTTGATATGCTTCATTGTTATTTTTTGGAAAGTAAATAAAATGGATACCTATGTAGTGGCAATAGAAAGGGAGTTAAAGGTAGTAGTAGTAGCAATATTGCTGCCAATATTTGTAATATACAAGAATGAAGACACAGTAGATCTGGTATTAAAAGTAGTGACAGTGAGAAAAAAAGAGATAGTACTCTCTAAATGAAACTGACTTCAATTCTTCAGTTATTGTATAAAACACAGCATATCCATTTTTGCTCTCAGTTGATTCAAACTTATAAAATGCATTAAGTTCATACAAATTATTACAATTCAATTACCATTTGACACTGTACTGTCAATTTAATTTGAAATATTATTAATTTGTAACATAATATCATACCCATCAAGTGAAGGAGAACTTTGTCTATTTCTCTTAAAAATCCAATATTTTTTCATCTAAATAAATAAACAAATTAAAGAAACAACTACACATCTGACATCAAAATACTATGACACATTTTCATCATAAAAAATTCCGTACAATAAGAGTGCTCTGTTATTTCAACAAGTATGTCAACGAATGTGCACGTAATTTGATTATAGTCCCATATCCAATGCAAACACTAGCGATATCAACTGTCCCCCGACTGATGGCACGCAGGTTTCCTCGATCACTTGGTAAACCCAAGCCGTCCCTATCTTCATCCTGACACTCGTTTTGTCGGAATCACTCGATCAATAGTCCGCTATAAATATTGGCATGCTCCAGGTTCAAATTGAAGCCAAATTTCTCATGTTATCACTCTGTTTAATTTTGAGTCTATGCACAATAACAAATGGGACTATCTCCTTGCGCTCGTCCCACGTCTATTGTTCTGTAGGTAGAATGTCTGGGACTTTAGAAAAGCTTAGATAGTAAGATGCTTGACATTTCTTCATGATTTTTTATTTGTTTTGAAAGGATAAATTCTTGATATTCATCGATTACAATGAAAATTTGCATATTTTTTTCATTCTCTTCCCCTACTAGTAATATAAGGTTTATTTAATCAAAGTGTGTGAGGTTTTAATCATAGAAGATTCTAACTGATTATAATTATGGTTTTAATTTTGTAGCACTTTTGATTTGGATTCTTATGAAAAAAAGGATATAAAAGTTTTTCAGTATTTGTCAATTTTATTCATAAGCATAGTTATTAATTCCACTATTTAACTCCTGGATATACACCAGACAGGCAATATAACATTTCTGATACAACTAATGGAATCCATTTGTCATTCCATTCAAAAACATTAAGACATTGTATTGATAATTTAACCCTTTCTCTCATAGAGGACACCATGAAAAGACCTATGCGAACAGCATAAAACCAGATCAGCCTGCGAGTAACTCGCAGGCTGATCAGGTTTTATGCTGTTCGCTGCTCCTCAGTGGTCTGGAAATGAGGATTTTATAATTAAATTTGGTAAGGTTTAACTGTGATTTTCTGCAGATCAGGCTTTATGTGGTACCTATTGAGTGCGTCAAAATGAGTCTATATGAGGGAAAGGGTTAAAGTAAAACTACGGACAATGATGACAGTTTCTATCATGAGCATTTGGCTAAGATGAAATAATTCATCTCCAGAATGCTGTTGTGAAGAGAAAGCATCTTCATCATCCCTCCACCCATTAGCTGTCGGTCAGATAAGTAGATTTGGTGGCCCTCCAACACAAATCCTGTCATATGGAGCACCACTCATCCCTCACCTGCAATACCTCTCAACATCTGTCCCCTGTTGTCAGCAATCACACATGGTGTCTCAATAGCCCTTAAGAACAACATGGATTATCTTCAGACATATTGAAAGAGCAATGTCTCCAGACAGTTGAGGCAATATCGAGATGTGGATAAATGGAAACATATTACAGTCAGAAACACTTTGCGCCACTCCTAACCGAATGTTACAGATTCTGTCTGCAGGTGTTGTCTCTATATTCAAAGCCAGTCAAAACTCCAACATAGCCAGTTGTCACTTATTCATCTTCATATATCAACCAGTTTGCCAAATATCACATATACCAACCTGTCTATAAACACCACAAAGCCAAAGAACCACATAACAAGTCAACTAATTTTCTTTATATATCAACCAGTTTGTCAAGTACCAAGGCCAGTCACCTAATTCTATATTTTACACAAACAAGATTCCAAATACCACATACCGGTAAACCACCCAGTGTGTCAAATACCACATCAAGTAAATCGGTCCCCACATATACAAACAGGCCTATCAAATACCACAACAGGTAAATCAATCAGTCAAATAAATCAACCCTCTTATATACAAACTAGTCTGTCAAATACCACATAACAAGTCAATCAATCCCCCACATATACCAACTAGTCTATCAAAGATCACATAATCAGTCACCAATTTTATTTGAATATATCAAATTCCTCTTACCCAGTCAATTGAACATGGAATTATTGATTGGAAATCATAGCTGATGTAATATGTTACTGCCGGCCTACTGACCGAGCCATCATCACATCCCATGAGAAATCTCTTTAAAGTACAAACCACTAGAAGCAATTCAGCCTTTAGTGACTGCTAACATTTTGACATTTAACAAAGTACCAATAATGTGATGTTTAGACTTCTCCTGAACATTTAATATCCTATTATAAAATTTTACTGGGTATTGTGGATTATCAAATAATTGCATATATCACTAGATATTTCTTAATTTAGAAGAAAGAACAGGCACGATGGAAGATTTATCTACACAAACTAAGAGAATTCTTTAAATAATATATTCTAAGGAACTTTGGACAACATAAGAATGGTATTGTATACTTAAGTCTTCATTTTACTGAACAATATGCATACATATTTCTTTCTTAGAACATGTCTGTTTAAATAAGGAACGAAAGATCAAGATTGGCTGTAATGAGAAACACTAGGACAAATCCGATTTGAATGAGAAGCCGTAGGAAATGTCTGGTTAGAATGAAGAACACTAAAACAAGTCTGGTTTGAATGGGGAACCCCTAGAGCATGTCTGATTAGAACAAGTCTGAATTAGGAACCCTAGAACAAGTCTGATTTGAATGAGGAACACAAAAATAAGTCTGATTAGAATGAGGAACACTAGAGTAAGTCTGGAGCACTAGAAAAAACCTGATTAGAACAAGATTTCATTCGTTGATACGAATGATAGGACTTTCTGCTAAATTTGTCAGAAGTTAGAGCTTTATATTGCATGGCAAAATTAACTAAACATCAATTCTTATTTTGACATAACTTTCTTACAAGTTGACTTATTTCAGTAATCTAGTTACCAAAAGAAATGTCTTTAAAATCCATTCAATTTGATTGCAATATATTTGGGTCTATCATTAAATAGCATAAACAGAATTTTGTTATTTGCATTACTCCATGATTTTTGGGTCAATCGTTAAACTTAAAGCATCAAAAGAACAACCCAACATTGCTCTACAAATATTCATATTTTCGAAAATCAAAATTTTTGAGATATAAACTGTTAAACGCATTGAGGCTAACTGAATTTTCATATTTCAGCCATAATTCAACTGATTCAACCCCAATCATTAAAAGCTGAAAGGTCTTTCAAAGCACTTCAAATTATATGCATAGTGTCTATATAGAATATTTATTGTTTTAGAGATATTTAAGGCCAAAGAAAAATATCGATAATTGAAATATGACCTTGACCGTTGCTTTCTTTGGAAACAGAAGTAGCATTATGTCATAGCATCTAATGCTGCACCTTCAGTAAACAATTTCATGCAAATAAAAAAAAAAATCAGGTCTATAGGCCGTAAAAACCGTTAAATTTCAGTTAGAAAAGTGTTCAGGACTTGTAACGACACATGACCTCGGTATGACGCTCATCTTCTTGTAAGGTAAAATATATGTAGAGACTTATGTTCAGTCAAAATTTCAGCTTTTTAACTCATCTGGAAGCGATGTTATGCGTATTTGAAATTTAACGTCAATGGTTCGAATATTGGATTCGCCATAGAACCTTTGCCTTTATGGACACCTGGCTGCATAATTATAACGAAACTTACACATTCTGTGAAAATTGAATAAAAAATGGTCCGAAAATAATGTCTGTAGACCGCGAAAAATCTTTTGTAGACAACGTCATGTTTGACGTCATATGACGTTATAGGCATAAGACAATCAATAAAATGAAATATTCAGTATCTGAAATATACGCCATTAATTTTTCATGCCCCTGGGACTTTTTGCAACATATAGAAATAAACGCGTAGATATTAGAAATTCTTTTTTACCTTATGAAGTCAAATGACGTTCTGCCTCACAGAATAAAAAGAAGTCATAAAGATTAATTTTCAGTTCAAATATCAGCTTTATTATACATCTAGAAGTGATATTATGTGTATTCAAAATTTGATGTCAATGGTTCGAATCTTGGATTTGCCATATAACCTTTGACTTTTCGAATTTGGACAAACGGACACCGGGATGCATAACTAAAGCATAACATGTACATTCTGTGAAATTTTGATGAAAATCGGTCAAAAAATAATGGTTGTAGACCGCCAAAAATCTTTCTGTCCTGACGTCAAATCTGACGTAATGAATATGAAATTCAATGCATTCCAAAGCACATGGTTTGACGCATATGCAATTACATTTTGGAAATTTAAATATAAATTTAGGCATAGATCTAAGAAATTCTTTTTGACCTTAAGACGTCATATGACGTCAAATGATGACGTTCATCTTCTCAGAATGTAAAAGACACTTGGAGACTTATAATCTGTGCAAATATCAGCTTTCTAACTCATCAGGAAGCGATTTTATACTCATTTGAAATTTGACATCAATGGTTCGAATCTTGGATTCGACATAAAATCTTTGCCTTTACGAATTTGGAAAACGACACCGGGATATACAGCTAGAGTGTAACATACACACTGTGTGAAATTTTGATGAAAAAATTGGTCCAGAAATAATGGCTGTAGACCGCGTACAAACATTTTTAGATGACGTCAAGTTTGGACGTCAAAACACGTCATAGCAAATGAAAATCATTGAAACGTAAAATGTTCTATGTGAAACATATGCTATTAAATTTTCATTGCGCTTGTACGTTTGTAACATGTAGAATTTAACATGTAAAAATTAGAAATTTCTTTTCACCTCATGACATCATATGACGTCATATGACGTTTACCTTCTCAGAATATGAAGAAGACGTAGAGACTTATATCTTGTCCAAATACAAGCTTTCTATCTCATCTGAAAGCGATTTTATACGCATTTGAAATTTGACGTCAATGGTTCAAATCTTGGATTCGCCATAGAACCATTGCCTTTTCGAATTTTGAAAACGGACACCGGGATGCACAACTAGAGTGAACATACATATTCTGTGAAATTTTAATGAAAATCGGTCCAGAAATAATGGCTGTAGACCGCGTACAAACTTTTTCACCTGACGTCAAATCTTACGTTATATGACGTCATATGAATATGAAATTCATTGCATTCGAAAGCTCATGGTTTGAAATATATGCCATAAAATGTTCATTGTTCTGGGCCATTGGCAACACATCGAAACTAACACAAATACAAGAAGAAGAAAAAAGAATAAGAATAATAAAAAACAGAACAAATCCAATAGGATTTTCTGCCGAAAGGGCAGAAAGTCCTAATGAAAACAGTCTGATAAGTCTTGTTTGAATAAGGAACACTAGGATAAACCTAGTTTGATTGAGGAAGCATGAACAAGTTTGATTGGGATGAGAAAAAAGAGAAAGTAAAGTTTGGATCAAGTCTCACTAGTCTGACTGAAGTGGAGTCACATCAGCTGCCTGCAGATATTGAGTATTTATTACTGGTTCACTCCAGAAAAAAAAGTACAAGGAAATAAGATACAAACAAATGACATATATCCCTACCTGTTCTAAATGTTTTTCTTCCATATT
>CM037779.1:42882512-42932512 GCA_021229015.1 Solen grandis | reverse complement strand
GTAGGATGACCGCTAAATACAGTCTGATGACCGCTTTAACAGGTTCAGCTGTGTATATATAAACAAATTGTATTAAAGCATACGTCTACGGGTGTCGTCTGTTGATGTTTGATGTTTAATAAACAAAATAAGATACACTTTTATACATAGATATTGAGAGCGTCTGGCAGACTACATGCATTAGAAACATGACTGCTTTTGAAACATGATCATTTTCGGTTTCTCCTTTTTAAGACATTTGTAACATGATTCTTGCATAATTAATTCTGAACCATATCTTATTTTATAAGTCTTTGGCTTGTATTTATTCAAAGGTTAAGTTTTAGAAACAAAACGTGCAAATAATCAATTCATCAAATTTTAAAGCTTTGTTTATAATGATATGTGCTTCATAAACTGTTGAATGTAGGGAATATAAATTTATTTGTTATGTATGACTTTGATACATTGCCTAGTTTGCAAATTTAATTTTCAAGTTATGGATATTTCACTGCATGAACTATTCGCTCTATGTATGGTATTTTAGACACAAGGACAGAATTATCGACTGTCACATGCAACAAGGGAGCTTACTGTCTCATGTGGCATTTGAACTTCATATTTTATTTACTCTCCGTAATATCCCCGGGGATGAAGTGCAAACCAATTGTAAATAAATATTTTATTTCACATTCATTATGAACAAAACACTTAAAATCTAGTTGATTTATTTGACTGTATTCTTTGTCTATCGTACAGAAGGAAATAAATTATTTTTATTGCAGTTGGAAAGGAACTTGCAAAAAGAAAATTTTGTTTATTTCTGTTCTAATCATTTTGTATTGAAATAATTGAAAACATGGGGACTTTAATAATGCCCAGATTAACCGGTCCCAGTTATAGGATGCTTAAAGCGTCTACCCGAGAAAGGGTTTGTTGCGCAAACGTTAAGGTATATCTTTGTAACTTGAACCTCAAGTATTGGACTTCCAGGATCGAATTCCACCAACAAAACTAAGCGCTAGGTAATACTTAAATACTTAAGGGTCAAATTCATTTGTCTTGTTTCTATAATAAAAATATCCATATATTCCCATTCTTAACTTGAATATTTCATAAAATAGTAATGGTGGAATGTGTGTCTATTATTGTTTAAGAATTTAAGCATTACTTAACGCTAAGTATTGTTGGTGGAATTTGAGCCAAGACTTGTTGTTTATTTCGCATTTAGCCCGAGTTTCTAAGTAAAGTACTGTTGAATGAGTGCTTAACATAAACCCAGAAATTTATTTGTTATCACAGAGTTCAACTTATTTAAACTTTGCTCACAGAAACTTGGTTATGTAGTTAATAGAATTTAAAGAGACGTAAAAACATTCATGTATGTCGTTTAAGAACTATAGAAACAGCTAAGATGTTCTCAATATTAAAATGTAATCTAATAGTAAGTTCATTTTTGTCTTGTTTTTTTTAGCTTCTTTTAAGGTAAAGTCCCTGTAATTGTTCCGCTATATCTTGGACAACTTAACCTCTACCAAGATTACCAAGGTACCCTAATGAAATATTAGGAAACCTTGGTTATCTCCGTGAAAGCCCATGAGGTCCGAAATGTAGCGGAACCATTACAGGGACTTTACCTTAAAATAAACCAAATCTAAAGTATCGTTTAAAAGTATAGGGGTAATTAACAGACAAGACAACATATGGCCCTTGTTACAGAATCTTCCTTACTAAAATTGGTTTAATTAATTTCCTTTATGACGATTTATAAACCCCCTTTACAGTTCCTGGATTTGATCGGATCAATACTTTTCGTCTGGAAAGGTCAAGAAGAATATTGCCCAACAAAGGTTCGAACCGACAACCGTTGGACCCATAGACATACATATTATGCCTTTTTACTAAAGTTTATTCAAATGTGAAAAAAATCATGTTATGAACACCGATCGACTTTTTTGTTTGAGGCTCGGTAAATGGGTGACATTCATGAATCATGTATTTCATATATGTATAATATTTAAAGGGTTTTTCAATACTTAAATCCCTCCTTGTTTATCTCTTTTTGACAATTAAATAAGCTGTTTTAACATTATATTTTTATTTTTTCTTTCATTTTTCATTTCAGATGTCTTCCTATATATATATATTTCAATTTCAACAACATACTCTGGGCACATCCTAATGGTTTCTCAGTGTGTTCGTCATTCGATACGGCATCGTGACATATGTGGTTCATGTAATGTGACCGATATATCTAAGACAAATCGTTTTCTAACACGAAACATGTAGGGTTAACATATTAAGTTCATGCATACTTTCTTGGTTCATTCAAATGCAATATCTTTGCAATAATATTCAAAGTTAAAGCTGCGATTAAAGAATAAATACGTTTATTTTTAATTATCCCATCCGCAATGATGATGAAAAAAAAATGATTTCTTTATATTTACCCGATAATCTTTATGGGACGCCCGTTTTGAATGACGTCACAATTCTCTTTTTCATGGATCTGAGAATCCCTATTATACCTACAGTCTTCAACCTTCAATTTCCACGAGAAATGTTCAGGAGATACACCTATTAGTTTATTGGCCAACTCTGAAGGGGATAGGAATTGATATCATTAGGCGTCAGTTATATAAAAAAATGATTTATTATTAAAAGAAAGAAAGAGAAAGAGAGAGAGTTTAATTAAAGTGTCAAATCTAAACTCTTCCAGTGTGGTCTTATACTAGTAATTAAACTGCATTTATCAGATAAGGCTGAGGAGAAGCAGGTTCAATTGTTTTTTTTACAAGCATTGTTTGGACAAGGGCTCCAACATATGCAAGCGGTGCAATAGAAGAAGCGCATATTGAAATTTCGGCAATACCTACTGGCATGTGAAGGGCTTAAGAACAGATTTTGTTTCATTGAATCCTTTATTCACCTCACTAGGTTTTATGGATTTATGAACATATTTTATTAAAAGTTCCATATGTGCTTAAAATTGTTCAAAGAAGCCTTATTCAAAACTGTTTATGGCAAATAGGGTATGCGCTTATTGAATCAATGATCTGTGTTTTAAAAGCATTGGGATTCACACTTCAGTTAAAATGTTTGCAAATGTAAACCGCTGAATCTTTATAGAAGGCAGTAATGGAACATCTGATATTGTAGACTTTTGAAACAATATAAACAATATAAACTCGCCGTCTTCAAATAGAAGCCATCTTTTGATGGTTGATAAGAAATTAAGTATGTTTATTACCGGTATATCAAAGTATCGTTGTACTTAAATCCATACAACATCAGTCAAATCATTCTTTCTAAAAGAAAATAATGTTAGGTTTATATGGATGCGTTTCTTCAAAGGACCCGGATTTATGTTTGGTGCTATTTTATTTATATGCCCCCTTTGAAAAGGGCTGAAGAAAAAAATCCTATTTTTAAAACTTAATCATGAACATGCATTTGTCTGTAAGTATTTAATATACTTAGAATAACAGAAATTTTAATGGAGTTTCGTGATAGAACTTTTTCCTAGAATAATGTAAGTGACATAAAACACTTCATTGTCATTTTACGGAGTCGGTAAAGTTGTAATGTGATTTTTGAAGAAAGAAAAAACAAAACAAATAAAACTGTGGCCTTTTTATCCTCTAATTACCCTCTCTCGAGCCCCAAGAAAAATTCTTTTTTACATGGCTAAATATAATAAAATCGTTTGACAAAATATAATGAATTTAAATATGGTTTTATAATACATGTGTACCAATTTTAGGTAATATTTTTACAATAATTCCAATCGAAGTAATAATGAATAAAATGTTAATGGGTTCAAAAGATGGCAAGTCAACAATACATTAAAAACTAGGGAGATGTAACTCGCTGCAATTAATTTTAAGATTTTTAAGGATCGCGGGATGCGTCTAGCGATTATATTTTGACTGTAAAATGCACATGCACACATGAAAGACCAAATATTTCATTTCACGTTCATCTATGTTTTATAACTATATATTTTACAAAGACCCGCTAATGATCAAAGTAACAATATTCGGTCACGTATACCTTTCGCAGTTTTTAATCGTTTAATCTTTGATTCATTAATTATCTACAATTACAAATTTGGTTATCTCGCTTATAAATAGAATATTAGACACGCCATAATTATACAATTGCATTTATTTTAAATGATGATTTAAATTATTTTTAAATGTGTCGTAATTATATTGTTTATGTGAATTACGTTTGTAAAACATAAATTGTGTTCTTTTGTTTTGTACTGATAATTTAAAATCAATTCGTTGAAGAATCGATGACGAAGACAGCACTATATAATCGTCGACGACGATTTCTTTTTCATTAACGAATTTGGCATTTTATGATTGTAGACAGAGTAGTGGTTTTTGATAAGTAAAAAGCTAACTCTTAGTTTATTTCTGATTGACTGTATAGTTCGATGCCGTCTGCCACTGCGTTTTGGTTTACATTGCTAAGTAATATATTGAATTGTAAACTTTGAACTTGATCAATAGTACAAACTTTAACTAAGGCATTCACAGTTTATTGTCATGTTTTGATACAATGTATTTATCATAGATCTCACATGTTTTGAATTTTTAGTACAGTCTGTAAATGAAATAAGAGTTTACAAGTATCAGTATTAAAGTTACTATTAATCATTTATCAGTCAAAAAGACGGGCTATTTAATCGATTTTTTTCGGTCTGACTCCAAACACTTATATTCTTTCTTTTTTTTTATTAAGAAGTTCGTGTGGAAAGTATATTACATCATTTTTACATTGTTGTCCGTTGCATGCTGAGATATCCTCAGACCAATCTTGTTTTTCGTGTTTCTGGTTTTGTTTCTTTCTTTTGTTTTGTTTTTATTTTAGATGTTGTATACAGCAAAGACAGTTTTAAAAACATGACTAAATAAAATTCAAAGGAATGATGACATCTTTAAATATTCATATAATTCTAACTCACATCGTTGCAGCAGCTGTTTCTAAAAACTACAGGAAACCAAAATTGACGAATTAGCCTAACGGGTCTGTTGTTTCTGACACTGTTAATTAAAATCATTAATTTTCGTGGGACTTGTGAAAAAAATAGTGCATTTTAAAATAAATAAATACAATATGTGTCGGATTAAAATGGACGATAACATCTAGTAGTCTGGAGGGAATGAGCTTCTTTTTCATCCCGTTTATCTCTCCGTAAAATTGTATTGCATTCACTATTGTATTTAAAGCTTTCTTTACGTTCGAGGCCCATTTTACTGTAATTAACGGAAGGAAAAACTAAAAAACGAAAACATTTTTATTCTCTCCCTCTCTGTCTTTCTCTCTCTCTCTCTCTATGTTCATATTCCAAATCTTTATATGTCACTTTAATCACTCACATTGTTTATGCTTAAGCCGGACACTGGTTGTTTCAAATGATGCCCATTGCATTTCATGTATATTATGAGTTGTTTTTTACGTAACTGGAAACGGAGACAGGTTTTTAAAACTTATACCAAAATCTATCGACGGTTCCGGGTTGGACAAGTACATTGCGCCAGGGTGGGTCATGAAAAATCCTTGCCTCAAACTGGAGTTCGAACTCACAACCTTTGAATCCGCAGTTGAGTACATCAAAGATCTAAATGTTATTATAGGTCTTTGGTTACATTAACAGGGGATCGTGACTCATCGTGAATCCCTTTAAAGTAATTATCTATTGGGGCTTCTATTGGAATATTCAGTGAGGAAATTATTGGAGATTTTTTTTTTCATTTTTCAATTTGAATTATTTTTTTTTACGATTAGCATTTGACTGTTTTTCAGACGGAAATTATTACATTACCTAGTGAAGACAAAACTAATAATGTCAAAACCATTTTAAAACGGAACATGTACATTTTAAGTTGATTAAATAAATATTCAAATGGTATCTAAAAATTTTAGCACCCATAAACACTTTACTCTAATAATAAGGTATTTTTATTACCTTAACATTTTATGATTCTTATTCTTACGTTATTAAGTGTATTTTACATCGACTTAATCAATTATTAAAATTGAGTTGCATTGTACGAAAACAAGAGGGCCAAGATGGCCCTAGATCGCTCACCTGAAAAAAGTATCATTCATTGCCTGTACAAAACAGATTGCTTAAGAATAAAGATGATGAGGTGAAACAATGTTCAGGAATTTTCTGACCCCATCCACAAAAGATATCATCATGACAAACATTCTGCCAAAGTTTGAGGATGATTGGACCAAAAATGTTGCCCTCAGAGTTATAATAAACAAGATTTTTCTAAGATTTGACCTACTGACCTACTTTTCTTTCCAGCCCCACCCATTTTCAAACTGGTTCGAGATATCATCATGACAAACAATATGACCAAGTTTGAGGAAGATTGGATCAAAATTGTGGCCTCTAGTGTGTAAACAAGATTTTTCTAAGATTTGACCTACTGACCTACTTTTTATCCACCACCCATTTTCAAAGGTTCAGATATATCAAGACAAACATTGACCAAGTTTGAGGAAGATTGCATCAAAATTGTGGCCTCTAGTGTGTAAACAAGATTGTTCTAAGATTTGACCTACTGACCTACTTTTGGATCCAACCGACCCATTTTCGAAAGGGTTCAAGATATTATCAAGACAAACATTCTGACCAAGTTTGAGGAAGATTGCATCAAAATTGTGGCCTCTAGTGTGTAAACAAGATTTTTCTAAGATTTGACCTACTGACCTACTTTTGGATCCAACCTGACCCATTTTCGAAAGGGTTCAAGATATTATCAAGACAAACATTCTGACCAAGTTTGAGGAAGATTGGATCAAAATTGTGGCCTCTAGTGTGTAAACATCAAAATTGTTGACGGACGACGGACGACGGACAATCAAGTATCCCAAAAGCTCACCCTGAGCTATGCTCAGGTGAGCTAAAAAATTAAAGGTTTTTATGGGTCTATAAAAAATCTAATTCATTTTGAGGTTTCATATAAAACTTTCAATATGTTTTTTAATGAGTACAATGGGACACAAAGACATTTGTTGTATTTGCTCTCTCTCTAAATTTCACTTCCGTACAGGCCCTTTATTTTTCCAAAAGCAGTGTTCATTCTTCGGACAGGAAAGTAAAATGTCGTCTCGTTGACGACAAAATTACTACAATGCATTGAAAGAAACTACTCTTTTACTAATGATCATTTAGTTACTTACAAAAATACTTGTTTTGCATATTCCGTTTATCATCGTCAGTTTTCTACCATTTTTCATATACCTTCCGTACGTATCCGTCAACGTGTCTCGAATGCATGAATAGACGACGTAGCAAATACCGCAACGGTTATTTCCTATTACGGGCCGTCTTCAAGAGTACTCGCTAATGCAAAATATAAACAATTAGAGTATTTTGACATACAAATACTGAATGGCGTAATCTGGTCATGATTTTCAATGCGTTTATTATTTTACGGCAGATATTTCACAATATGCATCACTTGCGTTAGTCTACAGTTTGTCATTGTTATTTTATCTTTTCTTTTTCATGAAAATTGTTATCATAACGAAATATAATGGGTCTTTAAAAAGGCAAAACTCCTCTCTTATTTCTGATATGGTGAATCGTTACATTTACTGCTTACATACAAAAATGTAGTTTACGTTTTAGGGCTGTGACGTAGAAACACAATTTGATTATTCAAGGAGAGATAACTCAAAATCAAGCCTGTCGATACCTTATTTTAATTCACATTATTATTTGGTGTTTCATTTCCTATCATTAAAGTTTAGAACAATTCTATTCAACAGCTTTTTCACTATGCTTCAGCAAATAAATAAACTGCGTTTTTCTTGAAAAAAAAAAAGAATATTTCTATATATTTGCATAATTTATGCAACTATAGTATAAAATCTGTTGCATAGAATTTCTAAATTTTACACAGAGACAGGAAATACAGTACCAAACATCGAGTTAAAATTTAATGAGGTGATCCTAACCCATAATATTGGTTATCTGCCCTTGAAAATGACTGAAAGGAGCAAAAAAAAAAAACAAAAAAAAACTCACATTCAGGGGCAGCAGAAATCTCAAAAAGAAGAATCTTGACCCCCCCCCCCCATTTTTTTCTATTGTTTGTAGTGTAATTCTCTATAATCATACAAATTTTAGACAATTATCATGGCTAGTTTTAATTTTCCCTCTATATCTATATAGAAAATAACTGCATTATGCACGTATGCCTTTAAATTATATACCATATCTACTTTGTTTACCGGTGAAACTTTACATGCGTTATCCTATATCAAACATTGTGAATCATTTCATCCGTGAATGGGTGTTCTCACCGAGATGTTTTTGAACGTATCCGATCTCAACAGCAAGGGAAAACTAAAAGACTTAGCCAGAATGCAATCACATATTAACTTCGACTGAAAATGATACTTTAATAAACAAACAATTATACCATTACTTTTTGTCTCGATACCTTTGAAACATTATATTTTGTTGAAAATTTGTATATTAATTAAAATCCAACTGTCTGCTACTTACGAAGATGAAATTAATTACAAATATATGAAATATATGAAAGAACTGAATTGAAAACATAATCCTTGCTTTCTATACTGTACCGAATCTATTTCATTTTTATATAAAAGGTAGACTAGCCAAATCCTCTAGTGTAAAACTTAGCTTGATTAAAGAGTTCGAAAGGCATCAGAGTTATTAAAATGCACTTGGTATGAACACTCAAACGCTGTTACTTTAGCTGCATGATCTATTCTTAATTGGAAGATCCATTTTGGCATATTGGCATAACAGAGCATACCTAAATTAGACAGGACCAATCTGGGTGTCCCCTGTTTGCTCATACAAAATTGCAGCTTATATTCTTCAGTCTGCATGGCAAATAAAGTATATCTTTTGTCTCATATTCCATATAACATTCAGTCAATTGATAGTCATCAAGTCATGAATGTGTACAAGAATATGTATGTATGTATGTATGTATGTATGTATGTATGTATGTATGTATGTATGTATGTATTGTATGTATGTATGTAATGTATGTATGAATTATGTTATGTATGTATGTATGTATGTATGTATGTATGTATGTATGTATGTATGTATGTATGTATTATGTATGTATGTATGTATGTATGTATGTATGTATGTATGTATGTATTATGTATGTATGTATGTATGTATGTATGTATGTATGTATGTATGTATGTATGTTCAAATTCGACATTTGAGTTAGTTTTATGGTTTAGAGATAAATCTGTAGATAGACTATATTTTTATTTCTCCTCGGAAATGAATGCTGCTGACACGTTTTCGCTTTCCGGTCCCAGTGGCAGAGTGGTTAGAACGGCAATCGGGAGGTCGTGGGTTCGATCCACGGCCTCAACATATCAAAGTCTTGAATAACGGGACTAGTATAATAGCTCCTTTACTTGGCGCTCTGCATATATATAGGGGTAATGACTGGATGGCCCGATGTCAAATTAATAAGACAATGTAAATATGACGTCACATCAAGAGCATGCCTTGAAAAATGGTAGGCTGGTGTGATAAGTGTTATATACATTCAATGATTAGGTCTACCCGGAAAATCTCTTCAAGATATTTATATAATTAGATCTATATTTTTTTTAAATTTTATTTCTTCATAATTTATTGTTTTTGTTATAAGAATTATTCAGCTGATGCTGTTGAACGTTCAGTCAGCTCGAGAATATTTTTCTTGAAGCTGTACATACCATGTGAACACCAGTTTTCTCGATATAGAAAATTAAAGAAACGGTGATTGTTTTTCTTTTAAGAACAAAAGACACTAAAAAACATCAGAAGTAGGAAGATTTTAGACAATACTGAACTTTCTAAGATAATATTTTATTCCAATTTCGAAATAAATGTGAATTTTTAACTGCGCAACCTGCACAATGAAAATAAAATGCAATTTCAATGATGAATTTAAGAGTTTGAGAAATGATAAAATACAGATTTAGTTTCAAAGTGAAATTAAAAAGAAAAAAAAAGTATTACATGAAATAATAAAATGTTAGGGTTATTGCCAACAAACACCTGTATCTTTTATAACGTGAAATGTTCCCGTCAAAATATTTCGATTTTATAGCTATCATTTGACCACAGAACCCGCCAATAATTCTTGTATTCCAAATTAAGACAACGCTGTAGAGGATTTCCGGTATTCTTCTAAACTAAATTAGATTGATTTAGGCTATGACCTTTTCGCACGTGCAAAATACCATAGTTATGTTGCCATTAATTCGATACTGGTAGGGAATGACACTTTGTTAAAAATGGTAAAGTTATATCAGAATTACGGTAAAGTCCCTGTAATGTTTTCGCTACATTTAGGACCTCGTGGCCTTTCACGGAGATAGCCAAGTTCCCTAATGTTTCATTAGGGTATCTTGGTTTTCTTGGTAGAGGTTAAGTAGTCCAAGATGTAGCGGAACCATTACGGGGACTTTACTTTAAGGTAGTGAAACTCTAATATATAACCTCGAATTGAAGAGCGTCTACAAATAGGCTAGAGTTACTATCAACTGCTTTGAAACTAAGGGTTGTGGGTTCAAATTCCAGTAGGGTCATTTTTCAAATTTAGGTCAAGTCTTATTTGATGTGAACTTAAGTAATATTTAAAATGTTGATTTAGAATCATTTAAGGTTTTGTCCTTTTTAAATATTTAGCTTGAGAGTTCGGGGACTTCAAGGTAGTGGGACCAAAATGGGCACAATGGGGACCTGGTATCTTTCACGTAAAACAGGCATTTTCCGAGGTCTTTCAGGGATGAAATTCACGAATAGAGGCGTTAGTGTATTGGGATGTAGCTCAAAAGCTATAAGATACTGAGACTGTATTTTAAAGAAGTTATTCGGTGGCTTTGCAAGGAAATAATACTCAGTCTAGTAAAAAATAAAAAAAAATGTTTGACATATGCATGCTTTCCTCCAATCGATAACGAAACTGGGTCTCTGCAACGGCTAGAAGAAAATATCTGTTCCAAAAATACTGACGAAATCTTCAAAGCGGAAAAAAAATATAAAAAAGTATAACTTTACACAAAGTTACCTGTTGAGTTCAATTATGTTTATTTTACAAAATATGATATGTATGTAGAGAAAAAAAGTTACTGAATTTCAAAAATCAATGAATGATGCTATTCACGCCAATTTGGTTTAACTTCACAAATATTTTAATTATGAGTCAGAATATATCTTAATGTCTACAAAATTATCTCTACAACAATGATCGAAATTGAACATTAAAACACAATTATGCATCATGTTATCCTTAAATTACCGTATATCAAATGTAGAAACATTGTTAGATCTGTATTGCAATATAATTGGTATTACATTTTCTCATTACATTTATCTGTAGCCTTCATGGCAGCATAACAAACTAATTTGTGTAAGTAATTTCAGAAAACAAATTCTACAATATAATATAATAGTTTAAGCTTCAGGCAAATATAGGAAAAAGAAATTCAAATAGTACGTATATACTCATTTTAATTGCTTTCTACCAGTCGAAATATGACATGCCCATTAAATATACATTTACGAAATAATTTCAAGTCAAATTGTAGATTTTTATCTTAAGGTTTTAAGAACTTTAATAAACGTTTTCAATTTCACTAATTCAATAAAAGCAATGCTAATTTCACAGTGCCGTTGGAAGGATGAATGCTATCATTTGATAAGCATACTTATTATTGTACAAGGCACATTCTGATTCTTTCCACATCTCTTAGGGGTTCTACTCGAATTGTCATAGTGTCACTCGGATGTTTAGACTGGTGCAGCCGCCAGCCTTACGTAGCGGTAAATAAAAACAGAAATGAAACCGGTATGGTCGCTTGCATAATTATTGCAATTGTTTTCACTGTACTCTATCACTCAGTAGTGTAGTGTATCATATCAATACTTAAAGTCCCAGTATCTTATAGTTGTTAGGGCTAAATCCGAATGCTCCTACAACGTATATGCCTCTGTGTGAATTTCATCCCCGAAAGACCTTGGGAAATGCCGAATTTATAGGAGAGATGCCTCTTTGTGAATTTCATCCCCGAAAGACCTTGGGAAATGCCGAATTTATAGGAGAGATTCTATTAGAAAAATAGTAAGTTGTATCTGTTTCGTTCTATATTTAGCTCAAAACAACGTCAGCATAAAATTAACATACAAGGGTTTTTTCAAAGATCCGTGGAGTTTCTTCATATGTCCTCTACTACGGTGTATCAAGATTTATTCAAGCTATTGCAAAAGTCCATGAACTTCTGAAACACCCCCTGTACATATACACCGAGACATACGTGATTTTATTGAACAGGGTGTTTCAGAACATGCTCCGTCCATTTTTCTCACTATATTACCCTGTCTGAACAACTAAAGATTCCGGGAGATTGCCCGTATTCTTTCTTTAAATATTTAATTAGGTGGGCTTCATTACTCTTTAAGAGACTAATCAAGCATCGTTTGGAGTTTTGCTTTTTCGATGTTTTAAAAAACAACAACATATGTTTCCCTCGCAAATTCTAACTTAAAGCTAAAACGCACTGGGGCTTTAAGTTAGTTATGCATTTTATGAAAGTGAACATTTGAATTTGTAATTTTGTAATTAATGAAAGTAAACATTTGAATATGAAAATTTGGAATTTATGAAAGTAAACATTTGAATTTGAAATTTTGTAATTACTGAAAGTAACCTCACTCAGCATCGTTATAATACAAATCAAAGCACTCAAGACACTGAGAGACTGTCTAACTAGAGTTGCAGGAAAATGTTTTATTTTTTCGTCACTCACCTTGGCCTCTATCAAGTTCAACACTGCAGCTGCTTAAACGCTGGAATTAAAATTATATTTATTTAATCATGTAAATCCTGACGACAGTCTCTAAGCTCATTGTGTGCTTTGATTCATATGAAGTTGGTCGATGATTCTACCCGAGAGGTCATTCTCCATCTGTTATTAGTTGGGTAGAATACTGTCGAAGTAACGTCACTAAAATTACATATTAATCTTAACTGAATACAAACTTGACTATAGCAAAGACCTATCAAACAAAGACTGGTAACTAGTATAAATCTCGTATGATCAACACACATGATATTGTCTTATACTCCTAAATATCTCCTTTTCTTATGAAGAAATGTGAAAATAAAGTATATGTTACAGTAGGACAATACATAACTATTAAAATTAAACATTATCAAATAAGTCTTATAATAACAGTTATAGATAAAATAAAAAAAAATACTTGCTTGAAAAGAACTATAATGTTAATTTTGCTGTTTTTCCGCTGCACTGGTTGATTTAAAAATACTATTACGAAGAACTTTGAAAATATAACCAGAAATGAATAATTCCTTGCATTAGAGAAATTATTATTTTTTAACCCTTTCCCTCATATAGACTCATTTTGACGCACTCAGTAGGTACCACATAAAGCTTGATCTGCAGAAAACCACAGTTAAACCTTACCAAATTTAATTACAAAATACTCATTTCCAGAACACTGAGGAGCAGCGAACAGCATAAAACCTGATCAGCCTGCGAGTTACTCGCAGGCTGATCTGGTTTTATGTTGTTCGCATAGATCTTTTCATGGTTTCCTCTATGAGGGAAAGGGTTTAGTATGGTTACAGTTTCGTCTTTGATTTTCCATACTATTCTGAAAGTTTGCAAATTGAAATGAAATGATCTGCTGTGTGTCTACACAATATTACAAGTGTTAATAAGCCCTTGAATATCGTTCATGGTTTGAGGAATACATTACTTTTTCTTTTCCCCTTCAAAAAAGGAGTGGGTCACATTCCTGGCCACCACGAGCTTAAAACGTGATAGTCAATATGTTCAGCGAAAAGGAGCATTTTTCTGACACTTTTCAGCTTTATAGTTTAAAATTTCATGAACTAGCTCAAAGACATTGTCATTTCGTATTTCTATTTGATTTTTGCTGTTTCTCGACATACATTGATAAGTGTTTAGTTGTCATTCGTGAAAAACTTAGATATTACACTTCACGTGTGTATATTTCTTTCTCTTTTTTGTCTGGTGGCAGGCTGGGTAAGGAATGATTGTACTTTCTTCCTAGAAATTTACCAACTGATTCCTTTGTACATGTTTTTAATGTTACAAAATCAATAAGACGCATAATCAAATGCCCGATATCAAAACTTAATTGGATAGCCTGCATGCACATAAATTTGGTTAATACGAATTTTTGAACGTAGCATAAATCTAATGGTCACTTTTTCAAACCATAATAAACTGTTTATGTTATGAATCTGTATTGTTTCATTAATATAAATATATATACAAATACAAATAAAAGTTAAGAAAAGCTACTGTCATATAAATAAGTTATTAATATTTGCATTACCGTACAACAACTTCAGTTTTGATTAAAAGAATGAAAACTCCTAAGTAAATAAAAATGTATTTAAGGTTATAAAATTAATGTAAATATTCTGTACAAATTGGTAACCAAAATATTCATGAAATATATATGATGTGTGTTAAAACTGCAATGCTTATTCATATATCAAACCTAGTGTATACAGTAGTGTATGGTGTTTTCGTATATATAGCGTGAACAACGCGTAGAATGTGTATACAGTAGTGTATGGTGTTTTCGTATACATAGCGTGAACAACACGTAGAATGTGTATACAGTAATGTATGATGTTTTCGTATACATAGCGTGAACAACACGTAGAATGTGTATACAGTAGTGTATGGTGTTTTCGTATACATAGCGTGAACAACACGTAGAATGTGTATACAGTAGTGTATGGTGTTTTCGTATACATAGCGTGAACAACACGTAGAATGTGTATACAGTAGTGTATGGTGTTTTCGTATACATAGCGTGAACAACACGTAGAATGTGTATACAGTAGTGTATGGTGTTTTCGTATACATAGCGTGAACAACGCGTAGAATGTGTATACAGTAGTGTATGGTGTTTTCGTATACATAGCGTGAACAACACGTAGAATGTGTATACAGTAGTGTATGGTGTTTTCGTATACATAGCGTGAACAACACGTAGAATGTGTATACAGTAGTGTATGGTGTTTTCGTATATATAGCGTGAACAACACGTAGAATGTGTATTATAGTATATAGTGTACTTATACGACAACGTAGAATGTGTATTATAGTGTATAGTGTACTTATACGACAACGTAAAATTGTATTATAGTGTATAGTGTACTTATACGACAACGTAAAAAGTGTATTATAGTGTATAGTGTACTTATACGACAACGTAGAATGTGTAGAGTGTATGATGCACTGTATACATACCGTGAAGACTGCTTGGAATCGTAAAGTGTATGATTCTAATTTCTAACATGAGTTGCCAGTTTCAGCCAATGAGTAAGTATAATACGAGATATAGATTTAATTTTATCATATAGCACAAAATACCGTTTTTTATATGTTCTGAAATTAATGTCTTAGTTTCTCTAAACTTGACTGTCTTTTCTCCTTTTTCTCCGTGGCCGAGAGGGTAAACACTCACTTAGCCCCTCACCTCGTGGGTTCGAATCCCGGTAGGGTCATTCGGATTTTCATGTGAGGAAGCCTTCCAGCTGGCTTGCGGTAGGTCGGTGGATTCACTCGGATGCCTCTGTGCATTCGGGGTCTTCCTCCACCTGTAATTAGCTGGACGTCGCTATATGACTGAAATACTGTCGAAGCGACGGTAAACTGAAATAGTCTAGTCTAGTCCTTTTTCTTGGGAGTGGATGGATTCTAATAACATGTTTGTTATCTTGAAAATAATCTAACTGTATAAGAATAAAGTACATGTCACATTCAGTTGATGATCTTGTGCTGTGAGGTTTTGTTTTCTCTCAAGAAAGGTTAAAAAAAATTAAGACAATTATTTCGAAATGATATGAAGTGACACACCATGAATCAATTTAATTGGTATTTGTAATTTTTGTGTTTATGATGAATTCTTCTCAGCTGTTTATGCAGAAATAATTTGTTTTCATTTGCATGAAAGTTCATTTCTAAAATATTCATGTTTGAATAATGAGTCCTTGGATGACAAATTACATGTGATATTTCCGTACTATGTCATCGTACTCTGTGTGTCCTCACATCTTCAAGAGAATCAGTTTGGAGTCTCTAAGGATGAAAATCATACAGGAATCAATTATACGTATAAAGACTTTTTTCTTCTTTTATTGTAATAGCTAGCTATCATTTTCTGATAATAAAGACCATATTTTAGACCTTAAGGTCAAGGATTTTCCACGGATATCCCAAGGATTTTCTTTTCTTTCTTTTTTATTTTTTTTTGCTGAAGAAGCAGCATCGGAAGAGACATGTGCCCATTGTATAGCACCAATACACGGGAGACAAGTTCCTGGTTAGAACCAGTATTGAGTACTCCGAGTTCCCATAGTAACCACATTTTGCCGAGTGCCAGGCAAGGGTGCATCTGGTACAAATATTATACGTCTTTGGTTTGACGCAGTCACCAGAGGAAGTGCCCCGGCTGGAATTCGCACCCCAGACCTCACGGACGCAAAGTGGACACTCTACCACTGCGCTGTTGCGCCGGTTTGTAAGACTTTGATAGATGCCACTCCTCTGATTGTATATACAATAACGATCGCAATGAAAATGTATAATAATTATTAAAACCTTTGTTACGCTATTAAGAAATTATGAGTTACAAATGCATATGCACGTAAACTGGTAGTTCCAGGACTGGTTGGCCCGGTGTCAGGATATTGTGACTGGGTGTGGTATCATGTCACATGTCTACGGCGTGATGCTTCAGGGTGGCAGCATTATATCTGTATCAAGAAGACACAGTTTCAAAATGACTGAAAAATGTCGGAATGTTTTACCCATGGCAATAAAACAACAACAAACATTCATAATTTGATGCCCATTAAAAACTAATTGTCAGAATAGTATAGTTACTTTAACACATTTTGTGCATGCAACATGTATTCTTCCTGCTATTTGTAAATAATAAAGGACATTTTGGGTGGTTATAATGCGCCAATATTTTAAAAATCACAAAAACCCATTTATTATATCATCTAATCATTCTTTTCTGAACTAATTACTCCATGATATTTATAGGCTTCCAATTATTAGTGTTTGGGCAAAGTTTATGGGTCTTATGTTTGTTGAGTTGATGTAAAGTTACAACGTATAAATATCGGTTACATTTTTTTACTGAAATTATTAATTTTATAAAAGATATCTAAATGTTCATATTATAAAAAGCGTTACAGGCAAAAGGATTAGAAACATAACATGGAAATAGATTAATCACAATTTATGAAGAAAACATATATTTTTGTTTGTTTTCATTTTTATATTAACAATACTTTGTTAAATCTCGAAAAGATATGACTTGTGACATATCCACTGTTATCTTCCATTATGTAAAGGACTACATACAAAACATATGAGACAAAACTGAATGTAGAACAGCCTATGTACAGACAATGTTCAATTGTATTAATATTTTAAACAGGTATAATTTATTGTTTTATTTGTAACAGAAAAAATATTCCTGATAAAATACGAGCTCAAAATTTATGACCGACGAATGGTAGACAATATTAACGTATTTCAGTCATTAAGGTGTTTTCTCTACAGCAGACATGTAACATGTAAAGCTCTGCCTGACTGAGATATCACGACATAGACAAGTGACAGATGTCACAGCCATTCCGACAACTAGCTGACATTTATTTGGAAACTACCTTTACAAAAACACAGAAAGGTCCTATGAGAATTCCAGCATATACTTAAAGTGAACTATGGGAGATATACCAGTATCTGGTTGTTGAGGACGGCAAAAGGCGTGACCAGTTTTGAATGCATGTTTTACAACAGATTAAAATTTTGTAGACTAAAACGCTAATGCATTTTATGTAATGGTATGCATGCATAATTATGATATATTTTGTTTTGGGTTTTTTAAATATACACTGTACTTGGTTACTGCAGAATAATAACTTGCATTGGAAGTGTAGCTTCGCCTTTAACTAAAATGATTTTATCGATGTTATCAATGTGATGCATCATACAATATATCGTAAAGTAACCATAATAATATAGTACATATTTGATATCAAATATGAAGTCATTTAAAAGAATAAAATGCATACCTAAGGAGATCATGACCTGAAAACCCTGATGTTAACAGTCGCATTGCATTGATTAGCTCGGAGGGATAAACAACGGTAAAAATGGCCGTGATAATAACGCAAATCAACAATGCCTACTTTTAATTTACGGTTACGTAAGACTTGCGGCTATCGCCAGTCTAATAAAAATCAAAACATTAACATATTCCTTCGATCTTCCTCGGCTTCAGTGTCGTTACAACAGAATACACTTCTACGGGGGTATTTTAGTGTCCTCAGAGGAGCTGCATCACATAAATTTATCTGAAGAAATCACGACTGGTATTGGCCATCGAAATGACTGAAAGCAAACACACTGAGATTCTTGAAACGATTTTTCCTTGTAAATGTTTTTACCCTTTAATAACAAAGGTTACCTTTTATTCATTGTTTATCGTTGGATTAAAGGGAGCTATCAATGAATGAAAAAAGATATATTCACTGTTTCAAACAGTGAATATTAACATTTTTTATGATTTCCACTATTATATTATGTAACGGGACTACTTTTTCCATTATTGGAGCCCCAAAATGGCAAGACAGCAATATATACAAAGAAAAATGGTTAGTTACAGTAGAATATAATTTTTTTATTTATTGAGTGAGAAGAAAGAAATCAATATATAGATTTTCCTCCTTTTAAAGTGACAATCCACTGAAATCAACATTCATTTTTCTTTTTTGTATAACGATAAGAAATCTAAGATTTTATTTTATTTTATTGCAAATATCCCTTGTCCCAACAGTGTGAGTTTATGTTCGTTATTCATTTTCATAGTTCAATTCACTAAGAAAATGCTTTTAGATTTTTTTTTATTTTTTTTTTTATCCTAGACTATGATAAACTATTTGTGACATTTTCCTTTATTACATCATGCAGTCTTTGTCGCTAGTAATAAATATGCGATAATTAACTTCTCACCTAATCTTGAAAGTAGGCAAAGCATCGGAAAGAATAAATCCATGCGGAGTTTAATTAATCAGCGGAGTCAAATTTGATCTCTTTTCTGAAAATTTCATTTTAAAAGTTGTGACGATATGTTTTGTTGTTCTTTCACTCATTGTCAAAGTAAAGTGGCTGCATGAGTGTGGTTTCATGCCATTCGTCTTTACGACATAAGGCCGCAGATGGGCAGCATTTTATGTAGAAAAAAGTCATTAAATGACTTGAATGCTGTAATAAAGACCGTAAACAAACTTAAGCAAAAATAATAATCAGATTATTTACGAGTGATTAGATTGTAGGGCAATAAATAATAAATAAATAAATAAATAATAATGAAAATAGTTTCGTTTCTGGTCTCCCGACCGATCCTCTTTTTTAACGACCGACCCTTAGGTTTTTTTTACCTTTCCGCCTTTAAAAAAAATATTTCCTTTTTTTACCTTTCGGTTCATGTAAAAATAAATAACAAATAAAAAAGCAATAAAATCCCGGCTGTGTGAAGTTGGCTCGACATACGACATACAACATACGACATTCAACTCTCACTATTCACGACATTGGACATTCAGATTTTGAATGTCGCGGCACGACATTCACGACATTGGACATTCAGATTTTCGGACATTCCGACATTGGACATTCAGATTTTGAATGTCGCACGACATTCGCATTGGATATTCAGATTTTGAATGTCGCGGCACGACATTCACGACATTGGACATTCAGATTTTGAATGTCGCGGCACGACATTCGCGACATTGGACATTCAGATTTTGAATGTCGCAGCACGACATTCACGACATTCCAATAACTTATGTTTCTCGTTGCTTATCTATTTCCTCGTGCACGGTCAGATCAGGTTACTTCCCTTTCTCTCTCTTCCAAGATCTGTTTGGTTTCCCTATGTCTAAATATGGGAAAGTGAAACGACCTTCTTGGAATTCGGCCCATCATTTCAGTCATTCACCAATCAGTAGCGAGAACCATAATCTTTTGGGGGTTTCACTTTAAATATCAGGGGAAACTTCGACACAGGGGATCATGACCTTTATTTCACCGCGTTCTTCACGTAACCGCTACCATTGCCACATGGTCATGAACGTGAACTTGTTTTGTTTATCCTGTGTAGCGTTCAGTCGACAGCATGTCAGACATTTGATGACGAAGTTTCCTGGAGACAAATAGGCCATGGATATGTCGTAAGATACCATGCCTAGTCACATAATTCTGATTACGTTACAAACAATCTGAGAAGTACCAAATTAAGTTTAGCGTCATACAGTAGAGTAATACCAATAGCATTATTTTGCAACACTGGTACCTTATGACCGAGGATCGAACACACGACCTCCGCTCCGGAGGCGGGCACTTCAACCACTCAGCCACTGGGTACAATTTGCTCAAATTTTGAGCCAGATCGATGACTGCTTTCAAAATTGCTCAGCGTCAAATAGGATCGGACATTTTGATGTGTGAATGCCGGTTGAAAGTGGCTGATTCCATCAAGAGTTATGAAATTTAACAGAGAGAACATAATTAATGATATTAAACACTGAATAAAAAGAATGCTGCAAAGTCTGACAATTTCTTTCTTTCAGGTATGCTAAAAGTTTATATAGATAGAGAGAAAAGGTGGGGGGGGGGGGGGGGGGAGAGAGAGAGAGAGAGAGAGAGGAGAGAGTGGGGGGGGGGGGGCGTGTGTGTGTACAGAATTGAATTGTTGTACGCATTATGTAGATTTAAAGAAGTTGTAGATTTAAAGAAGTGAGGGTGGGTGGGGGTTGAACGCGGTATTGATGAAGCGTTTAAATATGAATTAGGCATACTTTGTGTGGTAGTTTGTTTTTATAATAATTCATAAAATGGGTCAGTATTTTAGTCATTTGGCGACGATGTCTACTTGAGACAGGTATAGTGCTGCCACTCTCCAGTTTCACGCCGTAGACATGTGTCACATTTTCATGACACCGGGTGAACCAGATATGTCTTTTCCCTTACATATATATGCCGAGCAAAAAAAAAGAGAGTTAACTATAAAGCCACTTTTCACAACTTTGACTTGTCGCGATCAGGGATCAAACCCAGGGCCTTTCGCTCCTGTGATTGCGCTCTTACAACTCGGCCACCGAGTTTTTAAAGAGTTTTAAAAAAAGATATCAAAACGAAACAATGTTATATCAATATCTTTCTTTTTTTATGAACTGAATCAAACACGAAATAGAAAGAAACAGAAATAAAACCCACTCTAAATGATTGATGCTATAAAACTAAAACTGCGTAATCTTATCAAATATCTGAATGTCCAATGTCGTGAATGTCGCAGGCGACATTCAAAATCTGAATGTTCAATGTCGCGAATGTCGCGTGCGACATTCAAAATCTGAATGTCCAATGTCGCGAATGTCGTGCCGCGACATTCAAAATCTGAATGACCAATGTCGTGAATGTCGCGTGCGACATTCAAAATCTGAATGATCAATGTCGCGAATGTCGTGCCGCGACATTCAAAATCTGAATGTCCAATGTCGTGAATGTCGTGCCGCGACATTCAAAATCTGAATGTCCAATGTCGTGAATGTCGCGTGCGACATTCAAAATCTGAATGTCCAATGTCGTGAATGTCGCGTGCGACATTCAAAATCTGAATGTCCAATGTCGCGAATGTCGTGCCGCGACATTCAAAATCTGAATGTCCAATGTCGCGAATGTCGTGCCGCGACATTCAAAATCTGAATGTCCAATGTCGTGAATGTCGCGTGCGACATTCAAAATCTGAATGTCCAATGTCGCGAATGTCGTGCCGCGACATTCAAAATCTGAATGTCCAATGTCGTGAATGTCGTGCCGCGACATTCAAAATCCGAATGTCCAATGTCGTGAATGTCGCGTGCGACATTCAAAATCTGAATGTCCAATGTCGCGAATGTCGTGCCGCGACATTCAAAATTTGAATGTCCAATGTCGCGAATGTCGTGCCGCGACATTCAAAATCTGAATGTCCAATGTCGTGAATGTCGTGCCGCGACATTCAAAATCTGAATGTCCAATGTCGTGAATGTCGCGTGCGACATTCAAAATCTGAATGTCCAATGTCGCGAATGTCGTGGCGCGACATTCAAAATCTGAATGTCCAATGTCGTGAATGTCGTGTGCGACATTCAAAATATGAATGTCCAATGTCGCGAATGTCGTGGCGCGACATTCAAAATCTGAATGTCCAATGTCGTGAATGTCGCGTGCGACATTCAAGATTTGAATGTCCAATGTCGTGAATAGTGAGAGTTGAATGTCGTAGGTTGTATGTCGTATGTCGAGCCAACTTCACACAGCCTAAAATCCCGGCCTTTCGACCCTCTTTTTTATTTGCTGGAGACCAGAAAGGGAACCTTTTTTTTGGCGATACACACATGTAAAATAAATCTAATTATAAGAAAATCAATGTCAGTAAAGTTACAAGAACCTTTGCTAAATGTTTTAACCATGTTAATTACGCTTGTATCTACCATTCAGTTTCATTATTCTATATCCAGCTATCTTAGCCAGTCAACGGATTACATTTGTGCATGTACCACATAGCAGTCCGATTAATATCGCTGTATGACCGTGCATCGACCAAATATATTAGATCATTTGACAACAAACAACATAAAAATCATTATTACTGAAAATATAGGTCGCAGTCCGTTTAAAAGATTTATTAAAAAAATGTTGTTTTGAAAATTCAAAATATTGCATGACAGTTATATAATTATATATCATGTATATACATGTACTATTTATTAAGCTCTCATGCTCTAACCACACGGCAACCGTGTGCGAAATAACAATGCCCTTATTGGCTATCATGATACAGGCTGGTTGATCCAGTGTTAGAATTCATTTGCCTTGGATGTAATGCACTACCTCGGGATGACACAAGGACCCGAAATGATTGGAAAACTGTCGCAAGGATTATAGCCAAGGCAAAGAAACAAACGGTATGTAAACAGGTTTAGAATGCATGTTATAAATTTAAATTTTCCTACTTTGTTGATGAATCTAGTCATAACGGTTGCCGTATGGTAGAGCGTACGCCACGGAATAGGGAGGTCTTCGATTCGATCCCAAGTCGCGACATACCAAATCGTAAAAAATGGTCTCGTATGTAGACTCCTTGCTTTTACCTCATCATGTCAGAGTTGTTCCAGTACTGGTTGGCCCGGTGACAGGGTAATGTGACTGGACGTGGTATCATGCCACATGTCTACGGCGTGATACTGCAGCGTTGCAACACTATGTCTGTCTCAAGCAGACATAGTCTGTATATGATTGAAAAATTGTCGGCGGGAAGAAATAAACATACTAACAAAAAAAAAAAAAGAACAAAAACACACACACACACACACACACACACACACACACACACACAAAGCATGACCGCCTGGCTACGAGGCAGACCGGGATTGGCTTGACTATTTGAGTTTACCGTCGCTTCGACAGTATTTCAGTCATTTATACCCCTGTTACACTTATACTCGTCCTCAGTACGACCTAAAAGTTCTAGCGAAACGGGCTTGAACGGCGTGAAAACGAAGTGGTCGTAGTAACAACGTATTGATATCTGTTTACGATCGTTATAGACGAGTTTGGACGACTTTGGTCGAGATGGCCTCTCCAAAGTTTTGAACAGACTCAAAATTTCTGAAAAGGTACACCGTTCTGAAATAAAACGTAGTGCTATCGTATCGAAAACGAGATGGTCGTATTGCGAACGTAACAGTCGTACTGCAAACGGACTAAGGACGTTCTGGGACGTAGTGCGATCGACTTGCTGTTAGAAGTGCGATCTCGCAACGATCTTGCTAGTTTCTAACTCGTTTATCTCATCCAGAGACCGACCTATCTATATTGCATAACGTTTTTAGTGCGTCCTTACTTCGTCTTTTTTGATAAAAGCAAAACAGATAGTTCCTTACACGATTCTACACAGTCCTAAGCGTTTGCAGTACGTCCTTAGTACGCTCTATCCGTGTCAAGTACGAATTGTTGCGTTTGTATCCAGTCCTTTCAACGACCATTCCGTTTGCAGTGCGATCAAAACAGGAGGGTATAAATACGGATCGTCCTCTCATAGGATCATGGTCATTTCTTGATCCATGGTAAGATGGACGGACCGCTTTGCCTTCTTTTGTGGCTTTTCAGTCTGACCTTCATCCTCTTCGGACACATGGCCCTCTGAATTATAGTCATCTGATGGTGCATTTTGTGGTATGTCATGCTTTTCAAGAGAGAGTTCGGCGACAACATTCTGTTCATCAGACTGTGTTGGTGGAAGAGCGGCGGTATTACGTTTACTTCTATTTTTTCTTGGAGGCATGCTTTCAACAATGTGATTGTTTGAAGCGTCAAACTAGAATGAGGGCTTCCTGAAAAGTGCCGAGTTTTTATAGGTCGGACCAGAACTTGCACTCAGTTACGATCTGAACGTACTGAGGACGGGACAAGGACGTAGTGAGATCGAGTTGATCGGTCTGCAAACGAGGTAGTCGAGTTAAGGACGGGAGTGGACGTTACGGGAACGAACTAGAACTAGTAACGAAACGGACGCGAACTAGCTGTAGTCGGACTAGAACTGTTTGAATACGTTGTATATGGTCGTTTTATCCCGTTCTGAACGGTCTGCTGACGGTCTGAGGACGGAATTGTCGAGTCAACAACGGTGTGTGAACTAGTTGATTGTATTCTAGCCATATTTTGGCTAAATCTCTCCGTTTTAACCCGACGTCATCTCGTTTTATAAGGTTTTCGGGAGCCCTATAGGACGTAGTCAAAACGGGCTCTAGTGTAGCAGGGGCATTAGCGACGTCCAGCTAATAACAGGTGGAGGAAGACCCCGAATGCACAGAGGCATCCGGGTAGAACCACTGACCTACCGCAAGCCAGCTGGAAGGCTTCCTCACATGAAAATCCGAATGACCGTAAATAGTTTTTTTTATACCAAAATCGGTATCAATAGATTTCACGTTAATAATTAGTTAGTGCAAACAATGTTCTTGAACATAGGATTACGGTATTTTATATTCTTACATTCGTTACAAAGCAAGCCGATGTCGTTTCTAATTTTTGTTGATTATATCTATCGGTGCCTTAACAGCTAATTCCGTATCTTGTCTTGCAGTTACTTTGTACAAATTCAACATTCCGGGAGAAATATTAACATCAGAGAGGTATTTTGGCATCGTAAAAGGAAACTGTGTGTACAAAACCAAATCGTTAATGGTTGATATATTGATGAACAATGCTACTTTATGCATCGTCATTTTATGTCAGTGAATGTTTTTACGTTGAAAGCTTTCCGCTGTTCTATTTGATGTTTAGAATAGGAATTACTTTGTTCAATTTATGCTCATTTAGACACAGTAAGCTGAACCTGTATAAGCGGCCACCTGTATTAAGCGGACAAACCGTATTTAGCGGTGAGTTTAAATACTGTATTACCTATCTATAGCATTTTCATTTTCATAGCATATTTGACTTCCATTTAGCGACCGTCTTTGTTAAGCGGTCACTTTCTCTTGTCCCTTGACTGACCGCTTAAAACAGGTTTGACTTATATACTTTTTAATTCCCTGGTATCAGGCAGGATTTTACTCGTGCTGACAAGCTCTATCATATTCGAAATCCACAATCAATATATAGCGCTATGAATCACTGAAAATCTAAAGTGAGAACGAATTCCGCTATTTTTGTTTGATTGTTTTATAAAATATCAAATGAATCAATGGCAACAATTGTCATCAGAAAAAAAATATTTCAGGAATTGAAATGTCAAAGTATTTTATAAGAAATAAATAAGAATTATAAAATACGTCCCTAAGTATTCAATTTTGACTTAGCGGTAATAAATGTGATTAGTAGGTTTAACGTCCCACCGACAGTATTTCAGTCATTTGGCGACGATGTCTACTTGAGACAGATATAGTGCTGCCACACTGAAGTATCACGCCGTAGAAATGTGGCATGATACTACACCCAGTCACATCATCCTGACACCGGGCCAACCAGTCCTGCAACTACCATTATATGCTGAGCGCCAAGCAAGGGAACTATAACAGTACCATTTCTTACGACTTTAGTATATCGCGACCGGAGATCGAACCCACGACCTCCCGCTCCCGAGGCGGACGCTCTAACAACTCGGCCACCGGGCTAATAATTTGTAGTCGGACTTTGGGCAAGATACTTTAAAGACAGACAAAATACGCATTAACTACTAAGCGAATCAAAATCTTGCATTTTATCTCAATATGTCCACCAGTGATATAATGCTTAATATAATATCTTATTTTATTTGATCAATTACGTTTAATACCGGGATAATTCTACAATATTAACACTTATTGAAGTATGGTATTGGCTCCATCACATTTGCGAGGGCCCTTTCACATTGCCGATGGCGCCAGCACTTTGTCGATGGCTCGATCATATTAAAAAAAGTAAATATTTTATTTTTAATCGAGCTCAGTGAATTATTTTTTGTGTTGAGCCAAAGGAAAGGTTTAGCCAATATTACATGCACGATTAAGTGGGCCAACATCTACTTAATGGTAAAGAAATTACTCAAGATGTGACTCCTCGTAACAGAAAACACACGAGTTGATATTTGGTAAAAGTTTGGGATATTTCTTATCGAAAGTGAATCAAAAGTGATGAGAAAAATGGTCTACGTGACATGAAAGTCTTCGATTTCAACGAAGTTTCGCAAGCTCTTATTTAAACCGACCACTTAAATGTGAAAGAGTCGCCGTTGAGTAGGGGTGAAATTTAACCTGTACAATTTTGTTAGCACCACATTATAAGTCTCAGATGTGTGTGTGTGTGTGTGTGTGTGTGTGTGTGTGTTTTAATCATTAAATTGTCCATTCTGCATTATTTCGAATGCTGCAACTTTTTTCCGTCCTCTTTGAAATTTGAAACACCCACCTTTACACATGTGACAGCAATGAGTCCTTTTTAATCATATCTTCTTTTTTGTGTATTTAAGGTTTATGCCCTGTAATTCACTTCCGGTTAAAGTATATGCTCCATAATAACCATCAAATGCATATAACTTCACAATATAAGCTTTTAAAATGTCAAACCATGGAAACCTTAAAGGCAAATGGACATGTTATGACATATGACAAAATTCTTTTATTTCCTCCCCTTTATAATTTTGTTGTCGTGAGTTATCTCCCCTGAAAACTACAAACACGTGATTTTCTCAAAGTTTAGATGTGTTCATGAAATTTGAATCAGAATCATATAATGCATCTTTCTACCGTGAGTTTTCCTTGAAAATCAAATTTAGTTTTTCATATTCACGGAAATTGTATATGTTCCATATATTTTAATGTTAACTTAAATAAGGATTATCTCCCCTACTAATAAAACCTGGAAAAACTCTCGGTGAAACATTTTTTCATTTTTGAATGTCTTCAAAGTGACAAAGTTTCATAGAAATATTTCCATCCAGTGGCAAGACATGGAATATGGGTATATGGGGAATTATACCTTAACTTAGTTTATTTGAATTATTTACCGCCATTTTACGCCAGGAAATGCCAACAGATGGCCTGTTCACCTAACTTCTATATCCCGGGATTCTGATAGCACATATCTTTGTAGTTATCTGAGAAGAGCGATGGAAGCCGAATGGCCATCAGGAAGAAATTGTGGGTAATTCATCATGCAGAACGTGCCCGACCCCAGTGGAGATCGCACTTACAACCCTCGGCTACACATGCAAGCGCCACCAGGCTGTTTTTATTAATGTGAAACCCATGGTTCCTATCCTGTGGAGTGGCACTGGAACATGGTATAACTCAAATCTATTCAGATGAATCCCAACAGTAAATAACATTCCCGCGTATTCGCGGGACCTTTTCTAGTAATTACTAAAATAAATAATTTCTACGAAAATAATTTCAAAGTAGGCGTTCGATAATATTTTGAAAGTGTCATATAAATATTTTTCTTCTATCTTCTGTCAGTTCCAGATCTGTGTCAGTTAAACATTAATTATTTTACTATTTTACTTCTCTCACGTTCTGTTAGTTCAATTTGATTTTACTATAATAACATATGCTGTCGTTGAAATATCAATTATATATTTGATAAGTAATCCGACTTAAGATATTAATTGCACGCGAGAGAGAAATATTCAGGGATAGTCTTGATATAATATGCATCACTCATTTCCTACTTTGCCAACACGTGTGCAATAAAACAGACATTATCTGTTGATTCAAATAATTCATCGAACCCCAGACAGTATGTTCAAGTCCTAGCCTAGGGGAATGTGAGAAATACAAGTGAACACCGGCGGCTAAAGTATTTCCCCATGCACGTGCCTCCTAATCCATTCTACCCCCAGGCTAGATAATAATATCAAGTAATGGTACAATATCGCGTCATCACTGATTGTTTCTCAAATATATCTAATTGCTCATCCATTATCGCTGTAGGAACTGCTTACATGATTTGACACCCACTTAGAGAGTCAGCTAGTTGTGGTACTTTGGATTTTGTTGCAATCAAGTCTTGAAATATTTTGGAATGTGTTCCCTCATATTACAAAATATATAGGTATGAGAATGTGTGATTAAATACAATTGGTACTGAGCAAATACCATTCAACAGAGATATGAAACAGTCCGATTTTTTTCAGTGCCAAAAACATAATTAAAGGAAATCCAATAAAGAAGAAAAAAAACCGGATTTGAACAACATATCGCTAAGATACTTAACGTCTTGCAATCTTGCAGACGCTCAAAAGCCTCTCACGCTTTATTGTATCACTCATAATTTAAAGATCTACGATCTAATGAGAGTCATGCATATATGGTTTAATCGGCAATTCAATGAAGAGCAAACTCAGTATACTTATAATTTGTATGAACAATTTTACGCATCTCGAGGTCACATGATCGTGCACGTAACTTTTGAATTGCTCTTTACCTGTATCAGAGTTGCGGATCTCTGTTAGGTTATAAGATATTTGTACTGACGTAACCTAACAAATATAGGTTTAAAGGAGGATTGCTTATTATAACAAAATTGAAAATATTTGCCTAATACGATACGTGAATGTTAGTGTCATTTGCCTGGAACGATACGTAAATGGAAGTCTTTATTGCCCTATACATACACGGAACGATAGACATACACGGAACGATACGTAAATGGAAGTCTTTATTGCCCTATACATACACGGAACGATGCGTAAATGGAAGTCTTTATTGCCCTATACATACACGGAACGATAGTCTGTATTGCCCTATACATACACGGAACGATACGTAAATGGAAGTCTTTATTGCCCTATACATACACGGAACGATGCGTAAATGGAAGTCTTTATTGCCCTATACATACACGGAACGATACGTAAATGGAAGTCTTTATTGCCCCATACATACACGGAACGATGCGTAAATGGAAGTCTTTATTGCCCTATACATACACGGAACGATACGTAAATGGAAGTCTTTATTGCCCTATACATACACGGAACGATACGTAAATGGAAGTCTTTATTGCCCTATACATACACGGAACGATACGTAAATGGAAGTCTTTATTGCCCTATACATACACGGAACGATGCGTAAATGGAAGTCTTTATTGCCCATACATACACGGAACGATACGTAAATGGAAGTCTTTATTGCCCTATACATACACGGAACGATGCGTAAATGGAAGTCTTTATTGCCCTATACATACACGGAACGATACGTAAATGGAAGTCTTTATTGCCCTATACATACACGGAACGATGCGTAAATGGAAGTCTTTATTGCCCTATACATACACGGAACGATACGTAAATGGAAGTCTTTATTGCCCTATACATACACGGAACGATAGTCTGTATTGCCCTATACATACACGGAACGATAGTCTGTATTGCCCTATATACATACACGGAACGATATTTTCAGAATTTCCATGGCACAACGTACTGGTACATTTTTCGGCGTAGCTGTATAATTTCGATTTCAACTCGCATCTTAAACCAATCAAATGTACGCTAACAGCGGTAAATAATTCTAAGCTGAATAAAAGGACTCCTGTTATTGGTTAACGCATCGTTATGGACTATAAAATTACTGTAAATAAGGGGTGCAGCTTGTATATATCATTCAGCTTGGTGTTATTACTTTTCTTTTTGATGTAAACATGAAAGTGATTTCAGTAAGTTAAATACAATCCTTTTCCATCAATTGAGGAATGCTACTTTGTGAAAATGATTTAAAACAACAAAAAAGAATCCACCGTGTTATGACATGAAACCCCTTAATTACTATGTATATTGAATTCTTCCAGCCTGCCGAGATGCTCTCATTGAAAATTAATTCGCCAAAACCAAAACAACTAATAACGCTTTTATATCATAATTGTCATATGCAATAATGATATGAACAAATATCAAACAAGCCTATTTACAGATATAATTTTTTGTATTACCGTCTATAAATAAGTATATTTCATAGAAAAAATACTGAACTATTTCTAGAGCGTACTAAATTTGTTGTGCGTCGGTTCTTTCGCGCGCTTTTCCTCGGAATGTTCTAGAAGACTGGAAATCTCGTTTTTCTTTCATCCTACGCCGAATATCTTTTTTAAAGATATTTCTTGTCTTTCATTAAGTTGGATATATACCTATTTAAATATTCAATTTGTGTTAATGCTTCTAAACATTAGAACAAACATTTTACTTTAATAATAATAATAAGGAAATAAAAAAACACAGAGAGATATTGAAATATGTTTTGGACACACTCGTTAGTAAAATGTGAATTTATGAGCTTTCTTTCCTTTAAACGCTCTCGAAGAAATTACAACCCTAGCTCCTATTCTTTAATAGTTTACCTACGAGCGTAGCTAAATGTGTACTTAATATGCCTTAGTTAATTGAAATTTAACTTTGAAGGCAACTAACACTCCCCGTAAAATTTGGATTATATAAATTGTGAAAACCAAACTTAAATTCACCGCAGTTTAATCATCGGCTGTGATGTTTGAAATGTTGCTCGAGAGAATATTCGAGAAATGATGAGATCTCCTGGTTTCAATCAACAAAGTTCACGTTACTCTGAAAATGTTCGATTATAATCCCACGTCTATTGTTTGTCATATCCCGCTGTATATCATTTTGTATATTAAGAAAGAAGGTAAGAACTACTTTTGTTTGGATTGGGCTGTGGAACTTGATGCATTTTTTTTAAAATTCAAATTAGCGGTGTCTTGTCTAAAATTTCTGTTATTCATCAATGTGTGATTATTCAGTAAGTAATCTTATCTTGGCATGGCAAACTTGTGTATGATTTGACTTGCTGATATATCCGATAAACATGGTATACATGTATTAAAGTTCTGGAAAATATCTAGACCTATTTTATTTGCACAAATCTAATAATATAGATCCATAGTTTAGGTATTCCATCCATTATTAAATTGTGAACATGGTCAATCAAACGATTGTATGGGGGAGATCCTATTATTAATATTACTTAAATACCCCACAACTCCATGTCAATGGATGGTTGCATCTGTAATGATCGAAGTCTTTTTAAGCATTTGAAAGACCTGATTATAAGTTACCGATGGATGGATAACATTAATGTTAATTAAATATCTCAGGTGAATCTTAATAGATGTATTTATTTCACATACATGTATTTACATTGACAAAACATGCCTGTTATGACAATATCATCCCGAAAAAATCTTGAAAATTTAACTTTTAGGAATTAATTCCCCAACACTAAGGGACATTTCACCAAGGATTGCGTATACGAAGGGAAGACACAGACACCGTGATCACGGACAACGCTTTTTGATCGACTATTGAGGCGATCATGTCAGATGCTTCCACGACTTATAGGGTAGTTTATAGGGTAGTGCTTGTCAGTGCTCGCAGGTTCCCGTCTACATCCAATAGCCCCCCCCCCCCACCCCCACCCCCTACTACCCATCCCGAAAAAAAAAGAAAAAGAAAAAAAAGGATCTGACACTATTTTTTACTTCTATTTAACCTGTAAATCTATTAATTACAGAAATTATCAATATACGTTTAAGGTGATTTTAAGTTAATGATGGATGGATAACATTAAGTTTACCTAGATATCAGATACAACCCACGTTGTATATTTCAGTATTCTGTCTTAAAAGAGAACTTCAAAGTGCCTTCTGGAGGTTTATAAAAATAAAATATATGTCTATCTCAAATATCTGTGCACTGAAACTCCTCCAAAATAGCAGCTTTTATCATAGCGTTCAAAGAGCATCGAGACGCCGATTTCTCCTTGGAAGATGTTCAAAATCTTATTTGCTGTTTAGGTTTGTTTAATTAGATTATTGATAGCTTTCTAGCACAGTCACGGTTTTAACTTGATTGACATTTAAATGTATTTTTAATCCATGTTCTATGAAGTAACTTCCAAGGTTTTTACAGATGTATGCAAATTGGCATTTCCTCTTAATTAAAATAAATTGGTTTTAGCTGTGATATGTTTTTTTTTTATTTCTTATTTCTATCTTCTTAAATAAATGTTATGTAAACGTGTGATATCTGAAGTCAATATTAATCAAATGGAATGAAATTAAAAAAATATTAGATAAGATTTCTAGATATGAATTAATATTTAAACAAAGAATGTAAAATAACGTGAAATTATTTCGTAATTTGAATTTCTTTGCTGCAGTGTCCGGATGTACGTTTCTGATTCAGGGTGACTGCAAGTTTATGGTTTCGGAAAAGTTCGAGATACCCCACATTACAAATTGGAGCTACTTATTACCAAATATTTTATTAAACGATTAACTCTTAAGATCTACTTTCTTATTTTATAGTAATAAAGATTTAACTTCGTAAAAGAAAAAAAATCATGTACTGAAAAAGCTTATATGTTTTTGACATGATTATAAATGTTTAGAGAATATTTAACCCTGAAAGATATTTGTATATCGCATGGAGTCTAAAAGCATGTCGGTCAAAGCCGGAGTGACTTCCTGTGGCGTCTCCGGTACCCGGCTGATCCCCATCCAGCACCCAAAACTTGGCCTACATTTCTACCGAATACCGTCCTTTCGCCAAAGGGCGCCAGCAACAATGATTTGACATAGGTCTGCAAACTCCACGCAGTCGTTACCTCCCCTTACAGATGTAGACAACCACTGCCACAACAAGTGAAGATTAACAGAATTTAGCTATTTTTTCTTTTTTTCCAAAAAAAATAAATAAAAATTTTACTGCGAGTGTCATGTCCCTAAATACGTTTTCTTTAAAAAAAAACATCATCAAATATCGCCTTGTGGTAAAACAAAATCATTTTAAAAATATTTTTGTTGTTGTGACAGCAGACGGAGACGCCATTTTGTTAATTAACCACCATCACGTGACATTTGTGACGGCAGTGATTTTTTTTATTGGCTTGCTTGTAAGGGAGATTACTGCGTGGAGTTTGATGGGTATGGCGCAGTATTAAACCGAGACAAATCTTTAAAACTACCTATAAGTATCATCCGTAGACGTTTGGATATACCGTATTAAAGTAAGTATTAAAATATAAAACCGAAGTAAAGGAATGTCGAGTATAAGAATCTCAATTAATGGTCAAATTATTGATTGTATTGAAAAATAACAGAAATCAATAAATGTTCTTAAGGTAAAGTCCCTGTCATGGTTCTGTTACATTTCGGACCCTCATGGCCTTTCACTTATATAACCAAAGTTTCATTAGGGTACCTTGGTTATCTTGGTAGAAGTTAAGTGGTCCAATATATAGCAGGACCCTTATATGGATTTTACCTTAAATTCCATGTATATAATTTTATCTCGCCAGGAAATGCCATATCTAAAATGCATGTCACCACATATGTATATAAATAATATTGTAGTCCATTTTAATGTTGTTAAATATTATACCAATTGACTCATCTTCAATAACATTATACACATCCTACTGTATTATTACTTGATGATTTTTAATACAGAAAATCATACTGTAACACAAATATGTACAATGTGCGACAAATCAATATTCATAGATGTTTCTCGTACATGGTTTTGCTTGACATTAAACGCTCAATGAAGTCATAGTACTGCATGTTTTAATCTAGATTGTGATATCTTGTCAATGACATAACCATTTTGCATATGTATTGCGAATTGAGATAATAAATAATTAATAAATTTTATCATGCACACAAAACAGAGAGCAACCCAGCATTGCTAATGCTACACAATGTATTCTATATCGTATACTTTTTAATAGACTTCAATAATTTATCAAGATTTTCTTTTTTAATTCCATTTTCTTATTTTTGTAAACTTACCTTTGTTATGGTGAATTTATTAACTAATCATTATAATGTACCATTATAAGGAATCAAACCGAAATTTATATTTTAAAATATTGAAAATATGCCTTTTGCAAATACTCCTTTTTAGGTTAAATAGTAATATGATGCTTCATCAAGGTCACTTCGATAATAAGGACAATACTTGGAAAACGCCCAACGTATCATTCGCAATAGACTTTGTCACTATAGGTTGTTTGTTTATTTGTTTGTTGGGTTTTACGTCCCGCCGACAGTATTTCAGTCATCTGGAGACAAAGTCTACTTGAATAAATATAGTGCTGCCACACCGCACTATCACGCCGTAGACATGTTGCATATCCTTACACCGGGCCATCCGGTCCTGTAACTACCCTTATATGCTGAAAGCCAAGCAAGGGAGCTACAACAGTGCCATTTTAACGACTTTGGCATGACGCGGATGGGGATCCCACGATCTCCCGCTCCCGAGGCGGACGCTCACTCGGCCACCGGGGACGGTGTCACTATAGGGTATATGTTTTTGATATAAAATGTGTTAGATATACTAGTTTAAGTTACGTTTGTACTTGCTATTTAATGAAAACAAAATGTTAGTAAATATTATATTTTCTTTGAATCATTTCATATTTAAGCAGCTCGATCACAGATGGCCTATAGTAAGAATTTGATTTTTAATTATATGTGTGCATTACGTCAATTAATACCTGTGTACAGACACATGGTCACCTAATGCATTCATCGTGATTGTAAAAATTCGGGTGGTTTCCCCACAACAAGCAAGAACGTTACGAACGGTATTGAAACGATATTTAGCTATTTTTATCTTCATTTGATAGACCATTTAACCGATTTTCCGGAATGGTGTTTTAGCGGTTTTCCGTGCACTGTGACCTACATTTACCACGTTTATATCACCAACATTAACGAAGGAGATAAAAAATTTTTATTTATTTCTATCGATCATCTGTGAACGAGCTGCTTAAATGCCAATATGACCATTCCTACGATTTGCCAGAAAATGTATAGTATATCTTTCTTTTCCCTGCACCAAGTTTACAACCTATAAACATTTTAGAGTTTAGACCACAAATTTTCACAGTGGGGTGTAGTTTACAACAGTCTTAATACCATAAAGTCAAATCGCTGATTAACAGCAAATGTAGTACAATTTTTCGGCACGATATCTGTTATCATATATATTTTGTTTATATTCTCAGATTAAGCACAACACAAAATGTCAGCATTTCATCTGAGTTAATTATCAAATTCGATTTTTTTTTTCGGCATGGTTGTCTAACCTCACTGGATAATGACGTAAGACAGTGCCGAAAGTGTATTTTAAAGATTTTCATTGGTAGATATTCCTATACTCACGGAAAAAGTTACAAACCACTGTTTGTTGAGATATAACTAACTGAAACATTTACCTCGTATTCACGAAATTTTAATAAAGTAACTTGAATTGCAGTTTCTTTGATAAATATAATTTGATCAAAACACGTCTCTTTGATGCACAATGAGACTTCTTTTAAGACGAACGTTATAAATACCTGCAGCATACTATAGTCTGTTTAACTGAAAGACGGTGCGCTTATTGTATTGCGCTGGGTGCCTCGTAAAATCATCGGGGAAATCTACGACGTCGACAACAACAAATGGCAAGTCAGGAATCGATCTCACCAACTCCCGGTCCCGAGGCGGACGCTCTAATCATCCGGGCAGTAGAGTTATGATTAATTTATTAATATCTACAATGCGTTTACACAACAATTGAAAATCAGGTGTCAGTTATCAGTTTAATAGTACTATTTAAGTGTGAAGAATTTACAATAATTTCTTTTCAACCTATGAACAGATGTATACGCAGCTGATGATGATGTAGTAAATAGAATCAAAGTAGTGATAACGTTTCTATGCACGTATGGTTGCAATAAAAAATATTTTGGGCCAAAAACATAATTGAGTTTCCGATGGACCGACCGACCGTAATGTTGTGCCGCCGATCGTTTTATTATTATTTTCTTTAAATTTGTTTATGCTATTTGGATGGGGGCATCCAAAATAAGTCGTGTCACAAATATAAACATATATAGAGGGTATTTGCTGATTTCGGTGTAAGATCGCATTTAATTTCTCTGACTGAGCCAAGAAAGTAATATTTTCACGAGTGGCGAAGCCATGAGTGGAAATATAAATTCATAGGCTCACGAATAGAAATAAAATGCGATTTTACACCGAAATCAATAAATATTCTGCTTCTTTCATGCTTTTTAGCGTATATTTATTTTTATTTACGATTTCCAATAATTACATTCTCCGTAGTTTGCCCCCGTTTGGTGATCCAACCAAATAACGCCACAAAGACAAGAAATAGTCCCAGTGTTTACTTGTTTATTTTTACAATAGTTGCCAATATTTAAACAGCAAATCAATTTGCTTCACAATAAAAGTTAAATTTTATTGCAACACAGTAAGAAACTTAAACAGTTACATAAAACCAGAAAATGAAATTTAACTCAGAAATACATGTATATAAACAGGATTGTAGCAGCATGGCGTAGTAAACATATGACTCGAGCGAATATCAAGTAATATTCCAGAAAATGCACTTAAATCACTGTGCATTAGCAGTAATGAGATCTGATATGGGTCATTCGTGCTGGATTATTCGCTGTCTCTCTCAGAAATGAGCCGAATTCGCTTGAAAATTTTATCGCTCAATCCGGGTCAGGTCGTTACCATACATCTAGGTGTTGCTTTGAAAGTGTATTTTGTTCGTAAATAACGTCACGCACGCGAGGTAGTCCCGCCAATTTTGACGTTTTTATGAATAACACAGCTTATTTCTTGCCTTTAAAGCATCAAATAAAAAGAAATAATGAAAAAATGAAATCGTACGATTACTGGTGCTCGTAGACATTTGCAAAAAAAAAATAAATGGAGGGGCTGTCAATTAATTTTAACCCAGAGTTAAAACCTTCCCAGTACCCAAAATTCCCAAGAATATCGCACAAGTCGCCGATACTTGCACGGAAGTCTTATGAAATTGTCAAGGTTTGTCAAAAAAATGTGGGTGGGGGGTGGGGGCGTAGAATAGAATTAGACAGAGAGGGAGAAAAAGAAATATTGACCAAGGATTTTTCAAATGATTATGACAATGAGAAATTTCTGACGTTTATTTCTTTGTCTTATTTGTATTAACATCAAACTAACAGTATTTCAGAAATTTAATGAATTTTTGTCTACATGAGGCATGCTGCGATATCACGATGTAGAAAAGTGGTATAATACAACACCCAGTCACGTTATCCTGACACCAGGCCGACCAGTCCTGGAACTATCCTTATATGTTGAGCTCAGAGCGAATCGGGACCTGTCTGGCGTTTTGAAAAACATAGTTTACTTGTGCTCAATGCAGATATCAAACACAAAAAGCTAAAGAATTCTACAAACTTTTCACCAAATTAAGAATGATGAGGTGGTATGGAAGTCGCAGATATTTTTATATCGCGTGAGCACGCGAAATATAATCCGTCCACAAGCGATAACCAACACGGTCGCTCGTAGTAACTACCGCGCTGCACATGCATTCAAATGTGACGGTCTTCGCTTGCGAACTTTCTAGTCATTGTGTTCGCATAAATATTTATGTCCCTTTTACGCCACCGTAGAATGACATTAAAGGAAAATTATGTTAGAAGCATGAATGTAGCAATTTTATTAAGATAATCCTTTCATCGTTCAATTCTGGCATTGTCCTTCAAATGCTTAAACAGACTTCAGTGCAGATGCAAGCAGCCATTGACGTGGAGTAATAAGCTATTTTGTCTATAAAGGTTTGCATTTACTTATAAAAGATCACATAATCACTTGGTAGACCATAAACACAATTTAATGATGAATGTATTTAGTTACTGCTGTTTATAAATGACGATATATCACGCACTGTTTCACGGGTAACACTTTTGGCCGTTTGCAAAAGGTAAAATAGTAAAACATAGTGGACATTGTATGGCATAATTATATTCACTAATTCAACACACAGGGGCTGGAAGTTGAATGGAGCGAATCAACTTGTGAACAAAAGAAGTGGGGCCTGCTTCAAGACCAAAAATTGAAGATGTCATTGTCAGTGGACCAAGTTGTGATTAAAATGAAAGAAATAAAAAAAATCCCAAAGCTTCATTGTGACGGACTTTCTCTTATAAAGATAATATCACGGTTTTATTGTTTTAACATGAGTTCAACAACTGTCGGGACTGGCTATATCGGGTTTCATTCGCAGTGAATAAAATATAAGTTTTCATTGGCCAATCAGAATGTAAAACAAAACTCTTTTTTTTCAGGTAAAAAGGATATACAACTATTTTTAAAAAAAAATGTATTCCGTGACACTTGATATCAATCATAATGACGTATCTGTATTTTCATACAGGTTTAGAAAGTTTTCGCTGCAATTACACAATTCAGTTTAAAAATGCTGACCATTGACAAATGATCCTTCCATTCAAATGTAACCGGAAGCAGCATGCACGAAATATTAACCGAAAGCAGTGTCCCCCCGTACTAGTTTTAACGTTACAATTATATATACGATGTGATTAGAAACATTTTTTTCTCAAGGAGAGACATAGTTTTATTAAATTCTGAAATAAAAAGCATGCAGGTGGAAGACATACAGCATTCAATCAAAATGTGCTTATTTTTATTCGCTTTGTAGTGTTCACGTGAGGCTTATCTTATTTAATTATGATATAATGGTGTCAAGATTGTCTTGTGTTCAACAAATTGAAGATGAGTGTTCGAAAAATGCATAAAATTGGATACAAACTGAACTGTTTTCCACCTCAAACTCAATTAAAAAAACAAAATCCAGTTTGTCCCTCAGTTTATCACACTGATTAATCGGCAATTTGATTGAAATCATTTCTCTTATCACTTACTTCCAAGAGTAGATTGGATCATTTTATGGCAACACCTGTTCTCCTTATAATTAGTTTCTCTGAAAAGTTATCATTTTCGTCTGTATTGCACTGAAATACACATCCTTTATGAAACATTAAATATTTCAAGTTTTCACAAGAGAAAGTTTAATTCCAAATTGAGTAAATAAAATGCCCATAAACATCACATTAAAACTGTCTTATTTTGTTTTGCAACACCTTTCTTTTTGAGCACCAGATATAATCAATTTTGGTTTACAACTTATATTTTTATTAAACACCACGTAACGTCAATGAAGAGATAAAATGCATATGATAATCGGGAAAAATATAATCTTAAGCCGTGACGAACGTACATTCTGAAAATTAAATTTCTAAATGCACTCTTGTGTAGCAGTATAGAATTAGCCGTAGCAGATATTGCTGAAATTCGGACACTGTTAGTTTAGTTGATTAGGAAATAAGTTTTAACTAATCCCTCTTGATGGTCCTTGGGTTGTACCTACTTTTGCGTTTGGTAAAGCTAGGGAAAATCCTTGCTCCCAACAGGGTTTGTACCCAGAATGCAGTCAACTGGACGATGGCGCCCTTACTGTTAGTTTTTGCTACAGTTACATTAATCGCGCGACGTCCGTAAATATAATGAAACCTTACGAATAAAGGTGCTCAAATACATTTGCAAAATTCGTATGAGTTCTCAATTATTTTTTAGAAATGTGGCTCATACAGATTTCTAGAGTCGGAAATCGCGCACATATGTCGCAAGGAAATCGTAAAAAAAAAAAAACTCGCAAGACGCCCGCATGATACCTGAAGTAAACTTTTACGAGGCACGAACGATTATTATCAATGTCTAATAATGTCGCATAAGTCTTGTACGTTTTTCGTACTTTCGTGACTTTCGCGACTGGTAAAACTGTACGTGTATCGTACGTTACTAGCGCGACTGGAAATCTAAACGTGTATCTTACGTTACTATCGCGACTGGTAAATCTGAACGTGTATCTTACGATACTATCGCGACTGGTTAAATCTGAACGTGTATCGTACGTGACTCTCGCGACTGGTAAAATCTTAACGTGTATCGTACGATACTATCGCGACTGGTAAAATCTGTACGTGTATCGTACGTTACTCTCGCGACTGGTAAAATCTGAACGTGTATCGTACGATACTATCGCGACTGGTAAAATCTGTACGTGTATCGTACGTGACTCTCGCGACTGGTAAAATCTGAACGTGTATCTTACGATACTATCGCGACTGGTAAAATCTGTACGTGTATCGTACGTGACTCTCGCGACTGGTAAAATTTGAGCGTGTATCGTACGATACTATCGCGACTGGTAAAATCTGTACGTGTATCGTACGTGACTCTCGCGACTGGTAAAATTTGAGCGTGTATCGTACGATACTATCGCGACTGGTAAAATCTGTACGTGTATCGTACGATACTACTCGCGACTGGTAAAAGCTGTACGTGTATCGTACGATACTCTCGCGACTGGTAAAATCTGAACGTGTATCTTACGATACTCTCGCGGCTGGTAAAATCTGAACGTGTATCGTACGTGACTCTCGCGACTGGTAAAATCTGAACGTGTATCGTACGATACTCTCGCGACTGGTAAAATCTGAACGTGTATCGTACGATACTATCGCGACTGGTAAAATCTGTATGTGTATCATAAATTACTCTCGCGGCTGTTAAAAACCGTTATATGTATTGTACGAGACTCTCGCGACTGTTAAAAAAACGTAAGTGTATTGTTCGTGACCACGATATTCGCACGGTGTTCTTGCGACTTGTACACGATCTCCTTTCGACTCCAAAATTTAAATATTCTGAAGAACTCCCTACAGACAGTCAGTACCTAAAATGCTCAATATTATTGCAACACGAGTCGACGATACTCGAACGGAACTCATGCGAAAAAAGGCATTTTTTGTCAAAGCTCGTACGAGTAATGTGAGTGAAGCCTCAGAGAATATTTAAGAGTAGGATGTGTTCACACGATCCCGGTCTCGTTTTTCATTCCGTTTTTATCTCACCGGAGATTCAGCTAAGATGAAGATAATTGTTAAAGTATTTTCATTAAAATCGAGTTTAAAATTTTCGTTTTAAATATTCAAAAGTGTATACTTTTCAAAGCTTCGAGAGACAATTTATTTTAACATGTAAAAGTAGTTTTTCCAATATGTTGAACATTTACTCTAACTTAAACAATGGCTAATGTTATAAAAAATCGACCTATCACAACTTTTGTTACCTAATAATCTCTCTGAAAAAAATATATGTAGTAATTCCGCTGTACAGAAAGATATTTTTATTCAAATCATATTAAACGTGATATTGACATTAGTTAAACCTTTATCTTTAAGTGTTTAAAGAATCGTACTTCTTAAGAAGACACCAAGTAATATATTGCATATTAATAATGATGCCAAACTTTATGTTTATATAGGATGTTATATTCAAAACCACACATACTACTTCCGTAAAATCAGTGAGAGATGTACGTAGAAATGAAAAAATATATTGGAAAGCTCCCAAATCAACGTGTCTGTGATCACGTATGTTATCGCATATGCAATGAAAACTATATTGTAGAGGAGGGGAAGTTAATAGAGAGATAAAAACCGATACGTAAGCTTTCATCTTGTTTAAGTTTTCAAATTTTGATATAGGTCATTAATTTGATCATCTGATACACATCAACGCCTACAGGCACTGCGAATTTGAAAATCCTTATCACAGAGAATAAAAACGTCTTTAAACTTGATGTATAGACATGTATTGGAAATGATAATTACTGGCTTGAGTAGAAACATTCCACATTTTTCAAAAAGAAATCATTTTTGTTTATCAACATATGCCAGCTTCCACCTTCACATACCTTTCTTGAAAGTTTGTTTACAATGATGGCTAATTTGTTTGTTTGCTTGGTTTTAAAGTCTCACCAGCTTTTTTTTTTTTTAGTCTTTTCGTATTTTTTATCTATATGATACGGGTACAGATCTGCCTTACTGTGGTATTTGGCGTGGTATCACACACAAACATTTTATCCTGACACTGAGCCAACGACCTCGAAACTAACCTAATATGATGAGCGTATAGCACAAGGGGATTTCGCCAGCAGCATTCTGTAGACGTTTTTATGTCGCTGCCGGGGATCAAACCCACGACCTAAAAGTTAATTTGTCGGACGCTCTCAAACGGGAGACGTATATACGACGTCTGATCGTTCACTAGTTTAACTCTTACCATCCTAAATTTCTTAATCGGTATTGTCCTTTTTTCATTTTGGACTGCATCATTATATATATCTATGAGGGTGCTTGCTGGAAACTTATTGATTGAATATCGAATAGAACAGTCCATGATCAGACTGACCGGATGTGCAGGCTGATCTTGGTCTGCACTGGTCGCAAAGGCAGTCATACGCGCTCACAGCATTGTAAGAGTGAAATACGGTAAAAACCCAACCCTACCTGCGCAGCAATTTTCTTGGCATGCTTCGTTTCATATGCAATAAATTCGGCGTTGGTGTACACAGGCAGTTAGTTACCAAAGTCCCCACGGACAGTTACTTACCAAACTCCACACAGGCAGTTAGTTACCAAACTCCACACAGACAGTTAGTTAGCAAACTCTACACAGACAGTTAGTTACCAAACTCTACACAGGCAGTTAGTAACCAAACTCCACACAGACAGTTACTTACCAAACTCACACAGACAGTTAGTAACCAAACTCCACACAGGCAGTTACTTACAAAACTCCACACAGACAGTTAGTAACCAAACTCCACACAGGCAGTTACTTACTAAATCCCCACGGACAGTAAGGAACCAAACTCCACACAGGCAGTCAGTTACCAAACTCCACACAGGCTGTTACTTACTAAATCCCCACGGACGGTAAGGAACCAATCTCCACACAGACATCGAAAACATGTGAAAACATGTGAAACAATAAAAAAAGTTGGAAAAGATTTTTAAAATATTTTTATGTGGCAACTCAGAAGACTAGTTTGAACAAGAAGAACAATAAAAAATAGTTTAAACTTTATCTATATTACGAAACAAGTCCTTACATCTTATATTAATCAAACGCGATGGCTCTGGTAGCGGCGTATGTGGTCAAGGAAACCGTAGAGCCCGGATAAATTAAATGTATCTGGACGGGCGACCACTCTACCTTCGCATGTTTGTGACTAGGAATCGAACCCGGGACGCAATGGTTATCCAGGCACCCCTTAAAGGAGAACAATGATCCGAGGGACATGTAAACATCTCTTGAATATATTATGTCCGGGTCGTTTAACACTTTACTTTATATATACTAATTAAGACGCAATGGCAAACAGATTAGACCAATGTCAAACAGATCAGACCAATGTCAAACAGCACATATAAGAGCTGGCTAATCATTGTCTAATACAAGCTATCTAATGATGGTCTCCTCTGTTTGCATAGAAAAAGACCCAGATCAAACAGCTCCTATAGGAGCTGGCTGTCTAATCATTGTCTCTTCTGTTTGCCTAGACAGAGACCCAGATCAGACAGCTCCTATAGGAGCTGGCTGTCTAATCATTGTCTCTTCTGTTTGCTTAGACAGAGACCCAGATCAGACAGCTCCTATAGGACCTGTCTAATCATTGTCTCTTCTGTTTGCTTAGACAGAGACCCAGATCAGACAGCTCCTATAAGAGTAGTCTAATCATGTTCAGAGCTGTCTAATCAGGGTCTCCTCTGTTTGCTCAGCATTATTGTAGCTCAGTTTCTACACAGACTTAAGGTGAAAAAAAATCATTATTCCATACGTCATTTTAAGTTCGGTATTTGATATTAATCAAATATTTTTTTTCCATGAATGTTAATGAGGTAAATAGTTAATAATTTCAACATCTTGACTTGATACTTATATCAACTAATGGTATGATATCATGTTTAGAATCACTGATTTTCGTTGATCAAATAAGTGTAATTGTTCATTCCATCAACGTTGTAAGAACTCCTTTAGGTACATGTATTGACATCCGCTTTAATAGTTACCCGGTCGATGACTGTATTTCTAAAAATATGACAAAATGCTATTTACAAACATATTGAAATACAGATGCAAAGAGCCTATCAACGTCCGTGTTTCAGTGCCAGCTTATTGATAGATGAGTACCAGAAATGCAAAATATGTTTTGAATTGAGAAATACAAGTGATTTATGTTACCATTACCTTGTATTTTCCGCCGGTATACAGGTTAAAATAGGAATAAAACGGAAATAAGTCAAATTTGCTAATCCAAAACACATATGACGAATACACTATTGTAAGGAACCTTGTAGCACCAAGGGAATGATTTAGATAACAAATGAGGTGAACACTATTGAATCATGCCAAATACGATTGGTAATCAGAAAGAACATGGAGATGATCTAATACATTTTCCTATATAGATTTTGTACAAAGACATTCCACTTTCTCAGTATCAGTCGTGATTCCTATGTATAGAACATGTGTATGAACACGTCACGTGGCGTACTAGATAGCGGAGCTCCAGACAGAAACATCTAGACAATATTGCGGATATGGCAAAGATTCTATATTGCAACTACCAGAGCGTCCGGAAGGAAAATATGGTCGCATTATTCTCATGCAAACCATACCACATCATAAGAAAGTCACGGGTTGTTTTATTACGAATGACCTTTGTCAGATTGGATTTTCCAATTTGGACATAGTAATCACCATAGATAGTGATACAATATGTCCCACCATACACACACAATGGTAGCAACTAAAATAATATGATACACCCTTCCATACACTATTTTTTGTCTATTTTCTGGCACATTAAAGTGCATCCATGTTTCATCAAAAAATCTCTCATTCAAAGTAGAGCCATTTGGAATAAAGCGACCAAGAATTTTGCGGCTATATATTTGTACCCTCATCCCTTTTACTCTTCTATAAGAATGCATAGTCCTTATGTTATATAACCGTGTGTCGTTCTTCAAGTATTTGTCAAAATATTCCAGGCACTACCGTAGAAAATGAAAATATCTGTGTTTGCTAACTCGCGAATAGTCATACGCCTTTACATATTTACGTTTTTCTGAATGGCATATAAATTTCTTCCATTCAAAAGCGTGCTAGGTCTATACCGGACTTCTCTCTCTCTCTCTCTCTCCCCCCCCCCCCCCTCTCTCTCTCTCTCTCTCTCTCTCTCTCTCTACCGTCTAAAATCCTCTTGTACCTAGAACTAATGACACTGATTTTCAGGAAAAAATCTCCATAAAGCCGTGGTTAAATCTGCCCTGAAGTTGGTTATAAATTTACCGAGTTTTGCATAAAACTCAATTACAACACGCTGCTCGTTGATAACTGAATTCTAGCTAATATATGTTAGGTCTTTTTAATAAGGTCTGCAATAACAAACAAATCTCTTCTTGGTTACCAAAATCTTATTATAATTTTATGAAAAATATACAATGTATATAGAATATTAATAAAATCAGATAACAACAATGACATTATCAAAAACATTATGAAAATTCACTGTTATAAGAGATATTTTACCTTTTACTTGATTTTCTTTGCTTTTGGGGATATAAAATGGCTTAAATTTTATTTTATTTATTTTTTATCATGCATCATTATGTATAGACATTACAAGTTTAAGACAACCTCGACTAGGAATATTTTTACAAATTAATCTATATTCCAACTTGCACTTATCCTTTTCGTTACTTGGTAAAACCACAGGAACTTGCTCTTGTATGTTTTAAAAATCCTGATATAACATAAATATCAACAAGGACGGAGATTATTTTAATCTTTCGAATAAATCTATACAAATTACAATTTTGCGGAATCAATAGAATATGTATTGCTCTTCCGAAATATACAATATATTGGGAAACGTATCTCCCTATGTCTGCTTATTCGTTTGATACATTCTCGAATAGAAAAAAGGACAACAACCTGGACCAGAAGTAAACGTAAATTTTGGAATGGTTTGGCTTTTAACATTGCAGTACTGGTTAGCGATATTGCAAATAGTTGTGTTGCCAAGAAATTTAAACATACAGGAGCAAGTCCCTGTGGTTAGACCGATCGTGAAAATTTCATTGGCCAACCAACGGGGTTTACACTCAATAGTCATATTACGTTTCAAATAAACCTCGCATGCAATGGTTTACCGCGAATCTTGTCTCATGGTATGTTAAACTTGGTGCTAGGGATATGCCACACAGTTTTTAATCGCATACACATCATTCATAAAATTAATGCATTATATTATAATTTAACTCTTATAGTTATGTAAGAACATGACGCAAATCTTTAAACGATAATTGTACATGTTGATAATAAACATTGTCGTACTTAGTTACATTTAAAAGTCTCGTGTTCTAAATATATAACTCAAGTAACAATCCAGTGTAAGTTTTCTGTTAACTGGACACACGTCTATCCTACATCATTAATAAAAGCGCATTGCAATCGAACATCAGACTTATTCCTATATTTTATATTCTTCCATGTTCAGCATACGAAGATATGGATTTCCCTCATGGAAGAAAACTCTATCTTCCATGTCACGTGATCAGCTTTCTTCCATGCCACGTAAATAAACAATGATGACTGTAAGTTATACATTTTATCAAGATACAAAACTAACTTGTTGTAATTCGTGTGAATGGATATACATGTATGTTTGAAAATATTATATATATCTAGTTAGTTATCCATTTATTATCATTTACTTCTACGAATGTGAAATAAGGGTTCATATTCGGGGGGAATATTACGTACCGTCAAGGACTGGTATTTTTAACTAAGTTATTTTAAGCAAATGGTAATTCCCAGTTGAATGAACATCAGAATTTAGGTACATACTTGCGTGTGAAATTTAAAATGCCGATTTCTTTCATGTTGTTATTGTGTTAATTTGTTAAGCGGCAAGAAAAAAAAGTGCAAAAAAAAGAAAAGAAAAATGGAAGCGCGATATGTTATTAAATCGAGGCTGACGGTCTGTGGCAAGTAATAATCGTTCATGGGAGAAAAAAATCCATCATTCGTAAATTCATGAAGGATTGGGATATCTCACCCTCGGGATCAGAAATTTCAGGCAGGGACGAGGCTCTGCCGAGTCCCTGCCTGAAATTTCTGACCCTCGGGTGAGATATTCCTATCCTACATGAATACTCATGGTGGATTCTTATATTCCATTTTAACTCAGTTACCCTCAAGAGTATATAAAGAATTTAATCAATACCTAAACAACCTTTGAAAAAAGGATTCTTAATAAACCCCCCCTTCTTATCAAATGCATATAAGTATTAATTTCACGATAGCTTTGAAACTTTATACGTCGCCCTATGCTTTTTGATATTGAATTAAAAAGGAAAAGCTGCTTTCCGAAAATGTAATCAGGTGTATAAATGAAACATATCAGCAAAATGAAAGAATTCTTAATCCCTATCGAGAATGTGATACATTGTCAATCTGAATATTTCATATCTAAAGATATGAGGACCCTGTTTTAAATCCATTTTTAATTAGATAATAAAATGCAATATAATAGTGTACGATGTATTTTATCACATGATACGGGTATTGAAATACTTCTAGGAAAAAGACCAAGAGATTGAAACAACAAGGTAGAAATGGATGAACCTTAATATGTGTGATCTATGGTTGCCTTTCCCATTAATTCTAGATAAAATTGACGTATAAGTCGTATGGAAACTAAAATTATTTAAATAGAATGATAAAACAACTTAAAAATATTCTTTCTGTAGAAAATCAGAAAGTTGACCGCTTAAAAGAGGATACACTAGGGGGTCGGAATGTATCCTTAAATAATCTTTGTAGTTTTCACACTATCATCTTCTATAATTTATAAAACAAAATTAATTACTTCAAAAATTATCTTTAATTTCTTAATAATCTATTGAAAAAAAAATCTTAAAATATAATATTCTTTTACCGAAATTAAAAATTTAATAATCAAGTCGTAACCCTGAAATATACTTTATTATCATGTTTTAAAGGAAAATTACCAAACTCCTTTTCATTTTTTTTCAGGCTGATGTAACTTAAATGAGCTGTGTTTAACCAATATGATCCTCTCTTGAGGTACCGACTTAAGTCCTTTTTCGAAATTATTAAGTGATAAATTAAATCTAAAATATTGACGTCATATTGTTTAATTGAGACTTTGGATGGTGAAAACAAATAAATATATGAAAAATAAATTCATAATGACATATATATGCATATATTTAATATTAAAATATGTTTCTTCTATAATAAACAACATTCAGATCTCTTAATCGTTCATTAAAAAACATACCTATCCCAGAAATTCGTTTTGTTTTCCTTGGTTAAATTTTGTTTATTGTGAATGCTTTAGCATATGTTAAACAGCTTAAATATAATTCGCTTAACCATTTTAAATGAATCAATATATTTAATGGATCCATGCCAATGTTTGCCAATGACTGTCCTTGACAAAACATAACTTGTGTGATTCCGATACTAGAACTTACAAGTGTAAAGGTGTTAACGTATCCTAAACATTAGGAGACATTTGATATAGCAATTTCGTACTAATAACATTTGCAAAAGACACTTCCTCAGGACATAATCCAAATAAGATTTTAAATTTGCTTGACTAGAAGGCATTAAGGGAAGCCATAATTTTATTCTTCCTGGAACTCCGATCACGTTAAAGTACAAAGCATATTAACACGTCATATGTCTACAACTTGAATTATAGTTACAATAAGTGCCATATAAACATCAGCGTGCGTGAACCTTAAATGTTAGTAGGTTTATACATGTACTCAAGGACATTGTACTGCGTATATTGCTGTACACGTCTCTTTATTCGTTATTTCACTAGGTTATCCATGCAAAATGCATTTCATAAGTGCGAACTTGTTCAAAATATGTTTAGTGATGGTCAAATGTACTGTGAATTCATTAATTTTCGGGGGACACTAATTGTCGGCGATTTCGTGGAGGGTTATATCCACGAATCATTTTTGTTATATTAATCCCCAGAAAAGCTTTCTCTTATACAGACCTCGCATTTTCTAGAACATAGATCCACGAGAAAAAGTACCCACGAACTTTCCTTGAGTACATAATCAACGAAATTTAATGTCAACGAAATTTAATGATTTTACAGTATTATGATATACCATACATGCAATATATGAAAAAAAGTATCTGATGGCTAAATTGTAGTTAAATTATAAATATCAGATATTTTGGCGAGGTCAATTGTGAATATTGTAGAGTTTTTGAAACTCTCTTTCAGTTTTTAGACAGGATATTAAAGCAGTTCGTACACAGATAATCGGTCGGTACAAATAAAAAACGTTTCTTCTACTGTTGGTGAAGTCTTTGTCTCCTGACAAATAAACTCCGCAAGAGTTGGTCAGATTTCACGAGAAAACGCTTTTTTCGTAAACGCCCATTTAAATATAAGATATATCATACGGTATCCCCGAAGCAGGTGCTTGCGATAATACGTAACACGTTCTACA
>CM037779.1:42832412-42882412 GCA_021229015.1 Solen grandis | reverse complement strand
ACATGGCGTCTTCACCTGTTCCGGGTAGCGGAATTCGTAAGTTCAGCCCGTAGAGTGAAATGCGCAAGAGTGTATATGAACAGTCATTTGACGGCACATGAAAAAAGATATCTAAATATAGTTTATTATGATTTTAAAAACAACTTCAATACCGTCTGTGACACTATTGCCTGTGGTGGAGAAACCACCAATTTTTCTTACAATCACGGACTGTTGCTTGGGTGACCACGGGTCTGTAGATGGGTATTGATAGGAGAAATACACACAAATAGTTAAAAATCTTAGCCTTCATCTAATGTATAGCCAATGACCATCTATGAACGAGCTGCTTTAAATGAAAGACGACACTTTAAAATCCACATGCTCAAAACATTTTAAACGCATTTCTACCAACACCTTTACGTTCTCTGAATCCTCATTTCAGCGTGTTAAAGATGTATTCGGTCCAACTTTTTAACTGCTACCTGTTTTACTATTCATAAAAACGTACCAGCTGATGTCTGATTGCGGGACAATTGGTCCTATAAATAACTCATGTGCGGAGTGTTTTAATACTTCTGCAACAATGGTAAGTTGTTTTCCTATCATATTCTAAGTATATCATTTTGACATTAAGCCTGCTGGTAAAAGCTTTTTCTGTGTTATTGTTTGCGGCTATTAATTTTGTTTTCACAAGATCGAATCAAAACGCAATGTCTAAATTGCTTTGTTTATTTCAGAAACAGGAATTAATACAAGAAGCTTTCAGAATAATAAGCAACAGTTTTGCTTCCTACACACAATGGAACTGTTTTCGTTTGTCTTTATTAAATCGAATGGAATGAAGAGATAAAACTTAAGGTAAATAGAAACGCTAATGTAACAACATTCCCATAGCCAAACAAGAATTCATATTTACAAACGAGGCCACTGGAATCGATGTACGGAACTTTGGGAAATACAATGTCGTCATATAACTTGAAATGCTTTAGATTTATAAAGATGAAATGGTAATATATATAGAATCTACCAAAGCAATTGCTTGAGCTCCTACAGGATTTTGTTTACTGGTGATGCATTTAGTGAGTACGTTGGTCAACTAATATGACATGGATATCATTAAGTTTATTTGACGCATACTACCTGTAAGAAATTGAATCAAGTGCGCTACGTACGATTTTGGCACTGACAGAAAAGGTATTACTTTCATTCTTCGGTTGGTCTAGCATTAAGAACCCATTTATATAATTCATTTAGGTAATCAAGAAATATACACATACACATTTTTATACTTCCATATTAAATAACTTCGCTAATTAAAATGCATAAACTTATGTAGTATGTTCAATGGGAAACCATGATTAAAATTATTATATAGCTGCATTTTACGTACATATATATCAGCAGATACCATCTGATAGCGTATTGTTTTAATGTAGTAAGTGACATTGCGAACTACGGAAGATACAGCAACGTTGGTCGGTAAGCGGTAGTGAACGTTTCGTTTTTTTTTTAAAAAGGGGGTTGGGCTCTGCAGCAACAAAAACAATAACAACAACAACAAACATGATTGCTAGTGAATCAAATCAATTTCTTTGCTTCATTTTCAAAATTGCAAACTTGCAATATAATTGGATACTCATTACGTTACTTGGGAAAAACTCGAGTATTTGATTGAAACCTAATTGTTCCTTTATCTAACATGGAGAACAATCTGTGAGAATAGACAGGGGGGTTAGAAAGAAGATAGGGCACATATGAAAACTGAAGAAAAAGGAAGTATCTCAAGATTTAAATTTGACGTATGCGCGAGATAGCTAAAGAAAATCGCGAAAAAATAAACGATCGGTTTAAGCTTCGTTTCACGCGTATTTGAAATCGTTATCTCTCTTACATGCTTTCATAAAATGAAGTCCTAAGGAGCAACATTTTAAATTAAAGATAAATAACATGGTATAAAGAATTGATTTTGTTAAAATATCCTCATGCCGTGTGTTACGAACTCCGGCAACAACAAAGAAGTGACGTCAATCATTCAAATGCAATAACAGAGTTACGTAAAACACAATTCTATCTTACCATCGTTTGATAAGCAATCAGAATTACAGTGATCAAAGTTGAAACTCTTATGAAATTCACGTATTCAAACGTTTCAATGAATTTCAAAGTATTTAAGGATCGACTTAATAGATTAATTGATCGATTGCGGCTTGACTTCAATTCAGCAGCTTTTCAGTCATATCGCGACGTCCAGCTCATTACATGTGAAGGTTGATGATGATTATATTTAAATTAAATAATTTTATGCAAAAAAAGTCAATTATATGTTGGAAAGCGTGCTTAAGCGCTTAAGTAATGAGTTTTGTATTATATCAATGAAAATATGTTAACAGTGTATAAATTACAATAAAAACTAACGCTGTTTACAATACAAATTTATCGACCGAATTACAACTTTATTGTCATTAAGCAAGTATGTGGGATAAAACAGAATTAAGAAAAAAGAAACTAAGAGAATTGAAATTTATGTAAATTCAGCAGTTAAACAACACGAAGTTTCTTTATTTTCATGTGTAAATTTGTTTCTCCCGAGGGAACAAAATAAAAGTGTTTGAGCTTTTCGTTTCCGCGTTTTAAGAAAATGCCGGTGAATAATTGCGAATATCGTGTTAGAATCGAAATAATAATTTTATCACTTGGGTTTTGCCTTTTGTGATATAATGATATGCACCTTTATGCCAAAGCTGTAGTTAAACAGAAATAGAGATTGATTATTTTTTCAAATGCGCATGGAATGGAATATCGAATATGCATTAAATATTCAACATAACACAATAACACGTTTCAAAAATTTGAAACAATATCTATCACCGAGATTAAAACTTTTACTTCGTGAATATCACATTTAACACTTCATCTTTTGAAGAAATCCAAACGATGGTCACCCAATTCATTTTTTTTCTCCTAATCTCCCCTGCCTATATTGTACTTCTTTTTAAATAACCTCTATAGCATGAAAATCTAGCCATCCATTCCCTAAAATGGTCGGGATAACCAGTCCCGAAACTACCCTAAGGCTTATATATACTAAGCTTTTTCAAAAAATATCCCGTTAACGGGGAGATCGTTCCAAACACTGGTTTATAGGAACAGGCCTGTTGTAAACGAACATCGACTCCATTTACCCTAGCATGGTCTGTTTCTGCTAGAACCGAAGTCATGAAACATCTAAAACATGTTTCACTATATCCTTGAATATCTGAAATTCAGAGGTCTAAAAACAGAACAGCTAATTTACCGAATGAATGAAACATATATCTACCATTTTAAACTCTTTCCGAATGGTGAAGCAGAAATACTTTATCAAAAAGTACTGATTTTTAACTTGAGTGTAACATTTAACTGGAGATTATACGGTCCACAAAGTGGAATTAGAGAGAAACATTGGTGTTGTTCGCTAGAGCCTGATATTTAACGCAGTAACTTCCAATTTCAAGTGAACGTCTGACTGCTTTATTCAAAACAAATTATGTACAGTGAATCGATTTAGTTTAGGCTAGGTTGTATCAGTATCTTTCGATATTTATAAAAGAAATATAGTCCTAATTCCTATCATTTTTTGGTGCCGTTGTGAAATTATACAACGATAAAAGATGATAATTTACGACAGGAAAATTGAGTATGCACCTATGAACTTATTGTATTGATAAGGTGTGGTTATGATAAAATTGTGTCTATTCCCGATAATTTATTATAATGAAAAAGCCTTTTTTACATATCAAATGTAGAAGTGTGATTTTGACTAGATGCATTGTTTACGTTAAATATAAACGCCTGTTTTTTCTGTTTTTGATTAGTTTTTTTTTTATTTCATCTTCAGATTAAGCATGCACACAGAAACAATTACCTTTTAAAGATTAAGTATTAAGCAATACGTAAAATTATAATGTATGAAATACCCAAATAATTTTTTAAGGTAATAAAGAAACAAAATATACATTTAATACTACCACATTAACTAAAATCGCTAACTCAAATAGATAAGACCGTCCCCGATGGCGAGTGGTTAGAGCGTCCGCCTCGGGAGCGATAGGTCGTGGGTTCGATCTCCGGCCACGACATACCTAAGTCGTAAAGAATGGTACTGTTATAGCTTCCATGCTTGGCGCTCAGCATATAAGAGTAGTTGCAGGACTGGTTGGCCCGGTGTCAAGATAATGTGACTGGGTGTGGTATCATGCTACAATGTACATGTCTATGGCGTGATACTGCAGTGTGGCAGCACTATATCTGTATCAAGTAGACATCGTCTCCAAATGAATGAAATACTGTCGGTAGGACGTTAAACCCAACAAACAACAAACAAATAGATACGCCCATGAAGTTCTAATGATTTTCCAATTCTGCGGTTAGAAAACTATTGCGTAGCTGCATGTACGTACATTTGAACCAGTAAATACCTTATAATGGCGTATTGTGTAGGTATAATGTAAATGACGTATACGAGCAAAGGGAAGCAACTAGGAATATATATAATGAAGGGTATCTAAACAGTAGTAAACTTAAAAGGCAGCTGGGATCTGTAGGAAAAAAAAAAAACAAAAAAAGCTAATTCGTAGTGAAAAAAATCAACATCGCAACAAAATTAAAATAACAAGCATTACGCTTCTTGGAAAAAAACTCGAAATCGAGTATTTGACTGGAACATAATTGATTGTTCCACATGGCGCTAGAAGAATTGCTTATAACTAACACGTGAATTAGACAAGGATAGGGACAGATGAAAACCAAAAAAAAAAAGAAAAGAAAAGAACCTGATCGCGAAAAAATGCACGCACGGTATAAACTTAATTCGTTAGAATTTTTTACATTTGTCAATACTTCCATCGTCGTACGCTTTCATAAAAAGAAGTCCTTAAGATGGACAATGTTCAATCTGAAAAGATAAATCACGTGGTTTAAAGAATTGATTTTGTTCTGATATCCATATGCCGGATGTTATGAAGTCCGGCTACAACAGAGAAACGACATCACTCATGTAAAAGCAATAAACACAAATCAATTGAATCTTACCATCGTAAGCAATTCGGAATTATAATGATGCAAGTTGAAACTGTTATGAATTACTATAAAAAGTTTCAAGGAAAGCATTTAATGACTCAGTGATCGAGTTAATGAACTAATTGATCGATTGCAGATTGACTTTGTTTCGACAGCATTTCAGTCATATCGCGACGTCCAGCTCATTACACGTGAAGGTCGCTGATGATTATATTTAATAATTTTATGCAAAAAAAGACAATTACCAAAATCATTTTTTTTTCTAATTAACATAATGATTATATAGGTACTGTATATAAAAGATATCGTTTCGGATGCCCATATATAATTTATAATCAGCTTTAGAAAAAATAACTATACATTGGTTACTTAAATTATTATTCAGTCATAATTTTGGATTACATATTTTTGGCGTTTGCAAAATACCAAAGGCATTAAATGTGTTGTTCTGTCGAATCCCTCATTGCACGATTCTGATCACGTTATCTATGTTTATCTAAATTTAATATATCAGGGAAGACATAAACGGGTCCAATATGGTTCTACAACAATCAAACGTTTTAGCAGATGCCTTTCGCAGATCACGATGTGTTGCATTACGATATATGATACCTTAAAGTCAGGAATAATGTCAATAGAAGAAAACATTATGACTGAAATTATCAACTAAACATGCCCATTTAAATGCGTACCACTAAGAGGTGAAATATTAAGATTTTTTAATTCCTCTGTCGTATGGAAAACTGACCGTCCATCCACTCAAACGGCCGGGATTTACACTTCCAAAACTATCCATATGCTGTACGACTAGTATGGGAGCCGTTTCAAACGATACCCTGTTTCTAAGCACTCGATTATCGGGACAGGTCTGCTTCAGCATATATCTACCATTATAAACACTTTCCGAATACTTTTCTGCCTTTTTTTTACTGAAGTGCAAAAAAATAATTAAGATTTTTCGGTTCACAAACTGGTATTTTGAGAGTAATATTGGATTTGTTAACTCAATGACTTTTTCATTTGTGAACATCTGACTGCTATTTTTTAAACTTATATACAATGTATGAGTTTAGGTTAGGTTATATGGTGTCAGTGACTATCGAAATTTAAGAAAGAAACACAACGTAAGTGCTTAATATCCTATCATCTTTGGAAAAACGACGTTGTCGAAAACTGATAAAAAATTTATTATAACTGTCTATAATTATTTGTTTTTCAATATTTTGCCAAACGAAAGATAGTTGTATGGTGAACACCCAAGAAAATCATTTTAAAAATGTTAGTGTATATCATGATATCTTGAGATGTGTATTACATGTAATTGAATTTTGACGTCTACAGTAATTTCATTTCGTTATCTTCAACGAAGAACTATTTAAATTATGTTCTTTATAAGTGGTTTATAAAATATCGGTGGAGTTGAAAATTGTACAGTCAGTTAAACGTAATCGATTGATATGGATTGCTAGTTCGTTTTAACTCTTAACCCTTTCCCTCATAGAGGATACCATGAAAAGACCTATGCAAACAGCATAAAACCTGATCAGGTTTTATGTTGTTCGCTGCTCCTCTGTGGTCTGGAAATGAGGATTTTACAATTAAATTTGGTAAGGTTTGAGTTTGGTTTTCTGCAGATCAGGCTTTATGTGGTACCTATTGAGTGCGTCAAAATGAGTCTATATGAGGGAAAGGGTTAAAGCGTCTATAACTGTAGTTTGATTGTTGCCTTCATTTCAATGATTAACTTGAAAATATCTTTTGAATACTGTGCGTATTGTCAGAAAAAAAGTGCAAATATGTTTTCGTTTACGCATTTCTGATATATACTTGTTACAAAACATGTTTCGACTCTCAGTCTTAAACCAGAACACTATACCGACAGCACCTTCTTGTATGTACATGTGTAAGAAACAAGAGAATGCTTTCAAACAGTAAATAATGGACAAACTAACACTACGCTGTTCTTAATTTATCCCTCAGGCTGTGTACAAAAATGCATCTCTTCTTGTGTTTAACGTAGTAAAATTAATTTGTCGACTAATGCAAGCCACGTTCTAAAAGCATGCTATTTAAACGTGCTTAAATGCACCCAGACGTGTTGGGAGATTTTTAGGAAATCGGTTGTTGACATAAAGGGGTACGAGTAATTCATGCAGAAGCACGCCTATAATTTCTTTGCTAATTTGGCTTGTTCAAGGTCGTTAATTTTGTAAAATGAAATCCTAATTGTCTTTTGTTATCCACGAAATAGCACCTCGTTTGACGCCGTGTGCTTTCAAAATAGTGCGGTTCTTCGGGACCACCCCCTCAAAGGAGACATTATGGATAATGAATTTGCTCTCCGATATTGAAGGGAATATATACATATCCAAGACCGGATTTCTTTTCCGGATGTACCTGTTTTTAGATCAACCGGGTCAAAAGAAATGAATTATTAGCACCGTTACATAAACTACTATTTTCACAAAGAATGCATTACAATTTTGAACAACCATCGAACGCTGCATTTCACAGTCTATGAAATGTGTAACTTAAATTTAAGCTGCGCACTAGGAATATGTAGATTTGCTTTGAATGATATTTTATTAATTATCTTTGTTCAAAATACTAATAGACCAATGCCATTATTGTCAATCATTTTTTTCCATGCATGTCTAAGCTCTAATAGAAAAATGTTAAATATGCAGTAGAAAATAAAGAAAATGATTTATAACAGCTTGAACATTGGTTAACTCATATTAGTTTTCCTAAAATATCTAAAGGGGGATGACAATGGATCTTCCCATTAAATTGGCAATAAAATTAAATAATTTAATATAGTATATTAATGTCAGGAAACTCGTTTTTTAATGCTTTCGTGATATCTTCTACTGTAACTAGTTACTGGCTAGTTATTTTTTATCACGAGCTGTAACAAACACTTTTAGATTGTTATGGGGCCTTGAAACGGGATCACAGAAATGAAAAATAAATAGAAATAAACGTTATATTACTTTACTCATGATTTGATCGGACGCTTCAGAATTGTCCCTTTCCATTTCTGACCAATGTCTTATTCTCAAAAGAGAAGTAAGATCTCTTTTACTATTTAAGATTTTTTCAAGTGAATGAAAACACTACAATTTTGCAATTTTCTGATCTAGAGTCAATGAATGAGGGACACAGTTAACCCCCTATATTCCCTGTCATTATCATATGAAATGCATTTCGTTTGTGAAAAAAAAATATAGGGTGGGGGGGGGGGGGGCACCAAGGTACTGCACGTGGGCTTAGATGCAATGAAAATGAGAGGTGGGCATTTTGCCTATGGCTGTGGACTCGCTCAGTCGCACAGAAGTTTCGGTGCTAATTTGTACACCCCACACCAGTCCAGTGTTCAGGATCAGTTGCTGCCACAATTTCTCTTCAACAAGCTCTTTCAAGTCAGCGATGTTCTTCAGCAGTCTATGGTGATTTTGACGGACCAACATGATGCACATCTTTAATATCAGAAAACAAAATAAACAAACCATCTCTCAAACGGTCGGTATCTGCAGCGCAATACGCCCTTTAATATAAGCAGACGGATAGAAACATCTACTTTTCTTTTTCAACCTGATTCACATTAAAAATGTACATGTATATGACTGATACAATTACCAACGTACGTGACTTTTCTGTTTGTTTTATTTCTGCACAACTGAAGTCATAGAGCTATCGAATTTGCTTTTAAAAACTGAATTACAACTGAATATAATTTTTGAATTTCATCTTCCAGATACAGACTTTCAGATTTTTGGAGAGACAGATAGAGTGCCTTCTCACACACTGTGATATTTAGTCAGACCCTTTTGTAAGTAGTATATTTGCGAATATTAGATATAGTTTTATGTATTTTTTTAAATATTTTGAAAACAATATACGTCGTAGACACAAGTCATAATGCCACTGTCACTGGACCAACGAGTTTTAGATCTAGCCTTGTGTCCTAAGCACCATACATAAGGTATACTAATTAAGGTCGCAAATCATCATTTAGTATCAGATATGATGTTTGTGGTCAGCTGACGATGTTTTTATATGGATAATCGCCCTGTAAAACAAATAAAAAGAGAAATAAAATGAATGGTTTAAATCAAAGCTAGTCTAAATTCATGCATTGGTATTTATCTCTTAAAACCGGTTAATGTTTCAAATTGTTAACACTTTCGATTTATCCTACTTACGACTTTTCGGGCGTAACTGTATAAAATTGATTTTGACCTACTTCTTGAACCAATTAAATATTGGTATGCAAATTAAGCCAGGGTAAATGCATTGATATCACTGGCTTGTATAATCTATTTTTAGGATATATAGGATATTCTAACTTAAAATGGCAGTTTCACGTTATATATATATATTTCTACTTGATATAGCATGTTTCTTCTTCAGCTTAAACATGAAAGGCAACACAGTAATAAAAATTTAAGACTTCCATGTCAATTTAGGAATGTTACTTTGGCAAATTATATAATTTAAAACATCGAAATAAGAAGCAGACGTATGTCTAATTTTAGACCCTAATCTCCCCTAATTGTAAAAGTGGACTCGTCCTTCAGAGGAGGTAATTACTGCAGAGGAGTAATACAGTCTATTGTGCGGATCTGGAATCAATGATCGGATATACGCGATTAATTTAACTTTCGGTCTAGCTTGGTTACATACGAATTGTCCTTACAGAAAAAAATCAGCAGGTGCATAATGTTTAATGGAAGATGGTAGACTAGTTTTTTTTTAAGTTTGTAAATTAAATCCGTTTTGTTATATAGTGTTCACAATACCTCCCATAATCTTGGTAATTATAAACAGTTTTGCTAACGTTTCCAACTTTATAATAGCTTTAATCTGTTTTATATGTTGCAATTGACCATGATTTAGCTACGCCGAGTATCTTCTTTTAAAGATATTTGTTGTTTATGGTAGGGAGAGTTTCCTTTCTAAATCTGTTTGAAAAGATACAGACGTTTAAGTTAAAAAGTAGTTCCTTTTACGTATGTACCTAAACCTCCTACGTACGTTTTACGTTTTAATCCGTAGTAAAATCTATCTTCCAGGCCTTGGTCGTATAAACTCAAAAAATATTAGACGACCAACATAGACACTTAATAAATCATCAGTAAATGGTATCCTGCAGAAGATTAATCAAGCGTCTGGATCGCGTTATCTAGATTATGCCGCATCAAACTTTATAAATCTCAAGCATTTCAAGATTTATGGCGACACCTTGTTTGCCCATGGTCAGACTTTATATTTCACTTCGATTTCGATGGTCTGTTATGAAAATTGCAATGTACTTTCTCATTTACTGTAACATGAGTTTTTCATTTTCTGTTTTCTATCGGCTTCGAAAAAACACTCGTTTCATTGATTTACATAAATTATTATAGAATATTCCATCATAAAATGGGAGATCCAGGGTGCATATCTTACTGCATGATTGGCAAGTAATAAAATCAAGTAAATCTTCCAATTTAAACATGTAAAACATCCAGTTGAAAAAATCAAACATAAAAACTACCCGTTGAATAAGAAAATACTTGTAAGTCTTTAGAAAACGTAGTTAAACATGAAAGTGGACTCGTCCCTCTAAGTCACAAAAACCCGCAGTGAATAAGTTAGCAACAGTCGGTTACGTGCTCGTTTGCTAAACTTAGGACCTCGAGATCGAGTTCCAATGATGGCACACAACTCTTTTTTTTTCTTTAAGATTTACTTATATTACATTTTTCCCCATTTTTTCCGGGTTTTATCTTACTGACTAGTACATTGCATTTCCTGAATTTAACGATAAATATCTGTTCAGAAGGATATTGTCGAGAAAAAATATGTGATATATGTAAGATGCTGGCAAAACTCTATCTATCTACACACGTATAATGGTCAGGGGTTTTATATTTCAGGAAATATCACCGATTTTCTTTCAATCCCTCGCTTCGTTTTTCAACATGTCCAAAACATCGTGTTTCGGCAGATGTAACAGGCAAACGCTCAGATTCGATCAAAAACGACAGACAGGTGTAGATTTGACTCACATTTCTCTTTCAGTTAATGCTATAGTTGCTCTAGAAAACGCAATATTACACAAATAGCGACAAAGAATATACAAAACGTACCTTGTCAACATAAACCGTCCGCCATTTTTAAAACACCGCGGCTACCTTACGTACAGAGTTTTCATACAGTAATGAGGTCGGCTATCTATATGGTCTAACTTTAACATTTTAGGCTAATGGTGCTCAGGTGATCGAACTAGGCCACTTGGTCCTCTTGTTTTAAGTAACATTGCCAAGTTCTAAGCTTTAGTAATAAGCACAATAAGGCCTATACAGATGGGCAGCATTATCAAGTAAACATATAATTATTTACAATATATATAAAAAAAAATATTTAAAATTGGAAAATAAAAACATAATTCTAAAATCGTACTTAAAAACGCTGCACTATCATAATGTCTAAACCAAATATCTAAATACTCGTATAAATGTCGCAACATACTTACTGACATCTAATATCTAATATATTTCAGTCAGTGAAGCCACATCGTCGAATACCCCCGGCAGACTTATTCCATTTCATTACATGACATCATGCCGTGGGGATTTAGGTAAGCAAACCGCCCTTATATAGTAGTTATTGATTTAAATTATCGACCAATGAAAACGCGACTTTTAACTCTTTGGCGCGGAGTCATGTAGTCATGTCAACAATAAAACAAATGACTGCGCCCGGCAGCTGTATACAACGGCCTTAATGATTGGTTTTAAAAAACGTAATGCGACCAATGAAATGGCATAATTTGACACACCCTTAAACGACATAATTTAGCCGTAATATCCAACGGCTTATAGATGATCTATTGATCGGCTGTGGGTATTCGACGATGGTGAATTCATGGAGTCCTTATTTTTGTTTGTGCATCATGTATACGTGTAGCCAATATGTGATGGAGTTGCTTTCTTATTATGAATAATTTTTTTGTAAAGGTATCCTATTTTGCCGAAATTAAAGTCTTTACAATCTTATTTATGCAACCAATATGTATATGTCATTTTGTCAGTACAGGCTTTATGCAAAATGCTATAGAATTCATACATGTTGACCTATTCACAATAGGGACTTTCGTAGAGGTAGATAATCGAAGTTAAACGACCGTAGTCACAAACTATCTGACTACATCCCTTAATATGGAATGGTCTTACATGTTTAATTTTGCAACATACCAATTTAAACCATGGATCTTAAATTATGATTTACGAAAGAAAATAATGTACTTTTTAAACAATAATGTTTTCACATCACTGTAGTAAGCCCCACGTTTATTTCGTTTTAATTCAGCAATTATCAAGACCTGCCCATTTAATCACACTTGTTAAAAAAAAACTATACATGCCAGGAAACACGGATGCAAATTGACCTCTGGATTTGAATCAATATTTTTCACCCCTATTTACATGTTTCGTTCTTGAATTTCTGCTTCAGAAATTTTCTCCACCAATCTTTAGGTTATATCATTAATATTAATTTGAAAAATATCAACACACAACCCGATATCAGTCTTAAATTGGGTTAATCATTGCAAGAAGAAAATAAATGTTATACAGCACATAATCAACACGAATGTTCCTCCAGGTGCTATTAATATAACCTTGATTGAAATTACCCCAAAACCTCTCACTATTTCGACTATTCATTAAATCCTGACAGCTGTTTTCTGATTTGGTCCCATAAATAGCCCATAAGCGGAAATTTGAAGCGTATTAAATCTTTTGCATCAGTGGTCTATCGTTTTCTTATATAATTACACGAATATTGTTATGTAAGTGGCCATTATGTTTCTATAAAGGTGTATGCTATTGTTTGCGGATATATATTTCATTTTCACACAAACGGAACGAATCATTTAAGTGTAAATTGCTTTGATTATTTTCAGAAAATGGAATTAATACCAGCAATTGTATATATCTTCGGCTTTTAGAATATAATGCACGTGTTTTGAATCAAAAACGACATATTTTCTTTAATCCACATAGTTGTAACGCGCTTCGCTTCTCACCAGTGCGCCCCGGGTTCGATTTCTTGTCACGTACTTGAGATGGTACAGTGGTCGCCCGCCCAGACTCGAGAGATTTCTCCGGTTTCCTCCCACAATAATGATCACACACGCCACCACCAGAGCCTTCAAGAGTGATTATTAAAAGTTGTGAGAACTTGTTTCGTAATCGAAGTGAAATAAATAAAGTTTAAACTTTAATCTACATTTCATCTTCTGAAGGCGAAAGAAGTAAAAGAATACACCAGAAAAGAATCTCAAATGTAATTCAGTATTAATTTTAGCCAAACGCGTCGTAGCTTGGCCATATTACTAAATAATTTACCTAAACCGAATCAAACTAAAATACAGTCAAACCTATCTTAAGCGGTCAGTCAAGGGAATAAAAGAAAGTGACCACTTAACAGAGATGGCCGCTAAATGAAGGTTAAATATATACTAAAATGCTAGGTTGGTAACATTGAAATTGACCGCTAAATGCAAGTTGACCGCTTAATACAGGTGGCTGCTAATACAGATTCATCTGTATTTCTACTTCAAAAGATACGACCCTCACCGCGTGGGTTCGAATCCCGGCAGGTCATTCGGATTTTCATGTGAGGGAGCCTTCCAGCTGGCTTGCGGTAGGTCGGTGGTTCTACCCGGATGCCTCCGTGCATTCGGGGGTCTTCCTCCACCTGTAATTAGGTGGACGTCGCTATAAGACTGCAATACTGTCGAAGCGACGGTAAACTCAAATAGTGAAGTCAAAAGAGTAAAAGTAGATTTTCGGTTTTGAATACTATACACTACTCGTTCCACATTATTTTCTATTTACAGTGCGTATTAAATCACTAGACCTATTATCTGAACAACGAGTCTTTCACATATCTTCCACATTATCAGTATTTGGGTTTGTTTGTTGTTTTTTTTGCATCCTTCGAAGGGAGATATACATAAAAATATCTATCTACCTATATGTTTTAGAGAATTTTGGATTATTGCTTTTTTATCCCATTGTTTATCAATATCACATCCCAGTAAAGAAACGCTTTCGGTGCCAAGTGCGTACTCTTATCGAAGAATATACCAGTGCACGATTTTGATCACTTTATATATCATTTAGTTATAAAGCAATTCTATGACATCAGAGTCGTATTTTCTGCACTGGGGCTTATCAACGCTTAAATTATTTGAAAAAGCTGTCTTTCGCAGAACACGACATACTGTATGTGCACTAAATACAAGTACTCTCTTTCCCTTTATTAAAAAGTTAGCCCTTTCATGTTCTAATGTATATATTTACATACCTCATTTGCATGCAATGTGAAATCATCCGGTCCATTTAATGTCATCTGGCCCTATATAATGTCATATGGACCGGATGACATCATCGTTTAGCTTTTTTCATGACGTATAGATTTCACGCACACAAGCAGACGACAAATTAGCAACGCTTACTGAAGATTAATAAGTCTCAAATGATTATGTATTGATTATACTGAAATTGCAACGAAATATTCAGTCAGGCTTTTTAAACTGCCTGGAAAAGGAATAACTTAAGGGACTATACCAATATTAGAATTTATGGTGGCATTTTTCTGCCAGCCACTTATCGAAACGTTTCTGAAAAAAAAAAGTCACATTTTCAGTTAGTATCTAGCAAGTAGAAAACTTTCGTGTTATCCTCTTAGGTATCTTAACAGGACAAAACTGCCTGTTAGTGCCCACTTCTGCCAGCAATATATTCCCTTACGAAAACTGGATATCTCGCCTTTTTTTCAAGTTATTTAAATTATGTGGATAACAAGCATTTTTTTCACATAATTATCTGGAAAAAAGCATAATATCCAGTTATTATAAGAAGTGAATATGTGATTGACAGTAGTGGGCTCTAACAGGCAGTTTAGTCCTGTTATGATACCTAAGTGGATAACTCGAAAATTTCTACTTGCCAGATAATAACTGAATATGTGACAGAAAAGTTTCGACATAGCTAAGTGGATAAGTGGCTGGTAGATATACGCCACCATAAGAATTTAATCAAACAAAGATTCGGTATAATAATATCACAAACTTTTTGGGCGAAATACAAGTTTATGTGGACTGGTCAGTCGGACCTCGGAATGTATATGGACCGAAGCGAATCGGAGGTCCACATCCCTCCGACGTCTGACTGACCAGTCCATAAACTTGCATATTGCCCTCAATGCAATGTTCTATTTGTTAAATAGGCCTACTTACATGACGTACAAAAAAGTAAATTATGATAATAGGGAAAGTACGTCACAAACAGATGCATACGCCCGTAATTTCTGGAAGTTATTTTTATTGTTTATAGAGTGGCTGCAGTAAATTCAGATGAAATAAGTCGATTGAAGCTTTTATATATATGAACGACATGCGAACAAAAAGCAATGTACAAACAAAAAGTAAGGTTTTGAAAAATTATTCTTGCGAAATAAATGTAATCCTCGTTCCCTTACATAAATAACATCCCTCCTTGCTTTCATTCCAAAATGAGATGCCGGCTAAAGCATATGTCAGATTTTGACCTATAGGAATAAAAGTACTACTGTAGACGTTCACGTATAATTCACTGATGTACGAGTATTGGTTTGTACACTGTCGCACCATATATGTCTTTACTTGCATGGTGAAATCGTAATCTACTTAAAAATGACATCTCGTTTGACGTAGTACTCATATAGTAGATTTCTTGGCAACCATCACCTCGAACCATATGATTTATGGGTAAGGAATATGTGTTCTGTTTTTGGCATAATGCAACAACAAATATATACGCCAAATAGCACGCGTAACTGATCCCAGAGAGGTTATCCGATATTCACAGCTAGTATGCATGCTTACTTTCCTTTTTAGGTCAGCTGTCGCAATAAGGAATGATGGAGAAGCATGTAAGATAAATATAGAACACAATACACTTTAATTTCATTCAATTAACAAAGCTGACAGCATATTTTTTTAATAAATATACAGTGCGCATGTATATTTTAATAAACTTGAAAAAACTGGTGATCTGCGTTGCGCTTCGTAGTAAATCCCTCGTCTTGCCAAAAACTGGCTTACTTGACTAATTTTGTAAACCTAGACGGCCTATTTTGGCCATTCTCGTGCAAGCACAGTTCGTACCCTAATGAAAATACATTACCGCGAAATGATTAATTTTCGTTGTTCGCTAATTTTCATTGATTTCGTAAAAGGTTTTTATCCACAAATATTAAACCCCACGAAAGCCAATTAGTTCAGAGATCAAATATCTTCTAGGACATGAATCAGCGAATAATTGCATCCATGATATCCATTAAGTACATGATCAACGAAAATTAATGATTTTTACAATATTCATTATTACATATTAAATTAAAATCTTTTTTTTAAATATTATTCTACGGAGCAAATTCTTAAAAAGCTTTTACTATAACTTACATTATTAAAGTAAAATCGTAATAAGATATAATAAATATCTTGAAAGGAAAAACAATACATACAGGTTATATCAGAATTTACCTCACAGGAGTGCTGGTAGCTTCTACAGAATACAAAACACTTACGCTTACATGAAAACAAATAAAGCCAACAGTTTTACTATCGTCACTGAAATGTTGCACTTAAAAGAGAGATGATATAACGTTATTCTAATGCAGGTATATTTCACAGTTTCTTCAACTTTGCGCCAGTCACAAATCGTATGGCAGTAAATATTTATAGATGTACGCTGACTTATAAGTACCGGGTCGACAACGTCAGTCATAAAAATATCTGCATCCAAACCGTATTGAATTGAAACAGAAAAATATCAATCGAATTTCATCATTCCTTCAAGCAACATTTGTGTCAACGCTGACTTACAAGTAATTACAAGCATGGAATTGTTCTTATTTGTGTAAAATACAACATTTATTACAAACGTTCATTAGACCTGGAACCTTATGGCATAAATGCATATGGATTGGAGTGAATTTCAAATATTAAAATGTAGTGTTATGGTTTAGATCTCCTGTCAGAGATAGGGCTAAACACTCATCAATTAGAGACTTGGCCAGTCTCGCGTGTGATGAAACTTAAACAACAAAGGATCATTATCAGGTTCTGTTCCTTCTTCTTTTTCTACTTGATGTACAGTACCTTCTCTGGGGCATTGTTGGCATTGGCAACGGTTTTAGTAAACCGTTTCTTTCTTAAGATATACAGTATCATGTCGAATTTATTGTTTGTTTGCTGGGTTAAACGTCCCACCGACAGTACTTCAGTCATTTGGAGACTATGTCTACTTGAGACAAATATAGTGCTGCCACTCTGCAGTATCAGTAGACGTGTGGCATGATACCACACCCAGTCACATTATCCTGACACCGGGCCAACCAGTCCTACAACTACCCTTATATGCTGAGCGCCAAACAAGGGAGCTATAACAATTACCATTTTTACGACTTTGATATGTCGCGACCGGGAATCGAACGCACGACTTCCAGCTCTCGAGGCGGCCGCTCTAACCACTCGGCCACCGAGGACGGTTCTAAACTTTGTAAAGTCAACATTGTTCAATCCTCATATTTAGTATTTTGAAGATAGTATGACAATTTATGACCCTGATCTTAATTCAATTAGGAAATCCTTCGAGAATACCGAATAAATATGCATGAAGTTTCAAACATGCACAATATCTCAAAGAAATGCATACCAATAAAGCAAGTTATTATCTCTCAAAATGAGAATCCTTGGATAGTTAGTATAATGAACTGACGATAAGATCACGTAAGAGGGCATTGTCTGAACACAACAGAAATAATTAAAGGACCTGTCACACGGTAACCCGAACCACATAATAATAATAATAATAATAATAACAGTACGGTAGTGATACTGTAATAGAAGTGTAGCATTACGGTATCGTGTCACTTAAGAACGGTGGTACATCGAAAGTACATCGGTAAAACTACCGTTTCAAATCTGTACCGGTACGGTATTAACCGAACCCATCCGAGAGCCACCGATCCATAACGGACGCGATTGGTGCTCTACTGACACTACGAAGCCATACCATATTATTGCCGTGGTAGTCCATTTGCTCCCTCCAGAAGAAGACTTTAAGTATGTTCAAAAAAAAAAAAAAAAAAAAAAAGAAACAAAAAGAAACAAATAACCGCGCCGGCCGAACGATGCTATTTATTTTCGCCGATGCTCTGGTTATGCCACTCCTGACTTAATCAACAAATCAACTTAATTTGTTCTTTTTGAACAGCCAAATGCATTATCTGACCTGTTTTGTAATCTTTCCGATGAATCGTTATCACGAAGTAGATATAGTGCTATCCTTTTGGAAAAAAGCTTATGTATGTCCTATATTAATGTATGGGAATGCATAATGGTTTTAATATCGACCTACATCTTTGTTTTGCAGCATTGAAAAAACAGACATGTGTATAACCGATTCCTTGAATTCCACTCAATAAAGAAGTTCCTGTCAAGTTTGAGAAGATGTGACTCCATTGTTAATCAATCCGTAAATCTGTATACTTTTACTTCTTTTACTTCTGATACTGTGATACTGGCAATAAAGTCACGGCGATGTTTTGTATGATCAGGACAGCCCGCGCGTTTGGCAGGCACAAAGGGTCAACTTAAGGCTGCTGGCGGCTAATTGAAGGAAAAACGTAGTTTACACAGAGTTGTATTATTGTAAATACTCATACGGATACATCAACGCTTTTATTAACCCTTTCCCTCATAGAGGAAACCATGAAAAGACCTATGCGAACAGCAGGCTGATCAGGTTTTATGCTGTTCGCTGCTCCTCAGTGGTCTGGAAATGAGGATTTTGTAATTAAATTTGGTAAGGTTTAACTGTGGTTTTCTGCAGATCAGGCTTTTTAATGATTTACAATAGAATGACACTGTGATTAAAGAAGCTCGTTCACAGATGATACGGGTGCGATGCCCTGGCTCATTTTGCTTAGATTTTTTTAAGCGCAGGATGTATAGCATCGATTCACAGGAGAAAGTTCCTTGGCAGGACAAGAACCAGCACTGAATACTCCGAGGTTCCATAGCAACCCGATTATGCCGTGTGTGTGGCAAGGGTGCAACTTGTACCAATTCTTTAAGTCTTCTTTCACGCGGCCATCAGTGGAAAGTGCTCCGGCTGGGATTCAGACCTCCCGATCGCAAAACAAATATATTGACGGACATGGATTGAGTAGGAAATATTGATATGAGAAATATCAAATTATATTATTGCATACAAAAATCATTACAAAAAAAAAAAAAAAAAAAAAAAAAAAAAAAAAAAAAAAAAAAAAAAAAAACAACAACAACAACAATAGGAACAAGTCTTTCCTAATGTTTTATTCAATATCATTATCGTCGACAACATTATCGACTCACAAAAAGAAAAATATAGGGAAACAGCAGGAAGAAAATTGATGTCATGATATCATAAACAGCTTGATATACAAACCATATTTGCGTTTTCCTTGTCTTTCTTTTTTATGTCTTAAATATCTCTTCTAAGAAGATTAATTACTGGTAGAGAAATGTGTTGCTGTTGGAAACGACTTCCTTTGGCACCGCATACGAAATGTTATGAACTCACGCTTCAACAGATCAACAATAATAAAAACTGTGAATATACAATGTGTTTTAATCATACTGCTGTTTGATTAACATTTCAGAATCACGAGCAATGTTGTTACTGTCATATTGTGTTGTTTTTTTTTAAAATGCTTCTATGAACGCCCACAAGGCCTTAATATCTGCCTATGGAAACCCTATGATTGCGGCATATGTATACTCGTAATTCAGCGGCATTTCGAAAAGAAAGGTTTTAACGTGATAGCACTCTATGACAGTTTTATGGATTTTTAGTTCATCATTGGCTATATTTTGCATTTATTTTAATCACAGTTGGTTCTTGTAGCCGAGTTTACCAGCGATGTAACAGTATTACATTAATCTAGTGACGTCCAGTGATGTCGAACACACGGCGGTGAAGGGCTAAGTAATAGTAGGTCAGCGACTTTAACCCCTCGATGGAATCACTTGATTGTTGAATACCAATTCATACAAGTGAAAGAAATGGTAATCCAATCAGAAGTTTTAAAATTCTAATTTATCTACGACTTATTTCATTAGAACACCTTACCTGCCGAGACACATTTGAATGACAGAGAATAGGTTGGAGCACATAAGAATATGAATATTGTGTCAATGCGTTAGTGTTGTAGATTTAAGTTAAACCGGAAACTTCTAAGTCGGATAGAATACATTAAGGAATTTCTCCAGAAAAATAGCAGCCTATGCTCGCTGCGCTCGCTTGTCTGTAGAAATGTTTTAATATACTCTATCCTTTTTTTAGTGTTGTCTCAATTTCTTTACCTATTTTTAATTTAAAATTTAAAATTTCAATTTTAAACTCATAATTTGGTTATTGTGCCAAGGAATCAGTTTAACAGTTCATTAAATTATGCAATCATAACTGTTAAAGGAAAATCCTTTGTTTTGCCAATTCTAATGACGTTGCATCTCATTTCTTCAACTAAAATGATTACTTCTTTTTTATTTTGATATCGTTTTCAATATTTATTCGAAGCACATATCACAATCATGCTTTTAAAAAATTTTTAATAATAAACATATTTGCTAAACACCTTCTCATGTTTGTGAAAACATAATTTCAGAATAAAAACAGATGTAGTGTCAAGTATGACCATTGCATATCCTGAAAAACACGTGAATGTATTGCCCCACAAAGCATGTGCACTCACGCTCTTCCTTACAAGTAAATTGTCAAAACAATTGCAAATCTATTGAAACATGGCATTCAGATTATTGAATATTTCTTTAAGACCGCTGAGCTGCTTTGATGGAGGCAAAATGTTTCCGTTTTCACAAAAATAGAAATACTTCGGTTACTTAAATATCTATTGCATCTTTCCAAAACATTCAAATGATCACTTCTGGCTGGCATTAAGATACATTAATATAATATCCAAGTTTCCTTTAATACGGCCTTGTTTACACCATTTGCAACATAAACGGAATGTGTGAGAGGTTGGTTCATTCTTATATGGTATAATACCTCATATCTCGATTCAAGTCACGTTATCAATCTTTTTTTATTAATGTCATATAAAACACAAAAGAGCCTCCAAAGGTTGCAATTCAGGCATCCTTAAATTAATTTAACAGCTGCCTTTCGCAGATCACGATATATTGCATTTCCTTCAGCGAGCGGGAGTGTCAAGATATGAAAAGTTATGGATACATCAACAAACCAAGTTCGTTCAACCTTTTCATCAAATAACGTTAGCCTTGGTTCTCATATTGGTCACATAAATTATAAGTGATTGTGAATTTGAGATCTCGCATCAACCATCAGCCATCGCAAAGCTTGCTGATTGACAAGTGAATTTGAAAGGGGTCATTCGTCTACTGGCTTTTTTTTTTATTCAGTATGATAGTATGCCCGTGGTTCTGGCCCCTCAGATCATTTTTGACAGGCCGTAGGGCAATCTCCACGCAGTTATCTCCCCTTCATTCTTCGGCATAGTAGATAAGGGGAAGTAACCGCTGCGGGCAGTTTGGCCGTAGGGCAGTATTATTGGCGGCGAAATGTACTTCTGATTACATACAGTATCGATTTTTCAACAAACTTTTTGGTTGCTTTTCGAGGAAAGGAGATAACCTTTCGCCACATCAGACGAAATCAGACTTAATTTACAGTCGAGACTGTCATAGCGAGGGTCGTTTTTGCCTCCCTTCCCCAATGCATTTACCTAAAAGTATCTCTGTCACGTGACATGTGAAAAAAAGGCTGTGTTGTATATCGCTAAAAAAAGAATATCTTTAAATGAAAAGAAAAAAAAATGATAAGTGAAAATTACAAAATAAAATTGTCTGCATCATGGATCCGAACCTGCCACTTTGTGATTACTAATCAGCTGAACGTGCCACAAGGCCACCCGGACCTAATAAAAATATGAAGAAAACATGCCACTATTAAAAACAAACGGTTGTACTGTAATAATTCGCGGAAACTAACGAACATCCCGGAAATTAATCAGTCTCCGGTCAATCTTGCCAAGCAATAGTATGATTGAATACCTGTTGGTAAAAAAGAGCGATTTTTTGTGTAAACTAATTTCACATGTTTAGTGACCACGCACCGCTGTCCTTTTCCATTGGTGGATTTATTACCAACAATAACGAACAAAGGAAAAAAAAGTTGAGCTCTGGTCATGACCCTCTTGTCGACGTCGGTGTTAGTCAAGGTTTTAATTCATGTCCATTTCTCTAAAACCGTTCGAGGCCTGGGAGGTCGTGGGTTCGATCCAAAGTCGTAAAAAATGGTACTGTTATAGCTCCCTTGCTTGGCGCTCAGCATATAAGGGTAGTTGTAGGACTGGTTGGCCCGGTGTCATGATAATGCGACTGGGTGCCACATGTCTACGGTGTGATACTGCAGTTTTGCAGCATTATTTCTGTCTCAATTAGACATCGTCTCTAAATGACTGAAATATTGTCGGTGGGACGTTAAACCCAACAAACAAATAAACGAACAAACTTACAGAGAAAAGTCGTTCATGCCAGACACAGATAATCCACGGGACACTACTCGTTTCAACTTTTAACCTAGAATATTTTCACGATTGTTCAATAATCTAGGTGATAGCTAAGTGCTAATGGCAAAGACTATGTAATACCATGACTAGAAAACATTTGGTTGCAGAGAAACATAACGCGTGTATTTGTTAGACTTCAAAACAAAAAAAAATGATATTTGCATTTCCAGGGAAACAAAAATTGGCAAGTGGAAACTACAAAATTGTCTATTCACAGTTCTAATATGAAAATGTTCTTACAGACTAGTGTCGCTTTGTTTATTATTACTTTGTTACAAAAATAAAAGTGTATATATGTATCACTGCCACTAAAACCGCATACCCCGCCCTATCTTTTTCTCCAGCATTACCTCTATTGAGACATGGTAAGGAAGGGAAGCCGACATCGCTTAACAACGGAGGTTGTAACTTTCCATTAACTTCTATGAAGGATTCGATCGGTCTGATATTTAATTAACATATTCAGTTATGAATTATCACCAAAAGACATGCTTAACGCAGGAATTTAGCGAATTGTCGACAGTTTGTACTTTAAACAGATGTGTTAAAATAAAAAAAAACACTATGCCCCCGTCTGAGCAGGTCAGATGTCAAATAATTGATGTCAACTAAAAGCCATTCATAAGTGAAGTAAGTATGTCAACTATATACACTTTACTCCATATCGTAATGGAGTAAAGCTCAAGACAAAAAAAATATTCAAAATAAAGGGAGCTAATTTTAGAAAAAAAAACGGAATCCGACAAAGTTCTGTTTCATAATCATAGCACTTCTCTGCTACTATATATTTATATTTTAAGTTTCAAATCAATACCTCGAATAGTTCAGGAGGTATGTTGTTGTAAAAAAAAATGATATATAAAAAAGTGAGATAATCAGAAAATCAGACCAGGCAGAGTTATGGTTTTGGTTACTGCACTGCACCTTATTCGATGGACAGAAATTCATTGTAAAATTTAAAAAAGGGAGATAATTCAAAAACTTGTCCATATAGAGTTATGGTTCTTGACTACTTCACTTCCAAATCTAACCAACTATTTATATTATAAGTTTCAAGTCAATACCTTGTGTAGTTTATGACTTATGCCCCCGACAAAAAAATAAATAAATAAAATAAAAAGAGGAGATAATGCCAAACTTGGACCAGATAGAGTTATGGTTCTTAGTCAATGCACTTTTCCTATTCACATTCTATTCATATATGAACTTTAAGTCAATACCTTTTATAGTTTTCAAGTTATGGCCAATTTTAAAGTTGCTGACAAACTAACAGACAGACAAACCAACCAACCAACAAACAGACATACAGGACAAAAACAATATGCCCCCGATCACAGATCTCGGTGATATATCAAGTAAAAAAACTTCAGCTTTACACCAGTGATTTTATAGCGAGCGATCTGATTGGACGCTGTAAACACTCTCACAATTTCCAACAGTCTGTTAAACGTGTAACAAACTCGGCCCAGCCCAGGATCGAACCCGGTCCGCCGGCGTACAAGTCAAATGCTCTACACTGAGCCAAAGCGTCGACTCTCTGACGCAGTTGTCAGAGATTGTATTTATACCTATGACGACGCATCGTCACATTACTTTCCCTTCCGAGAAGTCTCGACCCAAGTAGCCAAAAATATTATGTGCAAGTGTTACAAATTATCGTATGCGTGTGCTTAAACAACATTATTCAAGTTCTGAATTGGTATAGAAACATTTTTTTCTGTCTCATTAATAATCTCTTTATTTTTTCCGTCATAACATTAAAGACCAAATATAATTTCCGCAAAACCTAAGAAGAATAATTTGTGTGTTCGAATGGAAAAGAAAAACTTATTCATGTGACGTAAATAATTTGGTGTATATGTTTGAGTCCCGGAGGAGGACTCAGTCTGATAAGAAGTAATTTGATGAAATTTTTATATCTCCCCCCCCCCCCCGCCCCCTCAATTATTTGTATATTAATTGGGACAAGAAATAACAGAATGATACATGGAAAAAGATGTTTGAAAGAAATATTTACTTCATTTTGATCAGAGGCTTCAGTGTGAGATGAAACAAGAACAATCCCTGGTTGCCGAGTGGCTAGAGCGTCCGCTTCGGGAGCGGGAGGTCGTTTGTTCGATCCCCGGCCGCGATATACCAAAGTCGTAAAATTGGTACTCTTAAAGCTCCCTTGCTTGGCACTCAGCATATAATTGGTTGGCCCGGTGTCAGGATAATGTGACTGGGTGTGGTATCATGCTACATGTCCACGGTGTGATACTGCAGTGTGGCAGCACTATATCTGTCTCAAGTAGACATCGTCTCCAAATGACTGAAATACTGTCGGTGGGACGTTAAACCCAACAAACAAACAAGTACTAGAGGCGACATAAAGGACACCGTAATCTGTCAAGCAATATTTCACGTTTGTTCTAGTAGAATACATTTAATGGAATAAATCATGTTTTTATGAATATCTGTTGATGAGGATTGTATGGAGCGGAAAGAAAAAAAAAAAGAATCAACAACAACGAAATTCTGATAATTTTTATTTACACAGAATCGATGTCTATGTTTACGACAAACATTTTGTTATTTGCAATGCTTCAGTCATATATTGTCATCCAGCTTATAAGAAGTGTGGAAGACGCCATAGCAAGAACAAAAATAGACAAATAAAGAAATAAAACAGGGAAATTTCAATCTCATATGAAGAAATACTACAACGATTCTAATAATACCGACACATAGAAGGATATTCGTTGAAGCTTTATAACAACTGCTTTGCATTGTAATTATCGAAAAGGGAAATAATATCAGAATGTATAAAAATGAGTTTTAGAGGTTACTGTAGTACTTTAAAAGATCTTAGTCATGTGTAATTACTTTTTTTCTATAATACCATGTGTTTCTTCGAGATTTTTTACCTGTTTCCTGTTTTTCGTTTATACCCCTATGAATAAAGACTTTAAAAGTGTGTAACTATCTAAGCTAAATGACAATTTCTATTACCTAATATTACTGATTTCTATGTGTATTGAGAAATAGTCTGGACAAATGAAAAGAGTTTTCGATAGATGCTCTAAACGAAAAATAGAAACATTGTCGCAGAACAGAAAACTAAGAATACGAAAAAAAAATAAGAAAATAAAAAATACATAAATAAAAATAAATTAAAAAAAATGCTCCTGTATATTAATTCACTCCCTAAAAAATAAATCAAAGAACAAATCGTCATCTAAACTCTGGTTTGTGAAATAAACAAATACCTTCTAAGTCAAAAGTGCAGTTCAACCAAACATTAAGTTACATATAATGTTTTTATGATGAGGTTTCTTGTCTAGACGCCTAAATTCCAATGATTGTGCTGCCAGATATCTTGCACATTTATGTACTAAATTGTATACAATGACATAAAAACACATGTTTAAATGCCATATAATCACGACCACGTTCGCCTACGCCTCCATAATATATACGTATTTAATTATATATTGCTTTGATGTAATCATTATAGAATAAAATTACATATGCATAAACATGTGTTTTCCATAAAATGAAATAGTATCTTACTGGCTTGTAATATATATAATTATTTTGACGTTAATCTGGATGATCTTATTATCTATGTAAAAATATGTAAATCAAATATGTTGCTTAGACATTACACGAGGAAAACAATTATGGGCAGATGTTGGGAATTACACGTATTGCTTTTTCATTCAGTTTTTATTAATTTTGTCTGTTGGGTTTAACGTCCCATCGACAGTATTTCAGTCATTTGGATGCGATGACACACTGCAGTATCAAGCCGTAGAAATGTGGCATGATACCACACCCAGTCACGTTATCCTGACACCGGGCCAACCAGTCCTGGAACTACCCTTATATGCTGAGCACCAGGCATGTGACCTATACCAGAACCACTTTTTACGACTATTAATTTTGACGTCTACTTTCAACTGTGCGAACATTGACACGATGATTTTAGATCTATTGATTATCCCCTCATACAAGTATTCATAAAATTGTTCCCAATTAATGAGGAAATTTAATCAGTATTATATGCAAATTAGAAAAAAAAAGAATTTTAAATGGAATATTTTAAAGGCAGGTGTGTCTTAACATGAAACGAATATATAAAGTGTTTATGTGCTGTGCAATGACACAATGTGTCTGCCAGGAATTTAATTTATATTATGGATACATTAATCATTTAGTCAGTATTTTTTTATCTCGAACTGGCCCTGCAGTACATTTATTTGTATGTCTAATGCATTCATCATTACAGATATCATACAAGGCTTATTTTGATGCAAAGCATCAAAGACGCCGCGCATGTTTTTGAAGCAAGACTTAAATAAAGCAAAACCAATTCAGAATATTTGATAACGTATATATGCAAGTATTATTTACAAACAGCGGGTCTGAGGATTTCTACTACGCAGTAATACACGCCATTTTGCCAAATATATCCTCAGCTGTATGCCGTTTGGTTCAGAGATTTCTGAAGTTAGTAATAAAACGTTCATGTAAATCAAGAGTGTCTTCGGCCTGATTTCCATAAATGTATATTTTTTGTCGACTGTCTATTAATTCCTTTATTATATTATAATTGGAAGAGTTATGGTCTGCAAAATGCACGGAATATCTAGACAGTAAGCTACTAAAGCGGTGTTAATGTCAATATAAAAATCATCATCATCATCAACCAACCAAACAGGTTTTATTTGGTAACCGATTTATGTACAAGTCCCAGATTTTACGAGTACTATCTTCCCGATAGTTACTACCTTCCTTGATAAGTACAATAAATTAGCGAAGCGTTATGATATATATAGGATCTCACATGCGTTGTCATATAATTTAGAATTCTATTAAACGAGTTAAAGAAAAAGCGAGCCTCTGACAAGCTTTTTACCATTTTCTTGGACGAGTTTAATAAAATTTTATATTATATGAAAACTCATGTGAGATTCTTTTTATCACATGACTTTAAATACTGAGATTTAACGGAATAATAATATTTGACGTTTCGCGCGCGTTTATTCACGTTATTTTTATCCTATGAATTGTATAGAGTTAAATGACGTCATGACGCTGTAAATTACACGTGTTAAATATAAGAACATACGTAATGGTTATATTACACGGAAAACAAGGAATGTCATGTGATAAATAGATTTACAGCATATGCTAAAATGTTCACTTAAATTTACCCATTTCAAGCACTTTTTCATAATCAACTTACATACTTGGACCGCATATTGGGCCTTGGACCGTCATTTAGACATGTCCACAGCCAAATGTATAAATGTATAATGTTTCTGTTTTTACACTTTCTACAGTATACTGTTATATGTATCAATAAAGTTCGATTTCATTATTTTTCAAGCTGACAACATGTAATTGAAATTCTGAATACTTTATGGTCATAAAACATCTTCCAAAACCATTTTTCTGAGCTTTAATGGATCGGACTGCTTGCAAGTTCCGTTAACCAAGTTTTGAAACCCGTGGCCTAGGAGTTTAGGGAGAAATTATCAGACATCCATTAAATGTGTATATTTTTAATAACAATAGAAGAAATGCATATTTTAAATCTTATAGCTTTTTTCCACATCAGTCAAGTAATTGATTCATAAAGTGTCATTTCGTGTTTTTATTTTACAATAATAACGGTGTTTGCTCCGTTTTTCGATTATGCGGCTCCATGGCCAAATTTAAAACCTATTCTTAACTGACGCCGTGTTCCCACGCGCCGTCAGTAATAGTAATTATTGTATTTTGATATTCAACTTATCTTTTGTTTTATTCATATAGTCATACATTGTTAATCAACTGAATAATTTGAACAATAAAGATATGCGATTATTGCTTTGTTTTGTTCGATATATTTAATTGTATAATGGTACGAGATATTGAATTCACGAAAAACAAAATGTCCCTTTTAATGGCGTATGAGATGCAGGAGACCAGAGCTTTTGACAGCATTATTGTCATTATTTCCAGTTTGTCCTTTAAAGCTATTTATTGATACACAATCATGTGATCTTACATTTGGAACATACTCTAGCTAACAAGCCGTCTGGGAAAACAACCAGCATTTTGAAAAAACGTAAAACCAATTACTTACTATTTATGAATAAAACGAATCCTAGAAAGACAGTAAAATAAATTGAATCAGGTTAATTCTACCTACGATAAAAACTCCACTTCTTTCGGTTCAGTCTATAGCAACTCAGACGGGATAATCCAACTCAAATTGACCTCCCAGATTTGTCTGGAAACATTAGTCATTTTATAATATTATGAGAGGATCAAAGGCAAGTGCGAATTAAAATCAGTACGTATAATGTATGCATTATTTGTAATGTTACATGGATAATCACAGTTCTAACTTTAAGCTATTAGTCATTTGTACTTGCTTCAAAAACGTAATGCACTAGTTTATTATCAAGGTGAAATACAGTTTTCCTTCTTCTTTTAGGGAAAAACTAATGCAGAAATTATATTATCGGAAAAACACAGATTTAGACAAATTATTCCTGCTTTGAATAATCAAAGCGCCAAATGTTGATTGTTTTGTTCATTTGTTTCTCACTTTCGGTAAACTATAGGCATCGTTTCTTGAGTAAAAAAAGGATTTACTGTATAAATCGAATTTAATTAAATGGTTATTCCAAGAACAATAAGATTAACTAAAATCCAGTCTTCGTCCTTGACACTGGTGGGCATTTATTGCTTTTATTTTCAAGCAAGTTTTAGCCTCTGTCATATCCTATACTCAGGCAGTACAATCACGTTTGTAAGTCTTCATATTGGCTTTCAATGCAATAAAAGAAGACTTACTGTATATACCTCGAACTAAACATCGTCTCCCGCCTATTTCTGCTCAAAATTATTTCCGGTTTATACACATTCAGGCCTTAGATTGCATTATTATATTAGCTTAAAAAGAAGGAGCCAAGAAGAAAACAGGGGTCATTATTACTTCTTTAGAATTGTTTAGGTATACGAGTTTTTCTATTTTCTTATACACTGTACATGTATTTACATTTCAGGATGTATAAATCTTAATGAACTCGAAACAACTCTAATGCAGTGTAATATATCATAAGCATAGTACGTCCTATGACAAATATAATTGTATCTTTAGTGGACACAAAATGAAAAAAAAATCAACAAGAAACACGTCAAATTACGCCAAATTATTTTTAGCAACAGTGACCTTGACCCTTCTGACCCGAAAAAATCCTCTTCGAAAAGGTACCCATAAAATCTAATTATCATGACTCAATTCTACAAGAAGTTATTTGACGGAAACGAGAAGTCTATTTTTAGTAACAGTGACATTGACATTGACCCTGTCATCCCGAAAATCAATTCAAATTTTCCTCTAGCCATGAGGTATCCACCTGCCAAGTATGAAAACTAAATCTCTATTCTGTTTGACGCCCCCACCCCTACACACCCTTTCTTGTTTTCGTTGAAAACAAACCTGGTTTATAAATGATTTTCGACATTTAAATGGCTCAACTGACTGCATATTCAGGATCGTCTTGCGAGACCCGTTCTCTATAATCGAATCTTCTGTCCGAAACTGGCATCTCTCCACCTGTGATGCAATTATCATGTTTGTTCACTCCATCGTCTGTTTCAGTTTAATGATTCCTAAATTTAAGACATATTCCGATATGAACCCCCATCTTGTGAAAACCTTTGTCAGACTAGCCAACGTGTTCAAATATCGTTTTATAAAGAAAACTGACAGTGTATATATCATTATTGTAAATATTATCACTTGGAAATATACTTTAACAAAACAGGAACTTATGTGTTTTATATAACCTATAAGAGTTACTTCGGATGAAATCATTTCCGACCATACTGATAACACCGATGTATCACTTATCACAGATTTGATTTAGAAACATTAGGTACGAGGGTGGGTCCATAATTAGTGTCGTCCCTCAGTTTATTTCATGAATACTGCATGGAGGACGTGCAGAGTTATACTATGATACGCACGAACTCCTTAGCTTTCCAACGGTGTATCATGTATGTTTATCTATACACAAGGACAGTGAGAAAATAAGTACTGAAAGAGGTACATACGATCAACTGCGTATAAAAATGTCTGCCAAACGTTCAGTGAACTCTTTAGAAATAGGTCTTATATTAAAACGCGTATGGCTTTAAGATTAAGCGCAACAGTAATTCACAATGAACTCTGTACTGTTTTGGGGTCTTCTGTTGTTAGTTTAAGAACAGTTCAAAGATGGATTGTTATGTTTAGGAACGGCAGAGAGAGGTGAAGTATGCCAGTGGTAGAGGCAGGAAACCGTCAGTTATCACCAGAGACAACATTAAAAAAGTAAACGATCTCATTGGTAAGGAAGCACGATATACGATTTCTGAGATAGTTAGGTATGCTGGCTTGTCAAAAGGGCCAGCTTTTACCATTCTGAAGAAGCATCTTCGAGTTAGGAAGATGGCTGCTAGGTGGATACCACATTTGTTAAGTCCTGAACAAAAGCAAGAGCGTGTGAAATGTGCCAGAAAATTATTAAAGCTGTTTCCAAAATATGACAGTAGGAAGTTTCCTAACATTATTACTGGTGATGAAATCTGTTTTTTTGAGCCGACTCGCAAAATAAATAATAAAATATGGGCAACGAAACATGCCCGTAGGCCTTGTATAGCCAACAGAGTGACAAGCTCCAAGAAAGTAATGTTTGCTATGTTCTTCGGAATTAACGGATAAGTTGCACAAGTTGCTGTTCCAAAGAAATGATCTGTCAATGCGAAGTTTACAGATGGAAAGTGCTAACTAAAGTTGACAAATATTATTGTAAGCTTCGTCCTAGTACCAGAATGAGGGACATGTACCTTTTGCATGATAAGGCTACACCACACGGACATTGTGAAGAAATTTCTTAAAAGTAAACATGTGACTGTTCTAAACCACCCACCATACTCGCCAGATCTGGCACCCTGTGACTTTTTTTCTGTTCCCATAGTTAAAGAAACACCTTCAGGGTCGCCGCTACAGAAGCCGGAATGGACTTGGATCCGCATTGTATCAGTTATGTAAAGGTATACCTAAAGAAGACTATAGAAAAGCATTTGAAAATTGGATTAAACGACTGAAACTCTGTGTATTACATAAAGGTGATTACTTTGAAGGAATGACATAAAGAAATTGATATTTGCTTTCATTTTACTATGATAACGACACTTATTATTGACCCGCCTCCGTATAAACCTTAAAAGTTTATCAATGTTTGAAACTACCGTCCCCGGTGGCCGAGTGGTTAGAGCGGCCATCTCAGGACTAGTTCGCCCGGTGTCAGAATAATGTGACTAGGTGTGGTATCATGCCACATGTCTATGGCGTGATACTGCAGTAGGGCAGCACTATATCTGTCTCAAGAAGACATCGTCTCCAAATGACTGAAATACTGCCGGTGGGACCTTAAACCAAACAAACAAACAATGTTTGAAAGACGAAATATAATGTGATCAAACCAGTTTTTTAAAATCATGTTTCTCTTATTACCATTTAAAAAAAAGATAGTCAATTTAACGTAGTGAGAATAAGTGTGATTTGTTTGTGGTACACGTTTTTTTTAGTTGTTTTTTTCTTCTTTTTTTTAGATTAAACAGGTACCATACACGATTCAGGCACAATAAAACTAGGAAAGCAAGGGATAAATATTGCAGTGAAGACAAACCATACAGAACTATGCTAGGAACAAGATCAACGAAGTCAGTTTGCATATTGCGGAAAGTATCGCCTCGATTAGTTATACATTGTACTTACATTTTTTCCAAGATAAAGAATTATTCATAGCATTCGTTAAAAAATAATTACATATATGAATCCACTTTCTAGTTAGTCAAACTTTACCTCACGTCAGTAAATATTTCATTGTCTTATTAAACGCCATAAAAGTTGGCTTTACCAAACTTTAAACTTTGACATTGAGGCATTCAGTATGATTTAATGTGTTAAAAAGATTTTAAATAAAACTATGTGTATTTTTCTATTCATACAATGTTATTTTTATTCTCTCATCTCAGGAACGCTGTTTCAGAAAAGAACAAAAACAAACTCACTTTCAGGGGCAGATAACTCAAAACGTAGAGTGGCGACCCCCAATGTTTCCCCAAAAAATTGTTTCTAGTGTAATTCTCTATAATCATGCAAAGTTTAAGAAAATGCTCATGGCTAATTTTAATTTTCCTTCTTTTTTATATAGTAAAAACTGAATTGGGCACGTATGCCTTTAAAGAGGAAATATTGGCGATTGGGATGGGAAAGCCATAATTGCAGTGAAATGTATAACTGTGAAGTGAAGAAGAAAATAGAATTCACTTAACCATAAATCAAAATCCCGAACGGCATCTATTGCAAGCTATAGATACACATGCTTATGAACTTATTCTTCACAAAACCTAAAAATGGAATCATCTGTGAGGCTAGCATAATAACACGCTAGCCTGTCTTTCATGACGCAGTGCTATATCCCGTGATGAGATTTCTAGAGATTTAAAATGTTTACTTTTCTTTTATGTAGTATACGGCAAATATTTAGAATTGATAGGTGATCAAAGAAAGGCATTTTCTTCGGAAATATTCGGAAATAAAGTTTAAATCACAAAAAAATAATTTAGAAGGCGTGATAAATTGAGAAATACCACGAGATCTCTAAGAAAATTGCTTGTATGCATGCATCTTTTTCTCAAAGTTTACGTTTTGATATCTACGTACGTTACGTCGTTTGTTAACATTGGTAAAACTTATTTTGTAATTATTTGCATTTCAAATATTTTGGTACAATTTATTTTTTTAATAAAATTGTGAATTCATTATACGCAATAGTAAATATATTTTACTAAAAACGAAATTAATCTTTTCTGAGATGATATATCACTAAAATAAGTTTTGACACATCATTTAAGAAAAAAAGACATTGGATAAAATCATGGCATTACAATTTAATTTACCATTGCTTCCCCTTCAAAATAAACAATTGATTTGATGTATATCACTATATATCGCACACTTGTAAACATAATCATTTCTTGAGGAAAACAAATCAGACAGTACAAATCGATTTTCCCCGTCCCTTGGCAATAAAGGCGTTGTGAACTGTAAAACCGAGAACTTCCTTTCTTCATTTGAAATTTACACGTAACTTAAAACTGTTGCATTACACAAATAAAAACTTTTTATTTGTTCTGTATGAAAGTACCTTTCAATACACAGGCATGAATCGGACAGTTTTTTGTGTTTAATTAAATGCCCATTATATTTCATAATGATTTAATTTTCACGAAAAAGAAAATATAAAATAACATTGACATATTATAGACTAACACAAATGGTACATAATGTGCAAATATATTCTGTAAAATAACAGTTTAACGTCATTAAAAATGCTGATCAGATTACGCAGTTTAGTATTTTGGATGGCTGTCAAAATACCCCCATTGTTTACATAGACGAAGACAGTCTGTAATCGGAAATGATTTAAATTTAAAAAACCGTCGTTAAATAACAATTTGTTTATCTGCTACATGTAAGTCACCAATTTATGCACTTGTGATTCGTTAACAGAGAAATACGGAATGTCGATGGAAAATTGACGAGGAATTGCGGAATATGCAAATTAGCTATATTTGTTAACAATTGAATGATCTTTAGAAAAAGTAAAAAAAGTATTTCTTATTTGTGCACTGGAGTAACGTTGTCGTCAATTACTATCTCGTAACACATCTGCAACACACACTGATTTTCTGTTCGAAGAATATATACTGCTTTTAGAAGCAAAATTGGCCTTTAAAATAATCAGCTGTGGTAGATGTTTTGTTGTCTTTGTCAAAGAACAAGTATGTGAGAAGGAAGATTATAATTTTGAAATAAACTCTTTCACCTTTTGGTCACGTGACGTCTAGTCCATAGAAATTTGACGCTTCTATTTCCAGTGTATGTGTGAAATTATCATAATAATGTGACAGACGTCAAATATGACTTTGAAAAAACAGAGAACTTAAGATCTTATGATGTATATATGATATATCAATCAATCAATCGATTAATTATCTCTTACTACGGGTGGTTTCACTGATATCAAGTAGTTGATTAATATTCATAAAACAGAAGCAAAACCATTGTATATACGGAGATAATAGCCGAATATTTAGCGTAGGTTCCGAGGATGGTTATTCCAGCGTGCCTTCATGTTAAATTAATTTGTCACGTTGTATGCCAGTCCATTTTCGAACAAACACTTTTAAGAATTTGTTCTATGTTGTTCTTTTTTAGTAAGAGAAAAGAAAATAGTTTGACCATGCAAAAAAGATACCTCTATCCCGGTTCCAAAGCCCATATTGTGAGCCAAAACTTACTTATTTTTTTGATGCGATACGTGGAAGTTATACGCTTTACTTGGATTACCATTTTCATTTTATTTTTCATTGTTATTGTGTGTATTACTAAAATGAAAACAGTAAAAAAAATAAGCCTGTATATTCATATTCTACCATTCTTGTCTGAAAAGCCATTAAATATCAATAATTATCGGTAATGAATTATCACACCCATTGATAATCTATCTCTGGTTTCATGTCATTTTCTCACGTTAACAGAATAAGGAATAAAAATTTGCGTGTATGATTTTTATATGCATAAATGTGCATATGTCAGACACGTTGTGTGTATATATGTACAGACCGTAATCCGTTCAAGTACACCAAATCTGCGTTCCGTTTGCGTTTGAACATCGTTTCATTTGCGTTTGCAAATCGTTTCATTTGCGTTTATCGTTTACGTTTCTAAACGATAAACGCTGGATATAAACGCTGAATGCATCTATAAACGATTACAAACGCATTTGCATTTCAACTTCGTTTATTTTCGAACCGCTCTCCGTTTGCGTTCACCGTTCACCGTTTGCGTTCACCGTTTGCATCGTTTTTCGTTTACCGTTTACACAAACGCATCATCTCTGACACTGCTTTCTGCACGTATCGGACCCAAACCATTTCGGAACCTAGACTAATGGGACCCTAGTGAAATCGTACCCCTGGACCTATCTGTCTATACATTCTAAACGCTGGAAGTAACTTAAACAATTAAGTCACAAAAAAAGTATTAGTGGCTATAATTTGAATTATTAAAATCAAATTTATTTTTCTAATTTGTTAGAGGGAAATCAGTGAAGTGTAAGAAAAACATTCTGGAAATAATTTTACGAAAAATCTGTGAAGTTGTTGCAACCTCTAGAAAGACAAGTGAGACAGCGCTTAGTCTATATTTATCTCATGTGGACGAAATGATTGAAGTATTGTCCACGGGATGTCTCAAAATGTTAAACACGTTTTACATAAACTCAGAAATCCTTACAGATTAAAGCTGTACGAATTATGACATGTCGGCGAGATTAAGGCATGTCGGCAATATGCCTTCGCGTTTGAAGGCATGTCGGGCCCGACATGCGTTATTGGCCTGGCGGAAACCCTGTTAGATAAAATACACTGCAATCTTTTACAACCATAATATAAACTAAACTAAGACTTATATATATTGGAAGTCACGATAAAAACATCGTATGCATATAACCATAACAATACCGGGTGACCCTTCTTAACGCTTGCTTTTTTTACGTGCAATAACACGGAAAAAATACGCTTCATGTGATATTATTGGTAATCTGAATACAACAAATGCTTTGGCCATTTACAGCATCATTTATTAAATATGACCAAGACATATAGAAGGTTGCACGAGTTTGTCGTGCTTATATACTGCAGCTATTAAAACTGCCTACTCGGCTGAATAAAATTATTGAACCAGACTTCAGAAAGCCGTTAGTAACATAACTGAATGTTAATTTGCATCTCGTGTATGCATCGTACTAAATATTTATACAGTCTTCGTAACTACTGTAACTTGTGGTAAACTAGAATTCACCTTTTTGCCTAATGTTTATTAGTTCAAAGAAATTCTGTCACGAATGGTTACTTTGATAGGCTATATTATAATTTGCTTAATTCAATATTCAAAACTAGTTCATCTAAATAAAGTTTTTTCTTCGCTGTTTTTATTTACTCATTATTCTGTGTTATTTTTGTTTCCTTATGAAACATAACAGCAACTACTTCAATTGTGTCGTATGCAGATATTTCTAAAGATCTACATTTGTACGGTGATGGATATTTTGATGACATTATATCTGCTGACACAATTCAATATTCAGTAGTTATCAAAACACATAACGATCCATAGGACAACACAGGAAATGATTGCATAATGTTACATAACATAGTGCACCCTACTGTGGTGTCACAGTATGCCATCTTTGTTTTTTGTCACCATTCGCCAATCAAGACACACAGCAGCCGGACGAACCCCCTCCCCCCCATGAAGCGGATATGAGCGAGGCAATTTAATTATTTTACAGGGTAGACATAATGCATCCCATGATGTTTTACAATAGGACAAAACACCCCCATGTATATATACTTTTTCTTAATGAAAACATATTTTACACTGCTTTTTTTAAAGATGGAATTCCTTATAATACCAAATTTGACAAGGTAAGACACCCCTGAGGTGGTGTTTGTACATATTGTACGACAGGTTATTAAATCAAAATAGTTGTATAAGGATTTGTTTGAAAAAAAAATTGCCAATCCTATTGATGTTCAGTTATAAGATTGGTAATTGACAATTACTCGTATTGCAAACAATAATAATAGAAGATAGGAAATGTAAATTGTGTAATTTAAATGATGTTGAGGACGAGTTCCATTTTATATTGATATGTCCATTTTATAATGAATCAAGAAGTAAATATATTCCAAGATATTATACATGTAGACCCAATATGCATAAATTTATTGAATTACTTAACTCTACTAATATAGCTCTATTAAAGAAATTAGCATTTTATTGTAAACATTCATTTAAACTTAGAAACTCAGCTAATACTGCATAAGTAATGTGTAATACAGAAAGGCTAACAGTATAGTTACCTTTGCATTACGTATTAAGTATGTACAGTTATTATTTAGCACAAATGTAAAAAAAAAAAAAAAAAAAAAAAAAAAAAAGTTTGTTTTTTATGTACAAAAGATACATTATTAAAATGTAGTGTATGCCACTCTCACCTATTTATTCATTTTATGTCTTATTGTATTCATATATTTACCATCTTTTTCATGCATTGTAATTTTGTTTGTATTGTGACGATGAGCCTATGTGCTTAAGTCTTGAAAATAAAATTATGTTCTGTTCAAAAAAAAAAAAAAAAAAATAATACAAAATTTGGCAAAGTTTTCATTGAAAAGTACATAATGTACAATGATAACTAAATTCAGATTAGGATTTGTTTGTGATGGAATTTGATGTTCATTTATAAGACTTGCAATTGCCAATTATTCATATTGCAAACTGCAATCATAGGATTGATTATTGCTAATCCACTTTTGTTCACACATGAGGGTCTTAATTGATACAGACATCATTTACAAAAAAAAAACGTTCTCTTTATTTACTGTAACACCAAAACCACAGGGTTTGAAATACGACACTGCTGGATTAGGTGCAGTATAAAAGCTATCATAATCAAATGATAATTATAATTCATATAAACACGATCTACCTCTTTTAGACAAATATTCCCCACTCACCCACGCTATACAGTATGGTTTGACTAATAGCGATAATATCCAAGTTGTACCAAATACCGATTAAAGACAGTTTTTATAAGATAATAAAAACTATTTACTTATGTTCACCATTTATATGCTACTCGTACATGTACATGTAGGTATATCTTTGTTTACGTTTTTCATACAATATTTTTGTTTTGTTTTGCTCTATTCACATTATTATTTAACCTTCACGTAAAAGAAAATATATAAATACTATTAATTAAGTCATTAATGAAATAACAATAATGGTGGCAATTGTTCCCCTTGTACAAATAAATTTGTAAAAAAAAAGAAGTCCGAAACAGGAACCTCAGGAGATTTATCACTGATAGCTTTTTTGCAGCTTTGCCCAGAACTCATGTACCGTAGTATAGAACATTTTAAAGCGGTTGAACGGTATAATTTTTCAATTCAATGTATTTATTTGGCATTAATTGCATATAGCACATATATAGCCAATAAATTGGAATTGTGAAGGACATATGTTTTAACCATTTCAATGGCATTATTTTAATAGTATTTACAGAGAGATGTACTAGAACATCGTGTTATATTTCATATGACATACAATTCTATTACTCATAATTGTAACTCTAACAATACATCTACATCAAGAGAGCAGTTTTGGATGACGATAAACAATAATAACAAGTCTTATTGACTTACCTATTTCTGTTTGTAGATCTTGCAGATAGTGCAAAGATATTTTCTTCTGAAAGCTTATATACCGTCAATAATGTGGGTTGTATAAAAATGTCTCCGTCTGTCATTGGTCAGTCAGAAAGGAATGTTGTTAATATACTAATTACATCCGGTCATCCTTCTTGGTGAGGTATTGTTTCAACGATAACGCCCCTTCCCCTCATCATTAGACTTCGCGACCTAACACACATACAGAACGGAAGTGGGAATAAACAGGTATGGGGTGCTAGTGCTGTATGGTGTCATTTTTTGTGACACTTAGTGAAATTCACAATTGTATTTGTTTCATTCAGATTTTGGTGAAATTTCTAGAAGGAAATTTTTGATCAATACAAGATATTAAAACGTAAATAAAAAACACTTTAAAGCATGATAAGTTTTTAGCATGTCACTTTTTAGCAAGACTGATAACATTTGTTTTAAATTGTCCAATGTATGCAGATACATGGTACACGTAGACACTTTATTTTATGGTAAATGTATAGCTTTACTGCAAACAGATAACAAACCACTGGGATTTTGTTTAAAAAACATTAAATCAAGAGGAATTGTATTCTTTAATTTAGAAAGTTATTCTGATAGGCAGTTCATTAGTTTTTCTTCTTCGTTTTGTAGGCATGTACGTTTATCAGTTTTGTAGCATTTCATTGTGTTAACAGGTGTTTATCCCGGTGTTTATAACTGAAATTTGTCCGACTCGTATAAATAATGGGGTGGCAGATATTCACGTCATAAACATATTGCATTGTGTTACTTGTGTGTAACAATATATTTAGACTTAAATGATACAATTTTCCGTTGTTGAAATTTATCGAGAACGTATTTAGAGAAAAAAAAACAACAACATGATTAATGGATAAAAAAAAAATTAATAAAATATTACAACATCCACGTGTAACAAACAAGCTCTCTTAATTTATCGGCTAATATTGTACATGTAGTCAATTTGGGGAATCTTCGGCAATTTCATACATACAAGCTGCCGGATGTTGTCATAATGACTAATCAGCCTATCACACTAACTTAGACAATTATCTTCTCAAAGTGTCACAATACCCGTTCGCCAATACACTGACTGGTCTAGTCGCCGTTAATAAACGCTTATACAAACACGTGAATAGAGAACCAATTCTAGGCCGCTTTTATGTTTATTACATAAACAAAAATAAATCTTATGACGGGGGAAAGAAAAAATCCCTTTTTACTTTATTGTAAACATTTTAAACATTTTTTTACAATTGTATCACTCATTTATTTAACAAAAAAAAAATGCTTTTGGCATAAATGAATGCACTATTGATGTGTTTTTTTTTTCGTTAAAATATAATTGCACTGTCAACATAACCACGATAAAGTTAGAGAATATCCGAATCCCATACCTCAGCGTTTAATGCAAACGTTTTGATACCGTTTATCGTTTTCGTTTAACGTTTCGTTTGCGTTCCGTTCGTGTTTCGTTTGCGTTTGAATAGCGTTTCGTTTACGTTCGTTTGGTGTACTTGAACGGATTACGGTCTGTATGTATATATACTTTGATATTTCTTGGAAAAAAAAAAACTATTAATTTTTGTGTAGATATGCATATAATTTTTGTTTTAAGTATCTAACAAAAAAGTATATATGTTATCTCAGTTTTAGTATTAAATTTATTAATATTTTATTTATTTGTTTTCTTCGGGATTCGAACCCATGCGGTGAAATTGAAATACATTGATGACTTGGTGTCGATACCACTACGCTACTTTGGAGCCTTATTGTAATCCGATTAACAGCAATTTTAACATTCTGCTATTTGATAAACGTTTCCTTTACGTTGGAAAAAAAATAATAACAAAAAAAAGCTCTATTTTGTAAAATGGCTAAATCATTATTATTATTATTTTGTTTTAAAGAAAACATACACTGTTTAAATTAAAAGTGAAAAAATTGAAATAAAATTATTATCATTATTGCTGAAAACCTAAACCCGTTCCAAAGACATAACACGAAACGTATATAAGGTATGAACTAATTTGTCAAGTTTGCATCATGTTTCTGCACAATGCAGACTATGCCTATCTATACAGTTCGCTTCCGCGAACTTATCCTACCTTTACTGTTTTACAGTTGAGGTCTCAATTAAAGCATGATCCTGGTCGTGGGCTCTCATGCATAGTCCCCCTAACATTTGTCGCCTTTTTCAGTTAGAAGTGTTTACCTATCTTATTGAGTTTTGTTCTCATAAGTAATGCAAATTACTCGACGAGTGATGTTCACTGATATAGGTGAACTTAACTACTGAAGTAGGTGAGAAATCTAATTTAATTCCGTTAGCATTACTCACTGTTTTTAATGGGCATTGTTCATGTAATTTCTTCTGTCTTATTCAAAAGTTAAGATAACTTAAAAGGTTAACCTGGTGAGTAATGTTTACTCAATTACATGAATATAACTCACCTTATTCAAAGATACTGTTAATCCTATTACATCATTAGTACTCACCTTATTAGTGAATACTGTTCACACAATAATATTAATGGTACCTTATTTAGTGAGTACTGTTAACCCTATTACATGAATAGTTCTCACCTAATTGAGTTATTTTAGTACATGTTTCTAACCAATATTATAAATAGTACTTGCCTTATTGAGTTTGTTCAGCTAATTTTATGAACAATACTCACTTTTTTAGTTATATGAACAGTTTGACCTTATTTAGTAACTTTCATCAATTATTGAACTGTACAGACCTCTTGCACTGCACTTATATCTGTTCGTGAACACTACACACTGAATAAGGTGAACACTGTTCGTATTATCATCTAACCATCACTCATTGCAATGAGTGACCATATTCAGTTTGTAAATTTCACCAAATTAAATGAACAACACTCACCTTATTCATCGAGTGATGTTGAACAGTACTCCCCATATTCATCGAGTGATATATGTACTATACTAACCTTTTTCACTGAGCGAGGTTCCCGCAATCATATGAACAGTACTCACCCTGTTCAATGTGTACTGTTCACCCAGTTATATAAAGAGTACTCACCTTATTCATCGTGTACTGTTCACCCAGTTATATAAAGAGTATTTACCCTGTTCAGTGTGTACTGTTCATCCAGTTATATAAGAGTATTTACCTTGTATAGTGTGTACTGATCACCCAGTTATATGAACGGTTCTAATCCTATTCAGTGTGTACTGTTCACCAAATTATATGTGCAGTTCTCATCCTATTCAGTATGTACTGTTCACCCAGTTTTATGAACGGTTCTCGTCCTATTCAGTGTGTACTGTTCACCGAATTATATGAACAGTAGTCACCATTCAGTGTGTACTGTTCACCCAGTTATATGAACGGTTCTCATCCTATTCAGTGTGTACTGTTCACCCAATTATATGAACGGTTCTCATCCTATTCAGTGTGTACTGTTCACCCAGTTATATGAACGGTTCTCATCCTATTCAGTGTGTACTGTTCACCCAGTTATATGAACGGTTCTCATCCTATTCAGTGTGTACTGTTCACCCAGTTATATGAACGGTTCTCATCCTATTCAGTGTGTACTGTTCACCCAGTTATATGAACGGTTCTCATCCTATTCAGTGTGTACTGTTCACCCAGTTATATGAACGGTTCTCATCCTATTCAGTGTGTACTGTTCACCCAGTTATATGAACGGTTCTCACCCTATTCAGTGTGTACTATTCACCCAGTTATATGAACGGTTCTCATCCTATTCAGTGTGTACTATTTACCCAGTTATATGAACGGTTCTCATCCTATTCAGTGTGTACTGTTCACCTGAATATATGGGCAGTTCTCACCCTATTCAGTGTGTACTGTTCACCCAATTATATGAGCAGTACTCACCCTTTTCAGTGTGTACTGTTCACCCAGTTATATGAACGGTTCTCATCGTATTCAGTGTGTACTGTTCACCAAGTTATATGAGCAGTACTCACCCTATTCAGTGTGTACTGTTCACCCAGTTATATGAACGGTTTTTAATCTTTTCAGTGTGTTCTGTTCACCCAACTATATGAACGGTTCTCATCCTATTCAGTGTGAACTGTTCACCCAAGCATATGAGCAGTACTCACCCTATTCAGTGTGTACTGTTCACCCAATTATATGAGCTGTACTCACCCTATTCAGTGTGTACTGTTCACCCAATTATATGAACGGTTCTCACCCTATTCAGTGTGTACTATTCACCCAGTTATATGAACGGTTCTCATCCTATTCAGTGTGTACTGTTCACCCAATTATATGAGCAGTTCTCATCCTATTCAGTGTGTACTATTCACCCAGTTATATGAACGGTACTCACCCTATTCAGTGTGTACTGTTCACCCAGTTATATGAACGGTTTTCATCCTTTTCAGTGTGTTCTGTTCACCAACTATATGAACGGTTCTCATCCTATTCAGTGTGTACTGTTCACCCAGTTATATGAGCGGTACTCATCCTATTCAGTGTGTACTGTTCACCCAGTTTTATTAACAGTACTCACTCTTTTCAGCGTGCACTGTTCAGTATTCACCCTATTGTATAAACTGCACCCATCCTATTTATTGTGAACTTGGTACCGAATTAGTTTCTTAGATACATGTATGTGAGCTCTTCTTCCTCAAAGTCTCACCTTATTCAGGAGGCAATGCCCACTTATTGAATGACTTATGCTCATTTATTTCAGTAAATAATATCAATAATTCTAGTGACTTACACCACTATTTGAGCGAATAATGTTCAATGATTCCAGTTAGAAATACACACCTTAATAATGAATACCTTTTCCAGCATGAAATGCTGACCTATTTCAATTAATAATGAACAGTTTTTATCGAGTAATGCCCATTATTCGAGTTAATGAACCTTTTCGTTTTCAGTGAGTAATGCTCAACAATTTGAGTTTATAATGAACACCTTCTTCATATATTAGTGAGTAATGCTCACCAATTTGAGTTTATAATGAACACCTTTTTTCAGTGAGTAATATTCACCTGTTTCAGTGCATCTATAAAACTGTAAGCATATGCATTGCTGAAATCAAATATAAAATAAAGTAAGGGGTAAGAACTTTATAGGCCTCGACATACCAAAGTGGTTAAAAATGGTACGGTATATCTTCCTTGCTTGGCGCTCAGTATATAAGGGTAGATCCAGGACTGGTTGGCCCGGTGTCAGGATAATGTGACTGGGTGTGGTACATGGCAACACTATATCTGTCTAAAGTAGACCTAGTCTCCAAATTACTGAAATATTATCGGTGGGACCAACAAATAAACTTGCACTATACCAGAGGAATTCACTGGTATAGATCTAGGTACACTTCTGTTATTGGTCCCCTATCGGTGTTTACAGAGTACCAGAACAAACAGTCAAATTTTGATTGGTTCTTCCATTAATTAGTGCTAAGTTTCTTGGGAAACCGGCATATGACTTGTAAACAAACGGATAATTTTGACAACCTGTCAAATGCAACATGCTCGAAATAATACGAGAAAGATTAATATGCCGCAAGCCAAATATATAATACAAAACCGAAGATTCAAATATTTGTCGTATCTGTATGTATAATTCCATGACATACATATAAATAACAAGAGTATTCTTTGGAACATATGTGTCACCTGCCGTATCATGACCTCTGCTTACAGCAGGTGACACAAAAGTCTAACTTAAAACAGTTGCTACACAACTAAAACCTTGTCGGCGCGGAACTTCAACAACCAATGGCGTCAGTGAGGCAATACCATGAACAAACTTCACATATTTCTAATTGTGCGACATATTCTTTAGTTAATATGTAACATGATCTTCCATTTTATATATTTTACATTTTCGGTAACTCTGTGATAACGTTTCGGCAAGAGGCACCTGTGGTTGCATTACGGTAGCAGGAAATTGCAATAATGTAGTGTTGCCATGATTGTAGATATTTTTGAAAAAGGTCTTTGGCCGAAACATTATTAAAATGGTAACGTCGAAAATATGTCATTTATGTAATAATTGAGTTACAATATCGCAATCACTAATTCAATTCTATAAATATTTACAGAACAAACTTCGCAACCAGTCTCTTTGAACAAGTCCACCACATCTCTTCATTCAGCTGTAATGATCACAGCCTGCACTCCATTTTCAGTACTGATTAGTGATAACTCTGTCTCTGAAGCAATACCAGCTGTAATTGAGCATATTAAATTTTTGCAGTAGTTCATCTAGTAATAATAGCTTAAAACCTCTTTGAGCTCCAGTCCTGAACCAAAACAACGATCTAATCTTCGAATAAAAACATCAGAGTCGACTGTCTCAAGATACAGAATGCAACCAGAACAAAGAAAAAACCACTTCTGAAGTTCCACTAATTCCACGCAAATTGATGCTATCTTACTTGATTTTAGCAAAGCTATTGACATAGTACCTCATCAACGTCTTCTCCTGAAGCTTTAACACTATGATATCCGTCGTTGAACGCTTTCCTGGGTGACCATCTTTCTTTCATCTCGCACACATTGTGTTGTCCTGGATTACCAGCCCCAGTGATAAAGAGTTCTTCAATGCAGTGTCATAGGATAACTTCGTTTCCTTGCATATAAACATGTATTAATGATATGTCGATAGTCTCACTTACAATAATGACTAATCATGTTAAAATCATAATCAATAAAGCGAATATTACAACTGTTCTTCATCAAAAGAAACATCTCGTCATATTTCTTTTTCAAGGCCAAGGCAAATGCATACCACACATACCTACGCCCAACCCTGGCTGCCTTCAGTTACCCCTTTAAAGTCCATAACGTTAGCGTTTGCATCCCTGTTATATCATAGAGTAATAGAGTGCAAGCTGGGAACCAAATCCGCAACAGTTGCGAGCGTTATGATTAACTGAAGGCAGGGCTGGTGTACGTGTCTTAAATCTGGGTCATTCTTTAACAGGCCATCTTGTCAACCAACTTAAAATGGTATACAGCGAAGGGCTACCCGATTTGTAAAACAGACTTCTCAAGGACCAGTAGTGTAAACAACATGCTAAGTAATATAGGATGGCAAATCCAACAGCACCGCAGGCTTTCCATCCGTTTGATCATTCTACGCTAGATCTTACATTACTCTCCTACCCCTTTAATCTCATCATGTAACAGCACAATGGGACACTGCCAACAATTTATCCAAATCTCTGCAAATAAATCAATCTGTCTATACAGTTTCTATCCAGCATCTAGCAATTTCTGGAACAAACTCCCGCAAGTCGTTGTCGCTCAACCTAGGTCTGGCGACTTCCAGTCAGCACTTGCGAGACTGGGAGTCAAAATTAAGATCTTATCTGCTTATCTGCACATTTTTAAATCAGTTCTGTAAAAAAAAAAAATAATAAGCTTTATTGTGTGCGCTGAGTATTTTTATCCACATCGAAAGAACACTCATCTTGAATCGGGCGATTACTGAAGATGATGATGACGATGATGAGACGTATTTATCCGGAATAGTAAAAAAAATAGAATCAATTTGAATGTTTTATACATTTCATTCAGGGGGCGCGGGATGGGGGTCAAACAGAGATATATATTGGCAAACTATGAATATGAAAACTACCGTACGTGGTTTCTTCATTTAAGATTATTACAAAGGGACCTACTGTTTTCCCAGGGATGGGTCGGTTAGGGGGTTCATTTCTTCAATATTCACTATTATATATAGTATACTATAATAGCCAAATCCCTGTGGCTTTATGACACCCTAACTCCAAACCTTGTCAATCAGACAGAAAATTGGCAAATATAAGTAAACACGATAGACATTGGCAAATGTAAGTAAACAAGATAGATATTGGTATAGTCATTGAACGACATTTCGCTGTAAATGGCCGGCTAAAAGTTCTAAAAAATACTTAAATTACAAGCGTATCTTTTTTAACCTCCAAGACGGTTAATGCCACTATTATGGGTTGGTTTTACGCTACTTTTATTAAAAAATACCAGACCTTCCAAGCATCCTAAGTTCATGATTAAATCATTTTAGTCAATCTGGTAACAGGTTCTTTTCTTATAGCGTATACAAATCTGTTTCCTCTGTAACCGGGAAGGTCATGTAAGAATTAATTAAGCACTGTATTACAGGAAAGTAATATGTAAGACGCCGCTATCAAAGTTGACATGAATGGTCTCGCTTCTTGAAATCACACGAGAACAGTTAATAGCACATAATCTGATATCCCGTTGAATAAAAATTTTGCTCTCTACTGTTAATTATTGCAAATATTATATCGAAAAGGTGTGTCAATGATATAAACTACTTATCAAACTGACAGCAAACAGCATCATTTTCTAAACTTCTTCTGAAAAAGAAAAACAAATGCGATGCACAAATATCTTAGCGTACTCGATGATTGTTTACAGACAGAAACAGAAGCTGAGATTATTTGACAATTTTATTTTTCCCAATCTCTGTACCATTTTCTAGCTTATTGAGCACAGTATAAACTATTTAAATAGTTCTATTAAATCACATTTGTACGGTGGCACTGAGGTGACATGTGCAATAGTTTTTTTTTTGGTATTGTTTTCCCGAGTTAATTTTTTTTTTTAACTCGGGAAAACAAAATTATTTTTGTTTTCCCGTGTTAAATTTTTTTTTTAACTCGGGAAAACAAAAAAATATTGTTTTCCCGAGTTAATTTTTTTTTTTAACTCGGGAAAACAGTTATTTTTGTTTTCCCGTGTTAAATTTTTTTTTTAACTCGGGAAAACAAAAAAATATTGTTTTCCCGAGTTAATTTTTTTTTTTAACTCGGGAAAACAAAGCCATTATTGTTTTCCCGTGTTATTTTTTTTTTTAACTCGGGAAAACAAAAAATATTGTTTTCCCGAGTTAAATTTTTTTTTTTAACTCGGGAAAACAAAAAATATTGTTTTCCCGTGTTATTTTTTTTTTTTAACTCGGGAAAACAAAAAATTAAGTCGTGCGCACGACTTAATTAGCCAATCAAATCCGCTTATTATGTTGTGGCCACGACTTAATAAGTTGTGGGAACGACATAATTGGCCAATCAGAGCCCTCAGTCAGAGTTAATGTCTGAGTTAAAATATATATATAAATATATATTATATATTATTATATATATATATATCAAAAATATATTTTGAATAATTGTAGTACTATACCTCCAACAAGCTGGCCGTTGCGTTTACTGGTCCAGTCCGGCTGTAAGAATTTAAAGCGCCCACCATTTCCATGCATTATGTACTCAGCAAAAAAGAAACTTTACATTTATTGACTATATTCCTTAAAACACTTAGGATACAAGTAATAATCACCTGCAAATATGTTTGAATTCGCTTATAGTCACCAACCAAAAATCATTGTTTACAATGGCGTATAACTGTTTACGTGAAAACATTTTACAGTCAGCTTAAACATTCCGAGGGATCGTGTTTTAGCATTATTCTTGCACTTAACATCAAACCCAGAGTCTAGGTCAAGAAAAACAACTTCTGGGACAGGTACTGAGAGCTGTTTGTAAATTAAATTATATAATGTATATATTATGTAATATTATGTAATCATAAATTACACCATCCATTTGAATTGAAATAAGAAGGATATTCCTTCACCGCGAGACTATGAGAACGAATTGTGTAGGCAGCAGCATTGGTCATCGTTATCAATAAGTTTAGGCTATGAAGTGATCCAGAAAGTTTCGACAACGATAATCAAATGGAAAGGCATGTAAAGATGCTTTTTTCTGAGTATATATTGCATGTCCGATCTGGTTTTAGCTTTTCATTTGGCGAGATAGTCTGTTTATCAAAGTTTGAATTTCTCTGTTAATCCTTTTCGTTCTTAAAATATGTATGAAATATATGTCTTGAAATTTCAAGATAATTCTGGGAAACTATCACACAGAGTTAATGGAATTCGGTCAGTTGGTAATTCTTAGGATACAAAAGGCAAAAATCCAAGTCTCAGTCCGATACCCTTTCTAGTTAGTGTAGTTTACTTGAATTATCTGAATTTTTCAAGATTTTATCTCGAATTTCAAGGATTTTGTATCTTGAATTATCGAAAACTGATTTTGAATAATCAAGATATTATCTTGAATTTTCAAGATCCTGTTTAGAATTCCTAAACCTTATGTTGACTTTTAAAGATCTTATGCTGATTTTTTTATGAGGGGAGCATAAAGTTGCCGCTTTGTCCTTCCCGTCCGTCTGTTCGTCATAATTTTGTCCGGAGCATTACACAAAAAATGTAAAATGTATCAACATGAAACTTCATAGGTAGATAGATCTCAGTGTGGAGAAGTGCGGTGTACAATAACCATAACTCTAGGATGACTAATTTAAGAGTTATCGCCATTTGAATACTTGTACATGTTAGACCAAAGGGTGGTCTCTTAAGATTTTCCTCAGTTGAGGTGTTCTCTTCAGCAAGTTTAATAGTACATTAAAACATTTTTTTAAACAACATGCATCTTTAAAGGTTTCTAGATCCCTTTACAACACTGCTTCTGCAAACTTACAGATGATTTTGCTGTTGCCTTTTAGGCACTTGATGAATTTCTATATCAAAATTATAGACTGTACAGACCCTGATCAGATGGCTGCTGTAGGAGCAAGCTCCCTCATATATGTATATTTTGTTTGCAAATGTCACCAGTGTACAAGTACTGTGTAAATAAGTAAACTGTGTGCGTATAAATAAATACTGGCTACAGATATGCAGTCTGTGAGTGTGAGTGTATCTGGGGAGATGGGTTGGGTGTTAAAAAGGAAGACAGACACACACATATTAGAATTTGTATTGCCAAATGTTATTTTTAGCATAATGCTTACAACTGAAAGAAATATATCAACATTATGAG
>CM037779.1:42782312-42832312 GCA_021229015.1 Solen grandis | reverse complement strand
TTTAATAAATTATTCTGACTGAATTACAGATTCATTGATAAACATAAAGTTATTTTATCAATGTACATCAAAGAGAAGCGTTTTGATAAATATCTTTATTCAAAGCATTTTTCAAAGCACGAAACTGTAATTCAGTCAAAATACGATAGCAAAGTTTCGTGATAACTTGAAGTATATGTATAAGCTAGTCGTCATCTCAACAAACAATGGTGCGTAACTTTTTTCTCAATAAGTATAGAAATATCTACCAATTAAAATCGTTAAATCACTCACACGGCACTGTCTTACATCATCATCCCTAAGTAGGCAAAAAGTGAGGTAAGGCACCTGCGCCGAAAAAAAAAATGCACATGCTTATGTCAAGGAGTGGCAAATGCCAGTGAAGATACTGAAACAAATTGTGGTCCAATAACTAAGGTGGTACTATAGGGAAATCTCGGGGATAATAAAATAAGAAAATATACTTAATGTTTAAAACAGTATTTATTTTCGAATGTATATATCTGTCTATATGTGTCAGTTACCGTTAATATTTTAAATTTCATGGAATTTATCGCAAGCGACGCGAAGCGAAACGCTGCGATAAATCCATACAGCTTTGGTCCCGCATTATAGAACGAACTCCCGTTTGATTGGCAGTACCCGTGATGGGTCAGAGTCAGTACCACATAGAACATTTTATAAGGCTACACACAAAACGTGACATAATAATCCCCGCTGCGAAAAAGCTCCGCCCATAAAGTCCTATAAGAACACGAAGGCACCATACACACTCATATTTTCTCCATATCAAGACCTCACGGATCATTTTTGCACACACACACACACACACACACACACACATTTGCAAGCATTTCATTGGACAATTGAGTGGGACGAACTGTAAATATGATACTGATATTATAAAATGATTACAAATGCTACAAAACAGATACATATGATAGATGACGAAATGGAAGGATTGTCTGCAAAACTCCAAGCCTTTGCCAATGAAATACAATGTATGAACAAAAAATCAAATCTTACTGATCGCCGTTTGTACTGTATTTTTCAAAGTGTACGCCCTGTACATGCTGTATATTCAAAGTACATGTATACCAAAAAAGTTAATGAATAGTCATTTATAAATCAAAACATGTACATGTATATCTTGAATTATTATTTCCAACTAAATTGATTTTCACTCGTTAAAATTCTAAAAACTGAAGGACTCGAGGGTGCTCCCAGTCCAAGCTTTAAAAATAAAAACATCAATTGCCCCTCCTGTTTCCATAGTTACGAGCAGCGTTACAGACCCATGGCGTCCATCTCCCTGTTCATCTGACACACAGCACACAAATTGCAGCAGGTTACCACAAGATAATCGGTGCATATTCCGCCCTAAAAATCATCAAAGACCTCGTTAACAACGAAATATATTTTTAAATGAAATCTTCTTCTCTGAAACCGCAAGGCCTAGAGCTTAGATATTTGGTGTGTGGCATTGTCGTATGGACCTTTACCAAGTTTGTTCAAATCATGACACTGGGGTCAATATTGGCCCCGCCCAAGGGGTCACTTGATTTTACATAGATTTATTTAAAAAAAAATCTTCTTGTCAGAAACCACAAGGTCTGGAGTTAACTTATTTGATGTGTAACATGGTTTAGTAGACCTCAGCTAAGTTTGTTCAAATCATGGCCCTGGAATCAAAATTGGCCCCGCTCAAATGGTCATTTGATTTTATATAGACTAATGTAGGAAATACTAGAAAAAATCTTCTTGTCAGAAACCACAAGGCCTAGAGTTTTGATAGTTGGTGCGTAACATGGCTTAGAAACCTCAACCAGGTTTGTTTAAATTATGGCCCTAGTGTCAAAATTGGCCCCGCACCAGGGGGTCGCTTGATTTTACATGGACTTATTGGGGGAAAAATAGAAAAATCCTATTGACAGATACCACAAGCGTTACAGTTTAGATATTTGGTGTGTAACATGGCTTAGTAGACCTCAACCAAGTTTGTTCAAATCATGGCCCTGGGGTCAAAATTGGTTCTGTCCTAGGGGTTATTGATTTTACTAAGACTTGTATATAGGAAAACCCTCAAATATCTTCTTCTCAGAAATCACAAAGCCTGGAGTTATTAGGATGTTTACTAGTGACCTCAACCAAGTCTGTTCAAATTATGACCCTGATGTCAAAATGACCCCACTCCAGGGGTCACTTGATTTTATAAAGACTTATTAGAGCTATGACCTTCAAAATTTGAATGGCAGGTACAGTTTTTGTGTGGAATTTAGATGATCTTGTTCTACTTCTGCATGATTATTCAGTATGACTCATTATACAAGAAAGCAATGAGGCTCAGGTGAGCGATTCAGGGTCATCATCGCCTTCTTATTTATTGTAACTGTAAAGGCCCATCCATTGATAGTTCATCACTTAGTTTTTGTTTTTAAAATAACCGCTATCCAGCTCTTTTTCAAGTTCAAAGTCATCTTCTAGAGCTTGGCATTATCATTATTATTATTGTTATTATAATAATTATTATAATTATTATTGTCATAATTATTAATATTTGCACTTATTCATACAACACGCCTTAAACATGACATGACTGGTATTATTCTGAAGCCTCCGATCCTCAGCTTCACTTCTACAAAATATTGTGCGTTTCGTAACCCTCCTAAAGATGGCTGTGATCCAGTGTAAGCATACAAAGCTGCAAACCAAAATTCGTTGATGACCTTCCTAGGCGCAAGTACTGGTTCAACAAAGGAACCATCGGGGGGTATCAGTATAAAGTTGAAATAAGTTGTTTCGACGCGAATAAGTTTAAACTTGACGAGATAAAGGTCAAAAAAGGGTCAAACATCACTTAAGATAAAAGCTTTTGAATACGTCAAGTGATCGGATCCTTGAAATCAAGTGACGTTACACATTTTATCAGTAGCATGTCAGCCAAATAAAACATGAGCTTATCGAACTTAAGGGGGTTTTCAGGCAGTGGAAGCAGTATTAATGGGTTAGAACCAAAGGGGTTCGTAACATTATTTGGATAGGAAATATTCACGTTTAATCTAATACCACATAGGGATATCTGAGGTCGATAGCTTGAAGTCTGTTACAAATACATGTAACATAGTGATACAAATAACCATAGAAATAAGGTTAAACGTCCAAAATAAACAAAACTCGCCCCTTTCTCATTCAACAACTTGTCAATCAATCAAATTTGAAGGTAGCCACATAAAATTGCACGACTTGTAGCAAATAGCTTTTTCATATGTGTATGTGTTTTCCTAAAACAGATGGGAAGAATTTCAGAATGTGGCCAAAATTGCACTCTACATCCTAGCAAACGTTATGAAATCCGTCCACTTTAAAACTAAAGTTTTCGAACTATCATGCAAAGCCTGCGCTTGCAAAATGCAAAATATATGGTTGTGAAGCAAACATACGAGTATATGAAGCAAGAACACGAAACCGTGTTTAACTAGGATAAATGCATGACAGCAGAGACGAAATAGACAAGGTATGAAATAAAGATCAATATGTTTTACAAGTTGCACGTGAAAAGTTTCCATGATAGTTTAGATGAGACGGTTCGGCGAGGTTATGTCTTAAGAATGGAATTTTGACTGAGCTTGTTGATACTTTTTCATCTGTTCAAGAAATAGACGCGTGAATAAAGGTTATATATTTCTGTCGACTCCAGAATTGTGCAATTGTGATGATATCTGGAAAATTGATTGATTATTGAGCTGTTAAAAGAGATGGTGACGAATTTTGGTTATTTGGGACGATTTCTAGGGTTTTTAGTATTTCATGCAGTTACATTGGATTTCAAGCTACCGACCTCAGATATAATTCTTACACCAGGAATGACTAAAATGTGTATATTAAATAAGCAAACACCATTACAAGCCCCTTTGATTAGAACAGGAAACCAAGATGCGTCGCATCACGGGGGCGTGTGGTGGGGAGTGTTACAACATGTATGGAGTTATTTTTATAACTTGTCTAACAGTTTGTCCTACTTGATCGTCCAATAAAATGCTTGTGTTTTGTTCAAAATTCGAAAAATATATTGCATAAAATGAACTATGATATCTTGATAAGGAGAAAATATGGTGCCTACGTCACCAAAGACCAATATGGACGGAGTTTGATGCGGCGGCGAATGATAAGTATTGGTTACGTCATGTTTTGTTTGCTAAAAATATAAATGTACCAAATAAAATTGACTATAAACCATACTTCAAGCATTACGTGTGTTGTCAGTCAAACGGGAGGTGGTTCCATAATGCGAGGTCAAAAACAAAGCTGTATGACGTACGTGATAAACTGTAAATATGTTATCGTTTATATTTTAGATTTTACGGATTTATCGCAGCGCTCCGCTTCGCGTCGCTTGCGATATATTCCATAAACATAAAAATATAAACGAAAACTAACACATGTATTCTTCTGGTGACTGTTATGGAGTTCCTGGAAAATGCCACGTAGTTCAGCTGATGTTTTTTATACCTACACAGAAAAGAGTGGACAAAATGGTAAAATTATATTTTTAAAGAGCGGGAATATTCAACAATATAATTGTCATTGATACTAGTATCTGGCCATTTTCTTTATTTTCGCTCCGCAATTAAATTATATATACCAATACTGATACAAAGAATACAGCTTCGAAAGTTTGTCTAGATATATGTCTGATGGTAGCGCGGTTAGTGATTATGGTGATGATGTTTTGTCATTAATGATGATGATCCTACTGCTGCTATTGCTAATGTTGTTAAGATAATGAAACATTTTCATGTTGACTGCATTCTTGTTCATTCCCACATCCATAGTTTCAGTTACATGCACCATTATTCCCCTTTTTGTATCGCCTTTATTGCTTCTTTTCTTGTACAATAGATAAATATGCTTGCATGACGAGCTCCTGTTTAAGTGTGTGTCATATTTTATATATCTTACATGAATAAAATGCACAACATTTTTCTTTATATGATTTATTCACCATTGTTTTGTTCCTTGGGAATGTAGTATAGTCGTACATTGCTACTTAACGGATGTAAGAGTGGCACCTTGGACAATAGTATGTGACCTTACAAAGATGGGTACCAGCGTGAGTCTCGTGCAGTCACGTCCTCCATTAGCAGGAAGTTATGCCGGGGAACCAGTCAACAGCCAGCTATGCCCAAGTCGCAATTAAGAGCATAAAACCATAGGATATTTCTCAATTGACTCTCGTTAGTCCAATAGACCAATCCGTGGAAAGTCTCTGGGTTCACGGGGTCATAGCATTGATTCCATACGTTCATGAGATTCGTTTTGTAATATTTTATCTTTTTATAATATCAAATTTTAACTCTTTAATATCCAACACAATTTTTTTTTGAAAGCTATTACCTGGAGCTTTTGTCCTTGTATCCCTGTCAATACCCCCCACTGAGATGTGCAACAGAGATGTGCCGGTCCCGTCTTTGTTGAGAGATGGTTTTCGCACCCGGATGTAAAGCGATTCCCGTACCTTCTGCCGAACCGAGAGGGGCCACGGTCCAGGATGGTAACAGTGTCCATTGAAAAAGTGTATCCCCGGATTGTCAGTATTAATATGATGTGATACCCCACTAGATCAGTATTAATATAATGTGATACCTCACTAGATCAGTATTAATATGATGTGATACCTCACTAGATCAGTATAAATATGATGTGATACCTCACTAGATATTGAACTGGGTCTTCTGTGTTCCATGAAACGTGCCCTCAAGTTTCTTTCAGCTTCCCCGATGTAATCATGATGACATTGTTGATTCTTCTGACCTTCACATTTAATATGGTAGAAGGGCCCACATACATCCTGTTTTGAACTTTTATCTTTAGGGTGTACTGATATCTGTCATAATGTTCTTTGAGGTTTAAAACAAACATTGATCTTATGTTCATTAAAGAATCGCCTACGATGTTCGGATACTCCTCGTTGGTATGGCAGAACAGTCTCCTTTTCCCAGTGGCTTCCTCTTTCCTTTATTCTTTTCTTCTTTCCCATCTTTCGACGTTCTGGGAGTCCTAGCGACTTTCTTTATTGCCCAGTCTGGATAGTGACATGCTTTCAGAGCACTGTTTACATTTTCTATTTTTGACCTAGATCTTCCTTTTCTGATGTCAGAATTTCAGCCCGTTGGTGTAGAGTTCTTATCACACCCAGTTTGTGTTTATTTGAATGGGCAGAATTAAAGACCAGGTATTTGTCTGTATGGGTTGATTTGCGAAAAACAGTGATTTTCAAAGAACCGTCATGATTTCTGATTGTGTTCGTATCAAGGAAAGCAAGCTTGTTATCCTCTTCCTTTTCAATTAAATTTAATGTAGGGTCAATGCTGTTTATTTGATCTGTAAATTCATCCACAAATTCCAGTTTCTGTTTGATGTGTGTATCATCCACATATCTGAGCCACCAGCCTGGTGGGTGAGGAGCTGTGGAAGGGGCAAGCTGCTCAAAATGATCTATGTAGAGATTGTACACGATAGGGGACACAGGAAATCCCATAGCAGCGCAATGTATTTGCAGATAATAATTACCATCATAAACCAAGTAGGTGCACTTCAGACAAACTTCTAGCAGCTTTGTCACATGTTCTGGTTTCAGTGTGGTCCTCTGGGAGAGGGTTCCATCTGCATCTAATCTTTGTTTAATCACAGTCAGCTCCAATTAATAGTTTTTAAGAAAAATATTTGTGTTGGATATTAAAAAGTTAAAATTTGATATTTAAAAATGACCATTTCCACACAGTGTAACTTTAATCAAAAAATACATTTTACCTTTCGTAACATTAAGTATGACCAGGGACTTTCTATGTATAAAGGGTCCCTGGTATGGCCACGGAGGTCATTCATGGGTGAACCCCACTTATCGCACCAGCTGATGTATTTTGCGTATTTCACAGACCTACGTATATCTGGCTATCTGTTTTCGCATTCCCTACAAGGTGTTATTTGTAATGTTGACTTCCTATTTAAGATTAAAAAATGCACTGAAATGATAATTTGGATGGCTAGGTTGTCATGGCCCACAACGAACGATAACTCTGCAAAGATGCTGAAGCGGGAAAATATCAAAGAACAAAATACTACAAATGAAATAGTGTGATGTAAGTCAGTGGCGAGCAGTTAGAAATTCGCTATACATGAAGTGCAGCAGTCTGGCATGTAATATGTCCTTGGTTAACCTAATATATTTATGACAAATGAAATTATGTCGTTCATTGAAATATGTTTGGACCTCACAGTAAAATGATATATCAGCTACAAGATCAACTTGATGTGAAAAATCAATAAAACGGTTCCAGATTACAAGTCATTACACTATTGTACCGCACAACATACGAGAGTTCTTTATATTGCAATAACTTTACATTATGAACAGTGGTTACTTAGTAGTATCTGATATCTGAGTCTTATTTTTTATTTGTGTGTGACGTAGTCACTCACAACTACAGTACCTACCTTCTGAGAGTCCGTTTTCTACATTTAAAACCGAATAACCTCTTAATTTTGTATGAATGATCGAACGATTGAACAAAATTCTACAACACAGGTATGCTGAGATTCAGCCTGTTGAAAACTCAATTTTGAGTAAAAAAATAAATATTTACGGGACACAAAAATTGTATGTAGCATGAAAGCACAAAAGAACTATTTTCTCTATGATGTTGCGTAACTTTCACTTCACCATGCGGAGTATAGTTTCTTTCGACGCAAAGGTGGCTCGTGCCTGAATATTTGGATGGTGGACATGCAGATTTCGGTTATTTAGTGGTATTACAACGGCCCAATTCCGATACAAATCCGTGTAACTTACTATTAATCACATCAAGTTATCTCAGATACATCAGAGATACCTCCAGGGGTTATTTGTTGCTCTATAGAATGGCTTAAACCTGTATATCTGCTATCCAAAGTTACTAAGGACACAGCTAGTATGGTGCCACTGATTTGCATCTATAACAGAACCGGCCTCGGTAAAATTAAAAAAGGGGAAATTAATGCCATTAACCCCGCTTTAACGCTGCGTTAACATGGTCATTACAAAAAATTAAAGATGAACACACCAATTGTTTCAACAACCTGTTAACAATTAGTACTTCGCCACTCTTACCCTCCCTATTTCTATAGCCTACAATGAACAATTGTTTATCATTTGAATATATGTTTGATATTTGGCAAAAACTAAGTTACCCCGCATATTTGCAGCTCGTCAAAACATCTTCCACTTGAGACACACACAACTTCAGTACCTTCAGCGTTCTGATTTATTCAGTAGTAGTAGTAGTATTTTTTGGCGTAACTTTAACAGTATAAATATGTTATTTCTGGGTGTTTGTTCTCTCTCTCTCTCTCTCTCTCTTTCTATGTATTTGTATATTGCATTTCTAACGTTCGGTTTGTTTTTGTATGTTGTAATCGTCTATATTGAGGCGTAAATAAAGGTATACATACTTGAAAAGATCATTTAATATGCTTATCTCCTTAAAGTTTCAAACCCATATTTGGACCGTTGATGACAATAACATTGGAAAACAGTGCCCTTAATTGCAAATAGAAAAGTTTCCAATACTGTTATTTGACATTAACATTTTTTGAATTATATAAGATTATATAACTTATGCATTGTCCTTTTGATTGATTGGTACTGACAGTTTCAGATACAGTGCTGTTGTTGGTGTTTGATGCATAATAGTAGTACAAATGTGGGGTGTTCTAGACGACAAAAATTGAGGGTGACTCGAAGAGATAACTCTTTTAAAAGTTACGTCCCTTGTGGTATCACGAATGTGAATTACTTTATAGTTTCTTGTTTAACTGTTTGTTTATTGAGTTATGCTTACCAAGGAGATTCCTATAATATAATGACTAATAAATTTATACTATAAAAATTCGAAACTTACATTATATTACAGTTGTTAATTTGGAAACAAAATAATATCACAACACTAAAGCAGCTCGTTAACAGATGGTCACTAATTAAGAATTTGATTTTTAACCATATGTGTGTATTACGTCTTCTAATATCCATCTACAGATGCATGGTCACCCAATGCAACCATCCACGATTTAAGACAATGGGTGGTATCGTAAGGTAATATCGTTACGAACGGTATTGAATTATATATATATATATATATATATATATATATATATATATATATATATATATATAACCTTTATTCAGATTTTCTTTTTTTATCTGCCGTCACTTGACTGATCACATTAACTCTTCGCGCATGCGCTCACTTCACAGATTGAACTTGCAAATCCGCTACCCGGAACTGGTGAAGACGCAATGTTGCGGAATACGTTACGTGGTAAAACATGCACCTGCTTCAGGGATACCGTATTCCGAAATTAACCGATTTCCCCGAAGTGACTTTTACGAAAATAGCATTTTCCCGTGCAATGTTACATACGCATGCCGAGTTTATTTGTCAGAGAACAAAGGCATCGAAAACATTACAGAGAAAGAGTAGAAAAACTGTATTTCTACTATTCATTTGTAAACAAGCTGCTTTAAAATGGATATATAGTAAAATCCCAACTTAATTAGAGTATTGTGGTATGTCGCGGCCGGAGTTGAACCCGTGATCTCCCGTTTACTAAACGGAACACAAATTTATACATTTATAAATGATATTACCAATGTTAATAGTGCGTTTACGTTTAATCATATAAGATTTTGTTTCGTATAAAATGTATCATACGTTCTTCTAACTTAAGTTGATTCTTTCATACCCTCTTCACACAAGGACTTTTCTTACGAAAATTACCCGCTGGTATCCGTAAATAACTCGTTCCAATTTGCAAACACCCGTATGGATCCGTAAGGAAAGGAATTTTTTGACATGTCTTTTTTTGTCATGATTGTCGAGTGAGTGGATTCTATAAATAACTCGTGAATTACTCGTAACAATCCTGGGGTCAACTTGGTGAGCTTTTTTCACAGGGTCTCGAAGTCATTTCGTATGATGGTAACATTACAACAAGGAAGGGTGGACTCTGTTTTGGGACCAAAACTTGGGAAATCGCGTTTTTACACGACTATGGCATTATAAATGATTCAAGTTGTGTTGAAAATGAAAGAAATAAAAAAAACTTAAACATTGTTGTGACGGGCGTTCACTTTTAATGATATCGTGATTTTAATATTCCAGTCAAGTTTGACATCTGCCGGGACAGGCTATATATGGTTTCATTCGCGGTGAATAAAAAGGTTAGTTTTCATTGATCAATCAGAATATACACAACACACATTTTTCCCGGGAAATGAAATTTACGGGGGCCACAACTATTTTAAAGGAATGATTTTCGATGACACTAGATATCAATCTTAATGATGTATCTGTCATTTTGATCCAGACGTTGAATTATCCACTCAAAAATTCATTTTAAATGTATTGACCAATGAGAACTGAACCTACTATTCAAATTTAATACACGCATTCAATTAAACGCATTCCTAAATTTGTTGTTTAAAACTAAATTTGACATCCCAATCATGTTTTTAAGCGTGAATCATTAAATTTTTAAAGATTGAAGAACTCGATGCTGTTCCCAGTTCCAAGAATGAAAACAGAAACGTCAACCGATACTCCTGTTTCCATAGTTACGAGCAGCGTTACAGACCCATGGCGTCCATTTCCCTGCTCATCTGACACACAGCACACAAACCGCAGAAGGTTACCTATGGGACGCCATGGCTGTCTTATGAAGTGCGCCTGTCTTTATGTTTGGTACATATGCCTTTATGTGCAGTGGTAAACACATTATATGCAGTGATAAAATCGTTATGTTCAGTAGATATGTAATTATGTGCTGTTCACTTGCCATCATCTGCGGTACATCTGACTTTATATGCAGTGCAGATATAATTACATGCAGTCCCTTTGTTATTATGTTCAGTTCATTTTGCTTTATATTCGTTCCATGTGACATTATATGTAGTTGGTTTGTCATTATGTTCTCTTCAGTGGCCATTATGTTCGGTGGTTCTAGAAAACATTATATGTGGTTCATGTTTAAATATATCCAGTTGAAAATCATTTATATTCAGTAGTTAAAACGTTATGTTTAGTGGTAGAGCATGCTGTATGTTCGGTTGATTTCAAATTATTTTCAGTTAAGAAGATTTTTATACAGTGCTCATTGCATTATGTTCAGTGTCTTTTTCATTATGATGATGTGGTTGATTAATGCGATATATTTCCCGATTTCTGCCGAACATTTACGAATGTATCCAATCGTACGAGATCATTTTATCAGTACACCCATTTTTTTTTTCAAAATGGCTGACAATATTATGGAAGTAATTTTAAAGGGTGTCGGTGCTAGTGATGCTGTTCCGGCATTTGTCCGTGAAAAAATTACACCTGACATAGTGTGTAAGCTTTCAGAACAAGATTTTCTGTTCTTGGGTTTAACAAATCGTTCTAAAATAATGGAACTGCGCATCAAATGCCTTACTTTCGGAAGTAACAGCCAGTCGATAATAAGAAGGGAGTTTCAGATTCCAAAAATGACTATAGAATCGCTAATTGAGACAGACTTTTCTGTTAGGGATATAATCCATATGTTGAATGTATCAGAAAGTACCGTTTATCGAACCATGAGAAGGTACAACTTATGCAAGACTGAATTTTCGACAATCACAGATGAAGAGTTGGACAAGTTGATCGTGGAAATAACAACGGAATATCCGAATTGTGGACAGATAATTTTGAGAGAAATATTCAATCAGAAGAATATAAAGGTACGGTTAAACTGTATTTCTTATCTAAATATTTTTTTTCAATACAAGGTTTTTTTATACCAAAGTACAGCCTTTAATAAAAAGGATTTGCTTTAACGGTTTTTATTTTTTATTTTGTCTCTGCTATACATAGATGACAGGGCCGGATCCAGAATTTTTTTCAAAAAAAGGGGGGGGGGGGCACACAATCTGATTGTGATGTGATGTCGGTACTAGGTGGGGGGTCCGGGGGCATGCTCCCCGGAAAAAATGTTTCTAATGTAATGGAGATGCATTCTGAAGGGTATCTGGAGAGGAAAATTGAGTTTCTTTGGGGGATTTTTTATTCTATACATTAAAAAAAGCATTTTCTGCGATATAAGAATTTTTTAACCACAGATTATAAAAAAAATACTGATTTTTAGTCTGTCAAAGCCTTCGCAAATTGTGGTGGGGTATATGTATATAAACTGCTATAAAATCATCAGCCATTTTCCCATTCCCATTTTTTTTCTCATGAATTGATTTATCATATACATGTACCTAAGGCATATATCAAACTGAAAACATATTATAAACATAAGAGAAAACTTTATAAAATGTATATTTATATAATTATGTAGAAAGTCGTCATATTACAGTTTATACTTAATTTTCCCCATTCATAAAATAGCAACTCAACAATTCCTAGTAAAGAGCATAATCACAAATTTCACAGAACAATCTGTTCAAAAATATTCATATACTATATCAAACATAAAAATGCAAAAGTTTAGAAAGTTTAACCATAAAAATATGACCCCCTATTTTCTAAGGTCATTAAAAACACAGGATATTAGGTTTTGACTGCTTCCTAAGTTCTTTTCAGGTACAATGTGAGCACAAACTTGAAATGATAATTATAATTTTTCTTTTAAGTGTCTTTTTCCATTGCATGATTAATGTAAAATCATTTTTTAAATGAAATAATGAACAGAAAAGTAAGTTTTTCGAAGAAAAATCCCACAATTCATATATAAGCCATTTCCTCAAGAAATTGTGTACTGTACATAAACAAATGTACAACTACAGATTTATTTTCTTAATAAAGGATTTTATTTCAAATTTCTTTGTTATTTGTTTTTTAAGAATTAAACGTCTAAGCATTCAATAAAAGTTATCTGAATTTTTTTATACAAATACTATTTGACCAAGTCCGTACAAGCATAGTACGAAAGAATCACTGTTAAAGTGTTCCACTTCACATGAAATTCCAATACACGAACTTGTGTGACTGTAGTTATGATTGATTAAGATATCCTTTTGCTTTTTAATTTTTGCTTATTATGGAGAACTTTTCGAAATACCCTCCATTATCACAATTACGCATTTTGAAAATTCTAGGGGAATTCCAAAATGACATCACCGGAAGTAATTCGGGTAGGTGTTTTTCTTCCTTTTAAAAAAACAAAGGGAGGGGGACGATATTTTTGCACTTAAATGAATGAATAGCAATCAAAATTGTTACATTTGATTAACAATGATATATATATCGTGTGTTGAACAGCTGGATTAAATGTGTTTGGTGCAACTAACTTTGATCAAAAAGATGCATTATTCATATGATGTTGGAAATGTATGAGAAATACACACGTTAAATCGTTTTTTTTTTTTTTTTTTAATTACAGTCCGTACATTTCATGTTTTTTTTTTTTCCTTTTTTTAATATGAATCTACATGAGCTGAAATAACAATTCATGCCAGATCCTATATACGTATCAACCTCCAAGCAGAGTTGTCGTTCGTTCCTCACATAACATCTCTGCAATGGACTCAATGACAAGAATCTTGTCAAAACAGAAAACACTTATTAAACGTGGATTTAAGTGTATTCTAAGGATCAAAAGTCTAGAAACATTGAATAAATATTTTTTGAATCATCACAAAACAGGTTAAAAATATTAATTTTTATTGTTATTATGGGAACTATTTCATGCCTTATTTCTTATTTCGCAGATGGGAAAATTCCACTAACGCTCGTCTGCAAATGTAAATATTTACAGATTAAGCCGGATATTGTAATTTAAGACCAGCTTTTTAATTCCATAATTAGTAATTTCAATGACCATTCCGATAAGGATCAGTGGTGCTATTTATATATATTTCACACTTTATGAGCCTATCTAGTCGTCCTTCAAATAAAATATTTGAACAACAGTCTGGATGACGTCATATATTTGGAACTACTTTCTGAGCCCACTACACAGGTGAATGTTATGTAAGCCGATGTGTAAAAGAGTGTGTACGTATATTAATCTTATGGAAATAAGTCATTAGAGCGGTAATTCTTAATTTGTATTCATACTCATATTCTTGAGTATTCCAGAAAAATATTTTTTGTCAAGCATCATTTTAGTTTGAACAGTAAAATATGGTAAAAAGTTACACTGAAATTTTATACATTTAGTATCTCGAACAAAATTTGTAGATATAAACATTCCATTAAATATTATGGCTTTGAAGTGAAAGTTTTTAAGTAGAAGTAAAATGCTTAAAGATGCGAATTTTATTTTAGTAAATTAAAGCTTGCTAAACTGACTTTATATTTTCAAATTTGAGAATTATTTTAGATCACATATGTTTAAGTTGCATTATTAAGCGTCGACGAAATTAAACTTCGAGAAAGTAATTACGTGTCAAACTTGTACTTTGAAAAAACCTTAACCTGCTTGTTTTTTTTGTGTGTGTGTGTTTTTTTCAGTATTTATACGACTTCTTCCTTATACATTGCTTTTAACTTCGTTATTTAACTTCGTTAGAGTGCACACAATCATGAACGACAGTCTTTCAAATACTAACACAATCTAAACTGTTTATTGCTTTTACCAATTGTTTGTTTGTCTATATAGGTTTATGTCCCACGGACAGTATTGCAGTTATATTAAGACTATATGTCTACTTGAAACAGATAGTGTGCTACTACACTGCAGAATCACGCCGTAGACATATGGTATGATAACATACCAGACACCGGGTCGAATTACCAATTTTAAGATACTATATACATTCTTTAAACATGTATTAAATACATTTTTCTCGGTTAGAATGAAGTAAATAAATCGAAATCTGAGTTACACTGAAGATGATTTAAGGAAATTAACAATCATTAGTGTACAGGGGTTTTATTTCTTACACCAATCGGTAAACAATTACGAATATACATGTCATCTCGTGTATAGATTGAGGGTTTTTAACATTAAATAGAAAAAAAAAATGTTTATCCTTGTTTATAACAGGGATATAAAGTGCTGCCACACAGCAGCACCACGCCCTAGAACCACAATTAGTCACATTATTATAACTTCGGGCACCACTGTCCTGAAACTTTCCTGATATGCTGAGCGCCAAGCAAGGTGTATTTTACGGTATGTCTTGGAAGGGGCTCGAACCCAAGACTTCCCGTTTCCGGGGCGGAACAAAAAATTATGTATTGATAAATGATAAATCCGATGTTGAAAGTGTGTTTACGTTTAATCGTAGATTACAAAGATTTTGCTTCATATAAAAAAAAATCAAATCATATGTACTTTTCACTTTGGTTATTCTTTTAAGCTCCTTCAAACACACGGATTTTTCTTTCGAAAAGTACCCGCTGATATCCGTAAATAACTCGTCACAACTCGTAGACACCAGTATGGGTCCGTTAAAGAATAGACATAATTGACATGTCAAAAAAAAAAATCTTATGATTGTCCACTGACTGGATTTTCCGTAAACGACTCGTAAATTACTAGTAACAATCAATAAGTATCAATTCTGTGGTCAATTTGGTGATCTATTTTCACAGGAGTTCGAAGTTGAACGGAGCGAATCATATCGTACAATGGTAACAATTAAACATGTATTAGCATTTCCAAAAATGCTGAAAAAATCGCCGTTATCGAAGTGAACAGAAAGCTACACTGTGACGTAAAGGAAGTACATGCAGTTGAAGCAGTTCATAGATGTGAAAATGTTAGCAAGCTGAACGATGAAAAGAAAATTGGCTACAACAAAGCCTTGTTGATTTGTTAATATGTTTTACCGTACCGGAAAAGCTTATACATGTAGTCCCATTTCTTACACTCCATATCGCACACACTGGAAATCATCGCCATAGTGCTGAAGCCGGTGTTAACAAGGAAGGGAGAAAACTTTATTGAGCCTATACCCCACTCGGAACACCTCACCCATTTCTACGAAATTGTATCCGACCACTGACGGATAAGGCCGAGTAGTTACGATTGCCTATACCCGGGAAAAGCGTCTTTACAACACCAAGACCTTATAAATGGACCAAATTGTGTTTAAAATGAAAAAAATAAAATAAAACTTCGTAAACGTTATTGTGATGGGCGTTCTTTTATAAAGATAATAACATGGTTTTAATTTTTTCAATCGAGTTTGACAACTGCCAGGACAGGCTATATCTACTTTCATTCGCAGTGAATAAAAAGATAAGATTTCACTGGTCACTCAGAATTTAAAGAATTCACTTTTCCCTCGGGAAAATGGATTGCCAATGAAATTGACGGGGGCCACAGCTATTCGCGATCAATCATAAAGCCCCAGTGCGTATTAGCTTAGAATTTGCTAGGGAAAAATATGTTTCTCAAAATTTGAAAGAACAAAACCCCAAGTAATGCTTGATTAATTTCTTAATGTTTAATGCCGCCAGATAATGAAAAATTTAATGAAAGAATACGGAAAATCCCCCGATATCCTTAGTTGTTCAGAAAGGGCAATAGAGTGAGAAAAATGAGCGAAATGTGTTCTGAAACACAACGTACAGTAAAATTTTGGATGTTTCGGTATACATGGGGTGTTTCAGAAGTTCATTGACTTTTGCTATAGCTTGAATAAATCTTGTTACACCGTAGTAGAGGAGATATGAAGAAAATCCATGGACTTCTGGAAAACCCCTTTTATGTTAATTTTATGCTGACGTTGTGTTGAGCTAAATATAGAACGAGACACCTACAACTAATAATTTTTCTAATAGAATCTCTCCTGTAAATTCGGCATTTTTCAAGGTCTTTCGGGGATGAAATTCACACAGAGGCATATACGATTTAGGAGCAATATGAATAAGCTTTAACTATAAGATACTGGGACTTAATGATGTATCTGTCATTTCGATCCAGGTATTGATTTCTCCATTCCAAATACAAAATCATTTTAAATGTACTGACCATTGAAAATTGAATCTTTTATTCACTGCAAATACAGCCGGAAGTAGCCTGTCCCGACATTGAAAAATTAAAACATATATTTATCATTTATAAGAGTAAAAACAACACGGGAACAGTCTAGATTCTTTATTCTAATAATTTCCAAACGTAAATGGACCACATTACTGAACGAAATTAGCACGAAAATGCGATATTTAAAAATTAGATGAAAATGAAAATGAAAACCATGTCTTAATGTTACCATTGTATTCGATATGATTCGCCCCATTTAACTTCGAGCCCCTCTATGCTCCCTCTTACAAACCCTGTATAGGGGAAGTTTCTGTCAGGTAATACGTCAAATTAATGCCTGTATTATTTTAACACTCCATTTGCTTGCTTTATAATATTAAAAACTTTTTTTTGGCAAACCCATTTAGAATAAAGAACATTATTGTCATTAGACCCCCAGTTATCGCTCGATTACAACATTTCATGGGGCCTACTGATAATGCCAAAAATTATCAAAAGAACATTATGATAATTTACGATCTTGAGATTGTGTAGGAAAATAGCTCTTTAAGATCATGTATGTAAATTTGGTTGCTCTTCTGGTCTCTAGAGTTTAGACATTGTACGTGAGTTATAATGTATAATACTGCTGTGTTGATATATGGAATACCCTATAATGGATTACATATGCTACAAAAAGAAGTATAGGATATACGGCGACATGAGATAATGGTCCGCAGGAATCCAGACATGTGCTGCTTGGAATGAAAAAAATATCTAATCTTATAGATTTTTTTACCAAGATTTAGATCCTTTTTCTTTTACATATGATTTAATTTAAAACTGAACTTAGCATTTTTCTTAAGTAATAAAGGTCGCTACTAGGCGATTATCTAATAAAATTGTTGACACATGTATTCCATTCCATGAACATGTTTATATTCCTTTAACATGCTATATATTTAAAGTAATGTATACAAAAATGTTTATTAGTAGTCATTTACAAATCAGCGTAGGAAATCCACCAGCGATCATTCCGTTTACTCCACACATCGCATACATACAGATGTAAAAGGCAGCTGTGGGTATCCGACGCTGTTTACAAATCAATAACATACATTCTATGATCGTTGTTTCGAACTAAATTTGACATCCTAATCATGTTTTTAAGCGTGAATCATTAAATTTCTAAAGATTGAAAAACTCGATGCTGTTCCCAGTTCCAAGATTTTAAAACAGAAACGTCAACCGATACTCCTGTTTCCATAGTTACGAGCAGTGTTACAGACCCATGGCGTCCATCTCTCTGCTCATCTGACACACAGCACACGTAGTGCAGCATGAGGTCGCCCAGAAGTCTGTACATATACCGCCCTAAAATAAAAAATAAAAACTCGTTATAATCGTCTTCGCTAATATCACTATTAATATTAGATCATCCGTGAGCATCAACTCATCATTTTCACCATCATAGTTAGACGTCATCATCATAATTATCATATTAGCATCACCATCGTCGACGTCATTATCATCACCAACAACATCATCATCGTAATAATCATCGTCATCGTCGACGTCATTATCATCACCAACAACATCATCATCGTAATAATCATAGTCATCGTCGATTTAATTCATTAAATAAATAAAAAAATAAACAGGGTTGCAAAGCAACAGTGGACAATGGACAAGTAAAAAAGTGAATTAATGAATAAATTACTATATGGCGAAACATACCCGGATACCTCCAAGGGTCCGGAGCCTGGTTCTCATAACCATTAGAGCGGCGGGTATGCAGCAGGGCACACAGAAGCATTCGTCAAGGCGGTTGGTTATCTGACAGATGACGCAGCTCATGCAGCAACACGTACACAGAGCTGCAACAGTACATCCTCTAGATTTTGAATTGAGACGGTCTTCTTATTTGGGTGCCTTTATTCATCTATTTGTAGCTCAATATTACTTACACACTTAGAGTCGAATCTCACCCTAAGAATTACGTTCGTTTTTAAGGTAGTAATATTTCGTAAATCAGAAAATGTAGAATGCGTGTCTACTTAATTTAAGAATTTAAGTATTACTTAGTGATAAGTATTGTCGGTGGACGCTGGACAGCCAGATATGCCCCGGTCCTGGTACCCGACCTTACTACACAGAGTTAAAGGTCTGGCATACGCTGTTCAATGGTTGCCTGCAGTGGGCCAATCCAAGACTTGACTCTTTGAGTTTACCTTCGCTTCGACAGTATTTCAGTCATATAGCGACGTCCAGCTAATTACAGGTGGAGGAAGGAAGACCTCGAATGCACGAAGGCATCCGGATAGAACCACCGACCTATCGCAAGCCAGCTGGAAGGCTTCCTCATATGAAAATCCGAATGACCCTGCCGGGATTCGAACCCACGCGGTGAGCGGCTGAGTGAGTGTTAAAGTCAGCGACTTTACCCTCTCGGCCACGGACATACCAAAGTCGTAAAAAGTGGTACTGTTATAGCTCCCTTTCATGGCGCGCATATAAGGGTAGTTGCAGGACTGGTTGGCCCGGTGTCAGGATAATGTGACTTGGTGTGGTATCATGCCCGATGTCTATGGCTTGATACTGTAGTGTGGCAGCACTATATCTGTCTCAAGTAGACATCGTCTCCAAATGACTGAAATACTGTCGGTGGGACGTTAAACCCAACAAACAAACATAAACATATCATTGGAACAATTCATGTTTTATCTGTGGGGGTCGATTTTTTAAGCTGACACGCCGATTTGATAGTGTAAATGTAAAAAAAAAGAAAGAAATTAACACAGCATTCAGTTGTTGTCAACAGTTGTTAAGCTAGTAATATCAATTTATGATGCCAGTGAAATTTATTTTGGAATTTTGTATGACTTTTTTGCGATAAAAATACATATCTGTAAAAGTACATTTTCCGAAAATGCTTAATTAGGTGAAAGTGAAATTAGGATATTAAATTCTTATTTACTTGCTTAATCTACAACACTGAAATTATAGTATATTGTGTCGACAATGATAAAAACACATTTAGCAATATCTAGGCATGCATACTCATATCAGCAACAGTTGGTCCTAGTTATATCGCGTGATTACTACGTATTTTTATACAATCGTTTTTGTAGCTCTCCACACTTGTGTGTGTAACGGTGCTATTTTGAAACGTGTCTGTCAAGTGACGCGTCGAGTTAACTTTATGGGTAATGATAACACATGTTTTACTTCCGTGGCTGTATGTTAAATGAATGACTCTATACTGACACACACTGAAAGATTTGTATTTAAAGGCTTTTTATAATCTGTAACGTGTATCCACCAGAATCCATGAAATATCAGAGTTGTGAACGTCCAACTGGCTTTGTCAAAATTTCACTTCCATACATCGTATATTCTTGTAACATTTACACTATCAAATCGACGTGTCAGCTTAAAAAATCGACTCCCATTGATAAAGCATGAATTGTTCCAATGATCTGTTTAACGGTATCAACTTGGCACAATCTTCGACAAAGATATACCCAAATATATTTACTTTCCTCCTTTGTTTCATTGTGATCCGCAATCTTGGATTGGCCCACTGCAGACAACCATTGAACGGCGTATGCCAAACCTTTACTCTATGTAGTAAGTTCGGGTACCAGACTACGATCCTGGTTGCCGAGTGAATCGGAGGGTCGTGGGTTCGATCCTTAGCCGTAATATACAAAAGTCTTTTTTTTTACTGGCAAAGCTCCCTTGCTTGGCGCTCAGCATATAAGGGGTAGTTCCGGGACTTGTTGGCTTGGTGGCAGGATAAATTGGTTGGGTGTGGTATCATGCCACATGTCTACGGCGTGATACTATAGTGTGGCATCTGTCTCATGTAGACATAATCACCAAATGACTGAAATACTGTCGGCGGGGCGTTAAACCCAATAAACAAACAAACAGATTTTTGTCGTAGAGAGCATGGTTAAGTCATTAATTCTATATTGTATGTCGAATCTTAGATTGTGTTTACTTTATTAAGAAACATGTCCGAGTACAAAAACAGTTTGTGTCCTTTCTTGCGAGGCAAATGCTTGCACCCCACCCTCATTCAATCCCAATCGGCGGGATGCTAAATTTCAGAAGCATAAATACATGGCTAGAATTCCACAAACTTTGTTTGGCGCTCAACAAATATCGGTGTAGTTTCGGGACTGGTTGGCCTGGTGTCAGGATAATGTGAATGGGTCGAGTATCATGCCACATGTCTCCGGTGAGACATCGCGGTGAGGAAGCGTTTTATCTCCTTCTTGAAGACAAATTACCCAAATGACTTAAATACTGTTGATAGGACGTTAAACTCAAGTAAACAGTCACCGAACCAATGAATATAGAATGATGAAGTTAAATCGTTATAGGCAATCGATTATACCGTTTCCGCAGTCTTCACAGCATCCGCAAAGACCAGTGGTCCAGTCTCGGTGACCTTTGACATTACCAAGGAGTAGTCTTTCTGTTTGAATTGCAGGCATTGGCTGCAGAGCGATAATGTTAGTTTGATGCGTTCCATGCGGGACAGTTACGATATGCTGTTGCCCAGTTGAAATTTGTACGGTTGGAGCAGGGCCACTGTAACCATGGGCAAAGTTTGGCTGTACCGACATCGTCTGTTGTTGACACATGAACATGCAAGATATAGATTTGATAGCAGATATGTTCAAGTGGTTTCAATTTAACACCAGTTTATCTTTAACATGTACATGTTTTCTATGATGTTAAAGAGAAAGGTCATTTCATAAAGATATTCGTCCATTTGACCCATAAACGAAATTGTAAGATTATTACATGTAGAAACAGTAAACATGCAATATTTCGAGGAAAGAAAGAGAAATACGAAATGTTCGAGGCTCTGAAAACCGAAAAAAAAAAAGATGTGTATGAAGTTAAGGTATCGTGTTGTATCTAAGAATATTTTTCCGAATGTACACAAAATTTGGAAAACCCCTTCTTTATTACTTAATCATCTAATTTTGTAAGTTACACTGTTTGTAGCTTTGATGTATGAGTTCATACACCCCGAAAAGGTATGCATTTACAGAGAGTGTATGAACCCATATCCTACAGCTTAAAATAATGTAACATTTATACCTCACCGACTCTTTTCTGTATTTTCTTTGGCATTTTTTTTTCATTTTTTTTTTCTTCAAAATTACAAAAACACTCAATTTTATCCGATCACTCTTCAACATGGAAATACAATACAAACAAATTGGCCAATGATCAAACAGTAATCCACAATACACAAACACTATTAGGAATATATTATGTTAAATCTATGTGCATTTTTTATTATAATCATTCATTATTGTTTTTAATTATCTTACCGCACTCCAGTATTATTAGTCACAACGAAGATTGACTGAATGTTTCCCTCATGCAAAATGCACCTTCAATGGTCCACTCAACGTGCATCTTACCTAACTTTATCGGCTGGGGAAAGATAAAAGAAATGCGTAATCACCCCTTTACTTCTTGACTATGCACGTACAAATTTATGACTTGATGAAAAATTAATTGACAGAAATTTAAATGGCATATTGAACAATGGTTTTTTCTTTGCCATGTGTAGATTGTATAGAATCTGAGCAACACTATTGTAAGAGCAAACAGAGGAAACCATGATCAAACCGTCCCTGGAAAGAGCTGTCTGATCTGGGTCTACAAACAGATTTACCGTTAAAACTATTAATATAAGTGCCCATGTAAACTTAGAGTGGGGTGGCAATCAGCCAAAAAGTAGCTTATTTAAGGTGGCCATTAAAGTAGAATAAGCAATGTTTATACCAAAATATTCGCCAATGTCTGTACTATATGAAACTTGCCAACGCCTGGTGCGGACTCGGAATTCCAAGATTGCGTCCAAGATGGCCGCCATAAATCGCAAGTTAAGTGTAAATTTGCAATATTAATTCTAAGGTTATTTCTTAATGTGCACAATGCTGAGATTTCGTATAATTTTATTCAGTCTTGATGAAAATAAAGTTCATGCATATTATTTGCATTATCATAGAAGCATCGATCATCTCAAAGATACATTTTATTAAAACTGTATCGTTATTTAAATCGTGAAAATGGGACAGAGTTTAGCGAATATTTTTGTATCCACTTATTAGTATCAGATATATGTTTAATGATATAATTGCTGCTAAAATTTTAATTTTATGCCGCTTGAATATTTTGCACTTACCATGACATATACATCACAGTTGTCCAAAAATCTCTGATTACAAAACACTGAAATTAACTTTCACTTCTTCAAAGTATTTTGCCTTTCGTTATTCTACTTATTAAGGTGGTTGTGGTCCGTAGGGAGCAAACATAGCTGCAAATCAAGAATCTTTGATGACCTTCCCAGGCGCAAGGTACTGGTCCAACGAAGGAGTCTTCGGGAGGGATCAGTATAAAATTGAAATAAGTTAAAATAATAAACTTAATAAGTATGATCTTATCGTAGTTAATGGGGTATCAGATAGTGGAAGCATTATTTTAAGGTGAGAACCAAGGGGGCTCGTTATATCGTTTGGGTAGGAAATATTCACGTTTAATCATTTTATAGTGTTACAATAACACATTGAGAGTAACATACTAATAACCATAGATATAGGGTTAAAAGAGTCCAAAACTCAAATCCTCCCCTTTCTCGTTCAACAGCTTATCAATCAATTTCAAAGATGGCCTCGTGAAAATTGCACGACGTATAGACTATAGATTTTTCTAACAGAAAAAAAATGTAACTTTTATGTTACTCCCGTGTGTGTTTCTCCCCGAAATTCCGCTTTACATTCTCGCAACCGTAATGATATTCCGTCTGATCTAAAACTCACTTTTTTAATATATGATAAATGCATGCAAAGACATAGAGATAGGAAACTCCTGTAGAAAGCCAGTGGATACTATTGTTTAGGCACACAGCAGATCATTGAATATTGCAAATTTTCAAAACTGTATGAAAAGATCATTGAGAAAGATGTAACAGTACTATAAAATAAATAAATTCTCTACTGCAAGGAATTATTTTCAGTTTGATTTATTTTAAAAAATCTTTTAAATTATTATTTAAATTCAACTAGTGCAGACGAAAAACAAAACATTTTACAGTTATCTCAATGCAGTTACTTTTCTATTTTACATAAAACATTTTTATTTCTTGATATCTTGACTTAATTTAGTACATAAGGTATCATTTTGATGTAATGTTCTGTTGTAAAATACAGTTTATTTTCACGTCTTCTATTTGAAAACGTGATTTTGCAAGGAAAGGACAATTTGTTACGTGCTTTTGTGAGATTAAGACTAGTTGTCAATCTTTGTTTAATAGGTATTTGATGCATGTCGGCATGCCGAAGTTAAACAAGATATGAGACATAGTTTTCATCTGTGTCAGAAATACACAAATGAATGACATAAAAGTTATGTGTATTCTGTCGGCTACACAATTGTGCAATATCTGGAAAATTGATTGATTTTTGAGGTCTGGTGTTAGATAACGGCGAGTTTTGGTTATCTTGGAATGTTAAACATTTCTGTGGCTGTTAATATTATACAGATAATTAATCGAACTTCAAGCTATCGACCTCACATATCATTCTTACATCAGGAATAACTGAAATGTGTATATTTACTAAACAATCAACTTTATCCCTTGTTTGGAACAGGAAGTCAATACGTATATAGCATGTTCGTACGCAACACTTAGATTAAAATTGATACCAGTGGGATAGATGGTCATATACGAGTCATCTCGTCTTTTTTGTAGATAACAGATTCCGTTTCAGTGTGTGTCTCTGTGTGTGTGTGTGTGTGTGTGTGATCCTTGATGCTCTACAGAAATTGGAAACTTCGACGGGTACTATAGTTCTTAATTTCTGTAGAACGACTACGGATGATATACTTAGCTACTTAGTGCTAGCTATAAGTGGCATTGCTACGTCACAATCAGTCTAGTTCCTGTCCAACTAATAATTGCATTTTATTGCATAACGAAAATGGAAGGAACTTCAGAATAACTATCAACATTTACCTGAAAATGAATGATTTAGATTTGACCTCATAAATACGCATGATTTACGGCACTGTTACACTTCGCGCGTGCATACACATGTTCGGGAATATGGGGAACATAATCCGGTTGCTGATACAAAAATTTGGATTTGGTTTAAGTTAGTTTTAAATAGTTATAAGTAGTCATGCATGAAAGCTGCAGAGAAAGGTTCCAAATTTACCCATATATCGTCCATTGAAAGCAAGAAGGGGTCATCAGCGTATATAAAAAGAAGACTGATGGCCCCTTCTGCCTTTCAATGGACGATAAGTGCCTTCATGTTTAGTTGTAAAGGAAGACATGACTTTATTTTAGGAGTTAAGGCCCTTTATCACTTTTTTATTACTACCTATATAGAGTAAATTTGAGAAATTCCCTATACATAGTAGCTAGTTACATCCGCATGTGTGATTCGGACCATGCCCAAACCACAATCGACCCTTGACATATGCTTCCCGTGTAGTAATTGACAACAAATTTGTTACATACAGCATGCTAGAGTTCTATACATTGCAATAACGGCTGCATTTTCGGTGCTCTTGTTTGTAACAGTGGTTCCATTGCAAAAGTAATTGGAAAGATCATTGTGAGAGTACGTTAATATGGACAATATTGCCCTTAATTAGAAATAAAAATGTGCCAATACTGATATGCGGCATTTACTTTTTTAATGATATAAAATATTGACATGCCATGATGACCCATGCCTTATCTTTTGATCGATTGGTATTGACAGCTTCAGTTACAGTGCTGTAATTGGTGTTTGACACATGATAAGCATTCCAGTATTGTGAATTTAAGGTAGCCCATCCATCATTAAATTATAATCATGGTCCTTCAAATGCTTGATAAGACTTCAGTACAGATGCAAGCATCCGTTGACTTGTAGTTATGGGCTCTTTTGATCGAAGTCTATAAAGGCTTGCATTTTTTGGAATTCCCACCGTCACTTGATGGACCATGATCACAATTTGATGGTGGATGGATTACCTTAATATTGCATCTTAAGCTTTAGCTGTTTCATCTTTAATGTGTAATATGATATATTCAATAAATTTATTAAATATGTCTAATATGTATGTTGGTAACTATAGACTAGTCCCTAGAATAAAAGGTCTTGCACAGTTTTGTATTAATTATTATTACAATTAATTAAACATGGTAAAAAAAAACTGAAAAATTTTTTTTAAAGGAAGGAAACCAACCCATTCATAGTGAGTGTAGAACTGGGCGTGGCGAGACACAGCCAGCATGATTCCTGTATAGCTCCACTTCTGTGAAGTGTGTGTGTGTGTGGGGGGGGGGGGGGGGGGGTGAAAATTGAGGTTTAACGTGTAAAATTAGTAGGACTGTGTACCCCTTTAAAAAAATTAAGGTTTAATCAATGCTTTTATGATGAAAATTTGCATTCGTATTTAACAAACACATTCGTTATAACAATTAGAACAAGAGGGCCATGATGGCCCTAAATCGCTCACCTGATTATAAATGAGCAACATATGTTGGATTTTTCATAATGACCTATTTTTTGACCCCACATGACCCACTTTCGAACTTGTCCAAGATTTTATGAAAACAGACATTCATGTGGCCTCTAGAGTGTTAATAAGGTTTTTCTAAGATTTGACCTCATGACCTACTTTTTGACCCAACATGACCCAAATTCGAACTTGTCAAAGATTTTATGGAAACAGACATTCAGACCAAGTTTCATGAAGATATGGCCAAATATGTGGCCTCCTCTAGAGTATTTACAAAGGTTTTTCTACGATTTGACCTCATGACCTACTTTTTGACCCCACATGACCCAATATCGAACTTGTCCGAGATTTTATGGAGAGAAACATTCTGACCAAGTTTCATGAAGATTGGGCAAAAATTCTGGCCTCTAGATTGTTAACAAGGTTTTTATCAGATTTGACCTCGTGACCTCTTTTTGACCCCACATGACCCAATTTCGAACTTGTTCAAGATTATATGGAGACAAACATTCTGACCAAGTTTCATGAAATTTGGCTAAAAAATATGGCCTCTATGGTGTTAACAAGCCAAATTGTTTACGACGCACGACGGACGAAGGGCGATCACAAAAGCTCACCTTGAGCACGTTGTGCTCAGGTGAGCTAAATATGACATTGGAAATCGTCATAAAGCTTTGGTTTTATACCTTAAAACCTGTTTAGAATAAAAAATTGATTTGAGTTTATCTTTATTGTAGGCCATACTTTAGAATAACACAAGGGGGTCTTGCACGAAGTTGGGTCATATTTCTCTATATATTATACATCCTCTTTTCGTACAGCCGGTCTCTCAGTGTAAATAGTCATTTCTGCGAGAGGACGAGGTTACCCGATGCAATAATACCACTAAACAAACTAATAATGTATCTTCGGCCACAAGGAATTCTGTAGATATCGTCAATTTCGTCCGTTAGCGATCTTTCACTCTATCATGAGTCATTTTGTGACTCCTCACTGTACGGTATAGACCATTTCACCAGGGGTTCGGCAATACTCGGTAAAATTCGCTAATTTAAACTGACTTATTAGTGACTGGGCAAAAATCTCAAGTATATGTTTATTTTTCATTGAAAACTGTTTGGAATTCTTCGCTAGCAGGTAGATTATGTGGTTCGGGAGTGCTCGTTGATTTACGTATGTTTACGTGTCATTTCGGAGTGACCTTAGATTGTGGTTACGAAATTTCTGTGCCTGAAATGTGCGCTACTATTTCCGCGATGCACATGCGGATGCCTAGCGGGCATCGTTTGGATCAAGTGAAGCGGTAAAACAAAAGTCCCGAAGACCCAGCCTCGTGGTGACCTCTTCCACATCTGATCGCGTGACGAACATCCAAAGTAGCTATATATGAAATACTGGTTAGTCAACAATGTCCATCAGATGACTTTCTCCCGATTAACGACATACGTATTTTGTTCACGTGTTTAAAAAAATCGTTAAGCTGCTATGATTAAAGTTCCCCTGTAATCATCGCATTGTATGACGAATTACTGCACGCGGAGTTATAAAGATAATCTGATTACGCTTGATCTCTAGCATCTTGAGAATATACTAATGCACATGCATTCAGAGGAAAATATATGTTGAAAGGGGTAGGTAGTCGGGACACATGCCACTGATGATACTGAAATATTTAATGTGATTGAAAACGCACTGTGATGTGGTGAAATTTCAGGGATACTAATTAGGAAATATATATCAAATATAGCAAACACTTAAAACAATATTTATTTTCCAATGTATATATTAGTTCATATATACATATATTTATATCTTTTATATCTTATATAATACATTATGATGGATTACAAATGCTACAAAAAGAAGTATGTAACATGGCGCGAAATGGAGTAATGGCCCGCAGGAATTCAGGCTCATTCTGCTTGAAATAAAAAAAAAATCGTAATGCTTATTCTAATCTAAAACTAAAATTCGTCTTTTTGTGTAATGAAGGTCGATATTTGACGACTGTTTGATAAGAATGTTGACATACGAACTTCCCAATTTCCAAACATATGGCCATGTTTATATTCCTCAAACTCGCTGTATTTTCAAATGTATACCAAAAAGGGTTATTGATAGTCATTTACAAATCAGTTATATGCAGTTATAAGAATTTGTAGTTTCCAACTAAACTGAATCTTCCAGTCATGTGTTCGTGCATTTATCACATAGATTGTAGGATAAGAGGCTATTCTCATTTTCCAGATTCAAAAACAGAAACGTCAGCTGCCCCTTCTATTTCCATAGTTACGAGCAGCGTTACAGACCCATGGCGTCCATCTCCCTGCTCATCTGACACACAGCACATAAACCACAGAAGAGGAGCGTCATGCAGTCTTCACATATTCCGCCCTAAAATCATTAAAAAAACATTATAATCAACGTTTTCACCACTATCACTATTAATTGGACCACTTACATCATCATCATCATCCTCATCATCATCATCTTTGTCGTCATCACCATCATTATCAACATCAACAACATCATCGATATGGTCGATATCATTCATAATACACAAAAACATAAATATACCGTTTTTGAACAAGTTTGCAAGCAACGGACAATGTAAAATAGTATATTAAAAATTAAACAAAGGCGAAACATACCCGTATACCACCAAGGGTTCGAATCCTGGTCCTCATGTTTAGTAGAGAGGCAGGGACACAGCAGGGCACGCAACAACATTCGCCCAGGCGGCTGTTTATCTGATTGATGACGCAGGACAGGCAGCAGAACGTACAAAAAGCTGCAACAGTACAGCCTCTAGATTATACATGCCGAATCAGAAGGTCGTGGTTCAATCCCTGACCACGACATATCAAGGTATTGGCATGGCTCTATTGCTTGGCGCTCAATATATAATGGTAGTTCAAGGACTGGTTGACCCGGTGTCATGATAATGCGATTAGTTTTTGACTTTTTGTATCTTGCCACAAGTCTATGGCGTGATACTGCAGTGTGGCAGCACTTTGTCTATCTCAAGAAGATATATAGTCTCCGTTTGACTGAAATACTATCGGCAGGACGTTAATAAACAAGCAATCAAATATACATACTTCTGCCGTAGAAAACCAAATAGCCAATAGTTTAATCATTAAATCAACACTGTGCGTCGACTTTTAACTTGTGTTTACCTTATTAAGGTAAAGACCCTGTAATGGTTCCGCTACGTCTTGGACCACTTTACCTCTACCAAGATAACCAAGGTACCTAAAGGAAACCTTGGTTATCTCCTTGAAAGGCCATTAGGTCCGAAATGTAGCGGAAGCATTACAGGGGACCTGTCCGAGTGCAAAAAAAAAAGAATATTTTCTTTGCTTCTTCATTTTGATTTTAAATCTTTCAAAATTACTAGAGCACATACTATCTCCATCGGCCCCAGTGACCGGGTTGTTAGAACGCCCGTCTTTTAACCGAGAGTCCATGGGTTCGATCTCCGGTTGCGACATATCAAAGTCATAAAATGAGACTAAGATATCAGAACACCAAAAACACAATCCTCTTATATTCACAAATTGCTTGGGTTTAACAAACAAGCAAACATTAACATTAAATGTAAATATTTCTTTTAAAGACGATCGCAACAGTTTCATCATCATTTTTTCAAACCATTCAGAATTTCCTGATTCTTTGTATATTGATAGTATATTATCTGATCTACCCAAATATGAAATAAAAACAGGGGGTCACGAGCCTTAGAAAAAAATATGAGTGTTTTTATCAATACATGTATAACCCATATAGCCGTATTTATGATAAGATTTTACCTATGAAAACAAAGTCTATTTATATTTTTCAAATGGATCACAATTAGTAACTGTTATGTTATCATATTGATGAAATATGAAAGTTTATGTGTTACATATGGCTAAAACAAACATTTATTTTGAAAAAAAGTATTTGTTTTGAACTTATTATTTTTTTTATGTTCAAACATTTAGATTTTTCAATGAATGCTATTAAGGTACTTATCTATAAGATAAAAGCTTTTTAAAAAATAGGTCTCCGGGTTATTCTTTAAGAAAATACATTTTAAATTTATGGGTGGGGAATTTACTAAAGGGATATTTAACTTAGGAGAAGATAAATATTTATTTATATAAATATTTATGGGCATGTACACTTACTACTGACTCCCGAGTACATTTCACACAGGCATAACGCTTATGCGCTGCAGATTCTGTTTTTCCTTACCGTGTAAAACAGTTTTCTTTTAATGGCGTAACGACAGTCGTCGTGATAAATATGTACGTACAGTCGACAATTACAGCATTTTAATCCTAAAACCGATTCAAAAACGGTTGGTAACAGTACTGAAAACGTTCCAGTTGAAATAAAACACGCAGCCCGATTTCAATCATCTAGCGTTTTTCGGCGTAGCTGTATAATTTCGATTTCAACTCGCATCTTAAACCAATCAAATGTACGCTAACAGCGGTAAATAATTCTAAGCTGAATAAAAGGACTCCTGTTATTGGTTAACGCATCGTTATGGACTATAAAATTACTGTAAATAAGGGGTGCAGCTTGTATATATCATTCAGCTTGGTGTTATTACTTTTCTTTTTTATGTAAACATGAAAGTGATTTCAGTAAGTTAAATACAATCCTTTTCCATCAATTGAGGAATGCTACTTTGTGAAAATGATTTAAAACAACAAAAAAGAATCCACCATGTTATGACATGAAACCCCTTAATTACTATGTATATTGAATTCTTCCAGCCTGCCGAGATGCTCTCATTGAAACTTAATTCGCCAAAACCAAAACAACTAATAACGCTTTTATATCATAATTGTCATATGCAATAATGATATGAACAAATATCAAACAAGCCTATTTACAGATATAATTTTTTGTATTACCGTCTATAAATAAGTATATTTCATAGAAAAAATACTGAACTATTTCTAAAGCGTACTAAATTTGTTGTGCGTCGGTGTTTCGCGCGCTTTTCCTCTGAATGTTCTAGAAGTCCTTTATCAATGAATCTATGCTTTAAGGTGCTGATCATTAATGTATATGCCTGTATAAACTATTTTGATACAGTTTACAACTGATAAAATCAGACCTGAACAAGCTTTTGTCAGTAAGAAATAAAATAAAGGTGAAGAAAAAATTGTATGTCCTAACTACAACGAGCAGATAACTGCTCATTACATGATCAGCCTGGAACTAAATTAGGTTTTATGTAGCGGATTATCATAGATTTTTTTATAGTTCATAGGATAATTTATAACATTACACTGCTTTTAAATAAGAACATTTGGAGGTACTCTGAAATATTTGTTATATCAAATCATTTCATATTCTGATTTTAATCATTTTACAATTTTTTATGGTGCAGGTAAGCCTGTTTACGAAATGTCTTTTGTATAATATTATTTTTTTTTTTTTGAATAATTAACATTATTTTAAAATTGTACTTTTTTTGCTACATTCCTGTTGTTGTACACATCTCGTGGACTATTTTCTTATTTGCAAAATAAACCTTGTTAAAAACATTGCCATTCATCATTGTTCACTACCAAAATTAGACATGTTTTTTTACAATTATTTACAACAATGCTTTTATAACCTATCATAACATTAGAGTCTTTGAAATGTGTTAAGCATATATTTCCATTTATAAGTTTCTTAATTAAAGTATATTTATGCATGAATGAAAATCTCGTTTTTCTTTCATCCTACGCCGAATATCTTTTTTACAGATATTTCTTGTTTTATTTAAACGAACGTTACTATATTTGCATTACCGGTGAAAGTGTAAAATTTATTCGTGTGTGATAATAGATTTGCGGCGATCGTCTTTAAACGCTATCGCTTACCGTTTCCTAAATTTTCACAACACCCGAAAAGACCAGTGGTCCAGTCTCGATGACCTTTGACATTACCAAGGAGTAGACTGTTTGCTTGTAATGCGGTCGTTGGTTGAATTGTGATGATGTTGGTTTGATGCGTTGCATTCGGGACAGTATGGATGTGTTGCCCAGTTCCGAATTGTACGTTTGGACCCGGACCACTGTTCCCGTGATCAACGACTTGTGGTACTGGATCAACGACAGGCTGCACTGACGTCATCTGCCACATGAACACGTTTGAACGATCTTAGAGCATATACACATGGTGATATTTTGATATTCAAGAGTTGCCAGTTTATTTTTTTTTTATTTTTATTTTTTTTTTTATTTTCGTCAGTTTAGACTCTTTGAAATTCCTTTACTCATCAATCATCATTTCAAATGTTACTTGGTCAAGGGACGTAACTCTTATTTACTTTTGACTAAGTTGCAACATGGCGAAATACGAATCAAGTAAGAGTGTTATATTTTCTTTGATTATTAGAGCAGCAATATAGACATGTTTCAGATCAACATAACTGTAGATTAATTAAAAACCTAATGCAAAAGAACAAACAATTCTATCGCAAAATAAATTATTTTATCACAAAATAAAATATTTTGATATTTATCCCGGAGCTGAAACTGTGTGACGACAGCGAAAAACTGTCTACTCAGGAAAATGAGCATAAATTGTTGTGTTTTATTCTTGTAGAATGGCATCGGTTGTTTTGGATGCATTGTATGTTTTCATTATCGGGTAGGATGGCTAGATTGGTATCACTCATTATTCCGTTCGTATAATTCAGCTTAGGTGGCGAAAAGGCGTTGCATTCATTGTTTTTTTTACCCATGGGCTACAGGGGTGTATGAACCCATACCTTAAAGCTTAAAACAGTTACTGTATAACATTGAATATTACCATTTTAAATCTCAGATCTTTCCCTATAATCTACCGAAAATTTAAAAGCCTATCCACTGCATCAGAGAACGTTTTTTAACTATCCAAAAAATGCAGATCCTCAAGATAAATGATTCAATCACATATACAAAATATAACTCGGTGTGAATTTACACGGGAGGGAGGGGCGGGGGTAAAAAAAATAATGCACATAACTGCCGCATTTAAAAAAAAAAACAACAAAAAAAACCATTATATAAGGTTTTTAATGCAGCAGATTTTCGGTCAAAGCAACGTACCGGGTACCTTTAAATTAAACTTGAGTGTGTTGATAATATTTTGTAATCATGTTAGCAAGATAGCAAATTATTTATACAATGCCATACGTATCAACAGCATTAAAATACATTCAATATATTTTTTATATTTACTTTATAAAGACACTTTAACAATATATGTTTATGTTAAAAATGAGTAGTTTAAATTATTATTATTATTATTATTATTAACTTACTGCACTCCTGTATTATTATTCACAACGAATGTGGGGTGAATGTTTCCCTCATGCAAGATCTACTCTTACTGGTCCACATCTAACCGGTTCCGTAAGATAAGAGAAATGTTTTATTTCAATAAAACGAAGAGCTTGCATATTTCTTGACTGGACATGTCTTTCCTTTTTCGGAAAATTGATTCGATCGATATTCTAGATAACGTTCAATATTGCATAAACGCAGAAGTAATAAAATATACCGTTGAAACTACATGAATTAAGTTGTTTGTTGCTTTTTTATCTAAAATATAGTTCATGATATATTTATGTAAAATTGCAATTAATTAATTCTGAGATTATCGTTTAATTTACAACATGCAAAATCTTTCTCCTAATCTGTTTTAGTCTTTATTCAAAAAGGAAGTTCATAGTAGCAGCGCCCCCATTTTAAAGACTATATCTTAAAACCAAATTGTGGTTCATGGGGAGTCGCTGAATTTATGGGAAAATGGGTCTGATTATATTGATTTTTATTAGATTGTGTTCAATCTTTATTTTTAATTTATAATATCAATAGGATAAAACCGGGTCATTCATGGCAATGAGATTTTATTCACTTTGGATAGTTTGCTTTAAAACTATGCTATAATCCTATAAGCCTATATACATGACAGTTTTGTTATATATTAACTTTCACTTTTGCAAGGTAGAGAGTGTTTCGTAACCTTTTCCAAGAGGGTTGGTGGGATTAGTCTAAAGTTTAAATAATGTCATTCCTGATCGGCATGCCAGGTTAAATCCTGGCAAACACGACCACAGCTCAATGTCAAAGGGGTCTCGCACGAAAGACGAACGTTTAGTGTTTACTTCCTTGAACTGGAGTGACGTTTGCCGCATACCAGCCAAATACCGCATGAGCTCATCGTTGTTACGGGATATCAGACAGTAGGAGCAGTAAAATTGGACAGCATTGATCTGACAGGAACCATTAATCAACAATTATTGAAATAGGGCTCATAAAAATTGCACGCTAATGTAGCCAATACGCCAATACATTTTTTTTTTACAAAATAATATGACATGTAAGTTACACCCGCGTGTTTTTCTATGGAGGCTATTTCGTTGCCAAAAATCCAGCCTTGTAATCATGACAATTTATACTTCGGTTCAACTAAACAGATTTTTAAAAGTATAAACGTTTATCCGAGAGGTACATATTGTGCTCGTTTTGTTCGTTTTGATTATTTCGATTTAACTAGTAACGTTTTTACTTCTAGAATGTAATTTGGTAACATGCAGCTAAGATAAAATGCAAATGATATTTATTATTTTTCAAACTCAAATTTACGAAATGTACAACGACATACACGACACGTTTTACGTTGTACATCACGACGTTCGAGAATGGAGCCGCATCAGATAACACTCTCAGGTTTACAACTGCATACTTGACTTTTACATTTCTACGCGATTAACATTTGTAGACGATTTTGCAACTTCCATATATGGCAGTATCACGGAAATAGGCGAAGATTTAAAGGCGGAGTCAAATTTCACGAGCGGAAAATAAAGAGAGGTAACTCTTACACCATGATAAATCGGTTAGTACAGAAAGATTTCGCATTTACCTGAGTCTGAAAATGATACTTTGTAGATACAATAATTTTATATACATCAATTGTTAATCATTATACTTACCTTTGGACTCTTTTTTAATTAATTTTTAAAAATGAAATTTACATTAGAAACTGCATAGATTTTTTTTTCGCTTTTTTCTTATCCAGTCATACCCTAGTATTTAGGTTATATTTGTGATATAGTAATTAAATGTTACTTAATATTACTGGGAAAGGCAGCAGCCAGAATTTGGCCTATAAAAATTATTGTATAGATCTATCTGTAGCAAATCTCCCATCTGTTTTTACTTGAAAATTGGACTATAGTAAAGCAGCAACTTAACTGAACCTTAAATATCAATTTGATTTATTCCTTCTATAAATATGTTTGTTTTGCATAAAAAAAATCTTGATTTATAGTCAAGCAGTAATTTTTACTGTCTGGAAAACAAAAACCCATAAAGAGTTGGATTAAGACACAGACAGTTGATGGCATGAAATTAATCAATCTGCAGGTATGTATATGAACAAACACAGAGATTCAAAATAATATTGGAAGTCAGACACTTTTTTTGCATTTAAAACATTAATATACTAGGTGACAAGCAAAGGGTAATTTCTATTAAAGCAGGAGATATCTTATATCTTTATAGAACATCTCCTGATTAAAGACATAATGAATACTTCAACTTGAACTTTATACTGCCAATAGTCAATATTGACTACTTAAGGCACCTTAATTTTGGATGTGTTCTTGAATTATTATTCAAAAAATTGAGTCCGGTACACCTTAGCTCTCTTTGTGAAAATTATGCATTGTTTTTCTGAAAATTGTGAATAAAAAAATCGACTTTTTTTTATGAAAGTGGCATTGAGCGCGAATTCACAACACCAATAATGGCAGTGGCTAGATATTAAATTTTGAAAAAAGCTCAATTGTGGTGAAGTGGGTTCTCATATCATGTGACTTTGGTGGCTCGACTAAAAAAACATCAAAGTTAAAATCCTGGCCAGGGATATATAAATCTAAATATAAATTTACACCATGCTGCGCTTATATTGCTGGCTTTACAATGTAGGTGGGGTATGTTTCAAAAACTAATCTTTTTTATATCTTCTGATGTTGATTCAATACCTGCATACAATGTCACTCATGCAACTGAAACACATGATGCTTAGTAAATAATTGTGATACTGTTTAATTCTCTAATGCATTTACCTTGAATGTGTAGACCTACACGCTGCAACACTTCCCTTATTCGTACATGGGAGATAACTGCGTGGAGATTTGCCAGTCGTTGTCGGAAAATACCGAAAGTGAGCGGACAATTACGTTTATTTACGATGATGTAGTGGGCGGGGAAATGGGCGGAGCTTATTTATCGACATTGCAAACGTGTAAACCTGGATTAAGCTGAGCCGAATCATGATGGTCGGACAATGTAAAGTTGCGAGCGTTAAAGTAAGAAGGCGTTTTGTAGTTTATCAAAATGCATTTTGTTGAAATACGTATTTACAATGTTGCATCGGCAAATTCAGTCCAAGAATGTATCTCTGGAGTTTAAATTCTAAGAAATTCAAATGAATTGTGTATTTTGTCGGAAAATAAACTGTTCAACTCAGATCAACAAGGCTGGATTTTTGGCAACGAATAGCCTCCATATTTTTCAGCCACAGATGAAAACTGTAACAGACAACCGTAATGTTGATCCGTTCCCTTTAAAACTCAAGGTTTTCGTGCAAAACATGCGCATGCAACATTCAAAAAGTAAACATGTATGAAGTACTCGAAACTGTTCATATAGGATTAATTTATGCATGTCAACAGAGACAGATAAGGTGTCGGACAAATTTCAATAAACCTTCCATTAAGTTTGAGTTTGTAAGGGGTGGTTCGTTGTACGTGTGGTTGCGATGACACAGACTTCAATATTGACTAATCTTTGTTATACATTTTCACCTTGTGAATGACATTAAAGTTATTTGTCTGCCGGTTAAACGTCTGTCCAGTTTCTAGAAGATATCTGGAAAATTGATTGATTTTTGAGTTGTTAATTCACGGTGCATAACCATATCAGAGGTCTCTCTGCAGAAATCACTTTATCGGCAGGGTCTCTGCGATGGCACCGCGGTCATTGTGCAAACGCAGAGCGGCTGTCGATATAGCGATTTTTGCGGAGAGACAGCCGATATGGTTAATATGGAATTCAACTTGGGTCATCTACATATTCGCCTATGAATGGAGGAATCCTAAACGCGAAAGTACGATGACGAACACGCGAAACAACGATAATGAAAACCCGAAAATACGATGACGAAAACGAAAATTACGATGATGAAAATGCGATATAATTTCGCGTTTTCATCATCGTTACTTCGCGTTTTCATCATCGCGTCTTCGCGTTTTCGTCATCGTACTTTCGCCTTCCAGTATGCATGCAGTGCCAAATCTAAGTAATTTTGAGTGAGACTATGCCTATAACGAAATAACCATCTTATTTATTTAGTCTTACATGTTCTTAGACTTCAGACTTAGTGAATAAGCAGATAATTGTGTTTTACGGCTTATTATGAAATGATTAAAGGTAATCAGCTTTAGCGAGACAAATATAGTGTACGCAAATGATATATTCCGTCATATAAAATCTTCAAAACTATATATCAATTAATGAATGTTATTTATTTATTTATTTATTTATTTATTTATGAAAGATAAAAAAAATATTTCTGTAAACTCTCTCTCTCTACATGGACTGCCAATATAGAGACTGCCATACAGACAACTGTTATTATTTTCAGCTAAATATACATGTCTGATTAAAATATTTTTTTTATTTTTTTATACTCAGTGTATAGAGATGCAACGTTATGTTAATTATTTCTACTATCTACAGGTCCGGATCCAGGAATTTCAAGCTGGATGGGGGGGGGGGGGGGGGGGGGGGGGCACAATCTGATTGGGTTGTGAGCGCTAGGGGGTCCGGGGGAATGCTCTCCTTGGAGAAAAAAAACGTTTCTAGTATGATGGAGATGCATTCTGAAGGGTATCTGGTGGACAAAAAGCTTTGTCTTACGGTAGTCGCACACACTAATGCATCCCCTCCAGTTGATAAACGACCATAAATAGGCAAAATTAGTATCAACTACTTTGAAACTCGGGGTTGTGGGTTCAAATCCCAGTATGGTAACACTTTTTTCTTTATATTCTTCTCTTTGGTCATTATATCTGTATCACTCAGATCAAATTTAGAAAGTTTTTTTTTATTTAGGTTACAGTACATATTGAATAAATCATGCTAAGTTTAAAATTCAATATGGTACTTGGTATATTGAAGGACAAAACACTCAAAACCACTTGGTAAAATTTCTTTTGGCAATATCAAGTAAAATATATCGTAGAAAATTTGGGTAAACTTTGAAATATTTATCTCAGTTATATAGATTTTAGTGATAGAGTTTTTGAATTTAAAATAATTTCAGCTGTGACATACCCGAGGGTTGTGGGTTCGAACCCCGTTGGTTTTTCATGACTTATCTAGGCTCAAAGTACTGGTGGAGCACAGGAACCGTCGAGAGATTAGAATAAGTTACAGGAACCGTCGAGAGATTAGAATAAGTTACAAGAACCGTCGAGAGATTAGAATAAGTTACAGGAACCGTCGAGAGATTAGAATAAGTTACAAGAACCGTCGAGAGATTAGAATAATAAGTTACAGGAACCGTCGAGAGATTACAATAAGTTACAAGAATAAGTTACAGAAACCGTTGAGAGGTTACAGGAACCGACGAGAAATTAGAATAAGTTATAGGAACCGTCGAGAGATTAGAATAAGTTACAGGAACCGTCGAGAGATTAGAATAAGTTATAGGAACGTCGAGAGATTAGAATAAGTTACAAGGAACCGTCGAGAGATTAGAATAAGTTATAGGAACCTCGACGTAAAATAATTCAATTTCAATTCTCCATAGTGCCCATTAGGTCGCGACCCCTTAAAAGTAGATAATATATTTTTAAGCTCGAGGGCAATGGATATAAGTCTAAAGACTTGATCGATATAATGATATTGCTGGAATCGAAATTTATAATTTAGCGTATAGCTGTGGAAAACAGCTGTGTAATTGATTGTCTTCGAACCTTTTTCGGCACTACAGTTGTATTTACCAATAAAAACATATCCATGTCCAAGTTTCATATGGTGCTACCTGCACCCTTTATTCAACTTGCTGCAAGACTAGCTTGCGAGTTCGAATCCAGCTGGAGAACTTTTTTTAATAATAATAAATCTTATTCCAATTTACCTATGAAAATACATTAATTGAATAAATAAGTAATTGATTATATTATTTTTCCTTGGCACAATACAGTAATGAAGTATTTCATATAAACTACTGTGCTCGAGTTAAAAAAGAAAAAAAAACGTATCAACAAAAAAATATTGGGTTATATTCTTAATTTCGAATAAAAACATTGCAATCCTATCCTTGTGCCTTTAATTTTCTTCATTTAAATATATACATGCACCCGTATAAATCTTAAAAAATGTTACGACTGTGACATTCATGCCCTAAATTGGTGTATAGTTAGTGAAGCTGAAAGCGTCTGGGCATAGTCACGTCAAGTGATGTTGCCAGATGGCAGCGGATGCTCTGTCAGCAGGGGGTCTCGGAAACAGCAGGGGCGTGAGGACTGTACTGGTGGAGAACTATGTTTCAATAAAGGGCTCACAATATGTATTTCCACTACTAAATACAATAATTTACCCAAATCACGACAATTTCATTGAAATATAGCCTAGAAAATTGTATGACCAAGCCAACTTGATGGGGGGGGGGGGGGGGATAGACTCTTGTTCGGCAGAGCCCCTTTGATGAAATAATCTCAAATGCGAAAACACGAAAGTACGATGACGAAAACGCGAAATCACGATGACGAAAAACGCAAAAGTACGATGTTTTATACACACGGATGATATCGGACTTCAAGCTATCGGCCTAAAACATAATTCTTACTCAATGCATATATTTATTGGACAAGCAAACAAAGAACAGGAAGCCAAGACGCATAGCATGCTCGTATCGCCTAGATAAGAAATGATACCAGTGGGACAGATGGTAATTTATTATTCACATGAAATCATTCGTTTGTGAGTCGAACAAGGTATTCATTTCTCCACTATCTTACCAATAGGGAGCAGACCTGTTATGTTTTTTGTTGTTTTTTTTAGAATTCCAATGGACTCAGCCTTTAGTCGCAATGTAATTCAAATTCCCTGAGGAGGAATGTACATGTATATTATTTATTTGTATGTCGGCTAATTTATTGTGCGTGGGTGTAGTTGTTGTTTTAAAAATGTGGACGTTTATTATTGTTACATTATGCAGGTTTATTGTTTATATATATATATATATATATATATATATATATATATATATTAACTTTTTTATAGATTAAATATATAAAAAAGATTTGCAGTTGTTTTTTTTGTACTCTTGCCGAAGTATAAGATATGTCTTGTTTTAGATAAACTATTTGATTAGCGTCTTGATGTCGGTGGCTCAGACTACGCACTGATTTGATATCTCTTTTTTCTTTTCTTTTTCTGAATTAATTAAAGACCCACGGCCTTTATAGTCAGTTAAGGCTAGGCATTATAAATGTGTGGCCTTAATTTTGAATTTCAAGTAAAGTAATTTATTTTTGGAAAAATGTCTGTGTAGAGGCGAAGTTTAGAGTCAACAACATCAATCAACAACAATATATGTTGAACTTATATCATACTAAGTGCAATGCGGTAGTTAATGGTAAATGTTTAGATCAATTCATTCAGAATGGTGTAATGAACATATCTACGTTAGTTAAACAACGTTAATATAATGAAAAGTTTACAAATGACAAATTAAATAAGCATGTACGTGACTTACTACTTAATTACAAAGAGGAGGCAGTCCGCAACTGGCAGAGACCACAAACACAAGATGACATAAACATGGATGAAAAATCAACCCAAAGTATAACATTAACCTACAATTTCAGAATGGGAATACCAACATTGACAACGTTGTTGTTAATTGTAATGTCAGGAAGGATTTGTGCAGCAACGTTAAATGTCGCACAAACGCTATATTTCGCACCTGACGTTATGGTGTCACACCACTATCAAAGTACTTCCGGGTCGTAGGGTGCTGAAGTAGTACCTAATGAAAAATGAAAGGGTGGACATCAAAGTCATATTTTCCCCCAGAAAACACTGAATAACTGCAACACATTTAGCCTGTGTGGTGAGATACATGTATTTTTGACCAACAACTTGCATTTAATAGTTGTATTAAGGGATTACTTTCCTACAGGATGTTGGGAGAGCTTCAGAGGTAATGCGGCTCAGAGGTCATGTTTGTTTTGGAAATTTTGACAGGTAGCCGGGAAATGTGAAATTTGTGAAACGCCAATTCCTTAATGATATATTTTTTGTGTGCCTAAATCTGTTGATTTATGAATGGTCTACATGAAACTAGACCAGAAATATTCCAACGAACATTTGGAAAGTAGGAACAGGCCTCGAAAGTCGGCCAAGTTACTATAGATTATATAGGGACAAAAAGTAGTGGTGTGACACCTTATATGTCGCAAGGCTGACGCTAAATGTCGCAAACAACACTAAATGTCGCAAACGTGATTCTAATTATGTCGCATCTGTAACGCCAAAATGTCGCAAAAAATGCACTGCCGCTATATATCGCTACATCAACGCTAAATGTCTCACTACTTATAAGTGAAAATTAATAATCCTACAGAACAAAATACTACAGAATCGCAGTGCAAGACAATCGTTCATATTCATTTCGAGTTGTTTCCCTTTTGAATAGGCAAGAGTGGAATCTCTTGGAGACTAAAGTCAACAGAACAAACACACAGAGCAATTAAGGCATGTTCAAACGGAACAGTTAGGGTAAGTACACGCGGAACAGTTTGGGAAGTTCACGTGGAACAGATTGGGCAAGTTCACGCGGAAAAATATGAATTTTTATACTCTATCTTTACTTCTTTTGTTTCTTCTTCCCCCCTGGAACAACATTGAATGAAAAATTGGTCTGGTATATGCACGTTTTACAAGTTAAAAGTAAAAATGATTATGAGCTCAGTGGATGAAATGTAGGTCCTTTTCAAAACATAAATAAAGAACATAAAATAGAATAAATTATTACGAAGTAAGAAATTAAGTTAAACAGGAAATAAAATAAAAAGATAATTTTGATTTTCACCACAGGGTTTCGAGCCCACGCGGAGTGATACTGACAGGAGTGGTAAATGGAGTCGCTACCATTGCGCCACTTTGGAGCCTTATTGTAGTTGGAATTAGAACACCTATAACATTATCCTTGAGCTGTTTAATAAAAGGATTCCATTCCGTTTAAAAAAATACAAAAAAAAAAATAAAAAATAAACTTTATTTTGTTATTACTGAGTTAGCTAGTTGTATTTTGTTAAGCTTCTGGATAGTAAAATAACTCTGTATATAACATAATTAAACGAAATAATAAATACTCAAAGAAATATATTTATTTTCATGAAAAACAAAAATGAATGTAGAACCAATTTAATACCCGTTCGAAAGATATCACAAGTGAGGTATATAAAGTGTGGATTATGAGAGACGGAAGTCAGGCCCCAAGTAAGTTTCTGCACAAAGCAGACTTTCCCTAACGTTCGTTTAAGGCGAACTCAATCGGCCTTTACCGTTGTGCGGTTTAGGTCTCAATACAAGCATGGTCCTGGTCGTGGGCTCTCATGCGAAGTTTTCATTTTTCTTACTCTAAATTCATTTTAATCTTTCTTGCTACATAGTATCTTTCATTTCTTTCTTTTGACCCCTTCTCTCTTTCTTAAAATAATACAGCCACTCTGCTCTTCACTAGCATTTCTCCCAATAGGTTTTTCTTTTATATCTCTCCTGCAATGTCTCTTTCTTGAAAATAAGTCGTACATCCATCTCTTCACACACTTTCTCCTTCAAAGTCTCAGCTTACATTTCATCTTTCCCCAACAATTTCCCTCATTTTATTCTGTATATTCATTAGGAAGCCGGCCGCACGTGTGTTAATGTTTTCAGAGGAGACACTGGGGAATATAAAAATGTTTTGAGGTACCTGTAGAGAATTGAAAAAGGGAATAGTTTATGAAATGGAATGACTGTGTTATTTGAAGAAAGAAGGATTTCCAGAGGGAAGAACTTGCTCGAACTGTTCCGTGTGAACTTGTCCCAATTGTTCCGTTTGAAATTCCTCTAACTGCTCCGTGTGTGCTTGTGCTGCTTACTATAGTCTCCGTAAGATTTCACGATTTTTAAAGGGAAACAACTCGAAATGAATATCGAAAATGAGTATTACCGATTGTCTGGCACTGCGATTCTATCGCCCCACCAGCCCTATCATTGCTTTGATTTTTATCTTGACATTATATAATGTCAAATATTTTTTAATTCTTAGACATTAAGACAATTACTCTCAGTTTAAAATTAAACCTAGCGGACAGTATTACGGATGGTTTACGAAGACATGAAAAAGTGCATAACGGCGTATGTTTTTGTGTAATACCCCCTTCACATACACGGATTTTCTTACGAGTCCTTACGGATTGCCAACTCGTAGTCAATCGCAAGCATCCGTAAATAGCTCGTTGGTATCCGTTAATAACTCGTCACAACTCGTAGACAATCTTGAGGATCCGTGAGAAGAGAGGTAAATTTTTTGACATGTCAAACATTTTCTTGCGATTGTTCACGGATTACATTTTCCGTAAAGAACTCGTAAATAACTTGTAACAATCCGTAAGTATCGTAAACCGGTCGCAACAACACGTAACCCTCCGTAAACTACTCGCAAGAATCCGTAAATGTCTCGTTAACAATTTGTTTTACGATTTGTTACGGTTAGTTTACGATTTGTTTACGGATTATTACGAGTGCTTAATGATGAGTACGATTTCATTCACGTCGTGCTACAATAGTTTTACGGATTGTTAAGAGTTATTACGAGCACTTTACGTATAGTTACGAGTACTTTACGAATACATACGTATACTTTACGATTAAGGACAGGTATAGAAGCTGCAAAATCGAACAGTTCCTTTCAGTTGTTATCAAGACGTCAAAGAAGTCAGATCTCTAATATAGTATACAAAATCTACAAGCATGGTTCCAAAGAAGAAGGCAGTCAACAGGAAGAAGAGTTGTCGAATGATGATACATAGAGAATTGCACATTTTTTTGCAAAAAACATAAGGACTCGTAAACACTCGTAACTAACTCGCAACTATTCGTAACAACACGTTAACAGGTCGTAATTTACACGTAAAAAAGCTGAATACACAAAACCGCAAAACGACAAATCGTAATGATTCGTGTACTTTTACGATTTGTGCCATACGTAAGGATTCGTAAGAAAAATCCGTGTATGTGAAGGGGGTATAAGGGTATATGTTTATATACAGGAGCGTCCTATCCAATAAAAATCCAAATAGAAATAATACATTTTGAAATTGTGATTTTCTCTTTTTTCCCAGCCGCTCTTCAAGACAGCAGAACATCTGAGAGTATACACATTATTTCAAATCATCCATATGTTCACAAATAGATGTAAAATAAAACCTTAATATGTAAAAATATGTTTTAGTAAAAAATACTTTAGCCTAGGACGGTAAGTGTCTATGAAAGTCAGCAATAAGGAATAAAGGCACATTATGCTTCCAAATGCAATATGTAATATTCTTCGAACAAAAAAGCAAAATGTGTGCTACAGACTTGTTACGAGATGCAAAATTCCTTATTATCATATAAAATGTATACAATGTATAAATAAATTTTCCATAGACACTCCGTATGTCTCTGTTAACGAATCACGAGTGCATAAATTGGTGACGTAGCAGATAAACAAATTGTGATTTCAAATTCAAATTATTTCCGTGAAACAACAGAATTGTCTTTATCTAAATGCCAAGAAATCCTAATTATATGCATGTCCAAAAAAGGTAATCGTTCTTGGTGGCTCGGTTCTTAAACCATTTTGGTGATCTACAGTGCTGTTTAAGTTGTACGCCGGATTCCGGATGACCGCTCCGGGATACGTCAACTTATTTCATGCAAACCAATGAGGTACTTAGTTCTATCAGTCGAATATATTTCATAACGTCACCGCACTGCATATTTCATATTACCACTGTCACCGGTCTGCTGTGGTGAAAGAAAATTGGTTATATTTTCCAAATTTTAAGAGAAATCACAATATGCGTGCTTGTATTCATTTCTTTTCTTTTGTTGAAATAAGATCGTTGACTTGGTATCGATTATTTTGTCGAAATGGCTAAAATTGTTATCGTACTCCATTATCAGTAAGCAGCAAAAATGCAAAAAAGAAAACTTCAAACCGGTATATCTTTTTTGTTTGTGAGCGTAACATAGCCTAGCGGGTATTCAATTTCTAAGAACCTAACCTAAAAGGCTCTTTTATTGTGCTTTATTGTGCAAAATTGTTTCCATGATCTAAAATAAAATGTGCTTGTTTTTCGTAGATATAGAATGTATCTAACCTCAAAGTGATATAATTTCAAATATTTTATTTTTCGATCAGATATACTCCATATCTACTCAAACAATTTCTATATCTCAAACTGGCACAGTAAAGAATGGGCCTTAACGGTCGTGCCCGGTTCATCCCGTTAAACCCCTAGCTCAAGGTTACGGGACAGATTGGGAGCTTTAACCAGGTCAGAAATACTACAAAAGAGTGCTAATAAAGGAGTGCGACATTTAACGTTGATTTGGCGTCACAGATGCGACATCACGTCAGGAGGTTTGCGACATTTAGCGTTGGTTGCGACATTTAGCGTCAGCTTTACGACATATAACATCAAGTGCGACATTTAGCGTTGGTACGACATTTAACGTTGCTACAATGTGGATGGTGAGATGGACAAGGCTGATTCGGGTAATACCATCCAAAACAGACGCACTACTGGTGTAGAGTGTGTGCAGACGTCTAGCGGAACTCAATCTGTAGAAGAACCATACGTTCATGAAATAGATGAAGGATAGCACGGTACCAGCTACAGACAAACAGCCTTTAATCCCGACCTTTACAAGCAACTGCTATATCTGAGCTTGACAGTACAGGAAATGAGAAACACACTGGATCATCATACTTCATACACTGATTGTCAGTTATCTGATTCATTACATACAAACCAGACTGAAACACAACTGGCAGGGCTGACCGACAATGCACAGACATTCAGGAGTGACATTAATAGACTCATTTTGACGCACTCAGTAGGTACCACATAAAGCCTGATCTGCAGAAAGCCACAGTTAAACCTTACCAAATTTAATTAGAAACAAATATCAGCCTGCGAGTTACTCGCAGGCTGATCTGATTTTATGCTGTTCGCATAGGTCTTTTCATGGTATCCTCTATGAGGGAAAGGGTTAACAGTGTAAATGAAACCCTACAAAGGAGATTGAAGTCCATTTTTTACTCGGTAAAATCACTTCATGAAAAAAAAAATCGAAATCTGAACAAAGAAAAGTTGGATGCAAGTAATAGTACTGATAGTGTTATTGAAACGATTAATGTTGAAGGGGAAACTACAGAATATAGTAGCCAGAAAGAATCTACCTCAGTTGTTCAGGAAAGGTGTGTAAGTAAAAATGATGAAATTAAAAAAGTAAACCCGAAGACCAGCGCACAAGTACAATAAAAACGTATGACAGAATCACACACCAAAGAAGCATTAATCATTGGGGATTCAATTCTGAAAGGAATAAATAAAAAATAATTGAATTAAAATCAAATGTATGAGTGGAGGGAAAATTAAAACCATACAGGACACATTGATCAAAAAATATTGTGGTGTATGTTAAAGGAAACAATGCTTCTAAAGGCCAAGATGTCCTCGACATTTACAAAGAACTGAAATCACTCTCCATTACTGTGCAGAAGGCCGGGTGCGACATGTATTTGTGTACACTCTGTCCGTTGAAAGATGCGGAAGTCATTCCATTGAACGATGCAGTGAATCAGCTCTGCCTATCACTACCACTCATATATGGAGATGGTTCCGTCGTGAATAACTTCTATATGCGTGACAACATTCATTTATCACAGAAAGGATCACGACAGTTCTACATGCTGTAAATAAGACAATTGCAATCATGATGCCACGACATAGAAGAAATAGTGGAAACAATTTTCGCCAGAAAACGGGCGACAGGTATGACAGCTGGCACTACCAACGAACCTCAACACTCATCGAAACGGAAGAAATCGTCATCATATACCTTCTAGTCGCGACCTCCAGTACTTCCAGGATACGGATACCTACCGGGATTACAAGGACGAATCGCAGCATCCCTCAATGTACCCGTACGTAAACATACAGACATTGGCGGCCACAACCGAGGTCATACACTTGGGACCAACAGCAGGAAACTCTTACAGGACCCACTAGGACTTTGTGAGCAGAAATCCATGTTATACTAACGATATTTTACCTACCAATACAACTACAACAAAAAATATTACAAAGAAATTTGTAAATAATAATCAAGATAAACAGGTAACATTACAAAATATGTTGTTGTTTTTTTCGGATTCAGATTATGGTCGAAATCAACCAGGTATTGAAATAAACTCGTATAATAAATTAGATATGAATATTAACGGCGCTTCAAATCAAAATGTACAAAATGAAGGTCATAAAATTAAGCACTTTGACTCTAACAGTGGTTGCTGCACAAATGTCCGCACCCAGAAGAATACTGGTTCTAAGAAAGGACTATAGGTATTTCATGTAAACTTCCACCATTTACTAAGGAAAGTATTTTCTTTCTGAAAATTTGAATATAAGTATTCTCGGATTGTAAGAAACATGTTTGCATCAATGTATCTTCAATGACAAACTTGAAATTAATGGTTTTGAGACAGAAAGAAAAGACAGATTAAACAAACAGGGCGATGGTCTAATTGTCTACTTGAAACAGACTTTGCCATATGTCCGAAAATATGAGTTCGAAAATAATGATACAGAAATAGTGTGTGACACGAAGACGACGCTGTTCATGGATTTCAAGGATTTGTATACAGACCCCCAAATATGCCTCGTTCCTGGATTAACAAGGCAGTCCAAAGGACAGCTATATCCCCCGCCGCTGGCCAAATATTAGAATTTGTTTGGTCATAGGATTATGTTCACCACCTTAACCTGGCATGGTTGTAGCAGACATAGAAGATCAGTTTAAGACAATTTAACTTTCCGGAGTTATGTATGAATCTCAGAATTCGGAGGCACATATAATAAAAGTTTACTGACAAGTTTTACATTAGAAACAGTACAAAAAGTGAACATCAATGAAGTATAGGATGTGTTAGGTAACCACAAAATACATGTGTAACTCAATTAAAAACTTTATATATCATGACATAATTTGTATGATTGTGAACATGACATACTATTATTTACCGAGTACAATAAATCACTGTGGAAGTGCAATCCAGGTCAAGAAGTGGTCTGTGTAAGGCAAGGGGAACACTCCTGAATGAGCTTCAAAGTTTGTATACAGGTGGTCAATCATCCCACCCTGAACGTGAGTTGGCTGATGAATATGTTGTTGGAACCCGTGACTGGAAAGAATGTAATCATCATTTGTGTTGAAGTCTCCTCCAATCACTATTTTACTGTTGCTGGAGTCAAAGTTTTGAACTTCCTTTAACAGATATTTGAAGAAAAAAGAAGTTCCAAGATTAGGCTGCTTGTAAGTGAGGAGTACATTAAGTCGTCCACAATGTGTCAAAAAGAAAGTTCTGGCCATACTCTGTATCTCATTGCTAGTTGTTTGACTAGAACATATTACACCATGTGTAACATACATTGCAAGTCCATGTTCTGTATCTTTTCCAAAGAGGTGGAAGCCATCTATCATGTATGAAGTAATGTTTTTGACGTGAGATTCACAGATACAAAGAATGGATACCTTCTTCATGAAGCTTTCATATTTCAAGTCTTTGTGGTGACACTTCAATGATCGTATGTTCAAGAAGGCTATAATGAAGTCAGTTTTTGCAAAATTAAATGGGTGATTCCATATGAATGAACTACATGCTCGCATTCTTTCCATTTCAGCAACCGCAGCTTTATTAACCACTATACAATCTTGGGAGAAGTTTTTTAACACTAATCCCTTTCTGGAAGTTACTCTGCTGAGAATGGTGTATGCCTGTCCGGGAGCTAAAGCTTTCATTTTTGGGCTTTTAGCTAAATCTGCAATACAGTATTCATATGTACTCCCTTGAGACTTGTGACTAGTGATGACAAATGCAAGTACTAGTGGAAACATTTTCCTTTCTACAGGGACTGGACATTCCTTTGCAAGGAAAAAGGAGGAAGTTATAGCCTCTATTGGAACACAATGTTTTAAAGTAGGTGGACTACGCTGCCTTGCAGCTTGACCTACACATTCAAGAGGAAATTTCACATACACTGTTCCAGATAGGCAGTTTCCTTCCTGAATAACTATTTTCTCAACAGTACC
>CM037779.1:42732212-42782212 GCA_021229015.1 Solen grandis | reverse complement strand
TTTCGCTATATCTTTTGTTTTTCAAAATGGATTTTCAAGTTGCATACACCATATGGAGCGGAAAAATTAGGAGCGTTTTCAAAAATGTATCTCGTTATCATGCATTTCCTACAGAAAGAGTAATGAACAAAAAATAGGCCATTTGCTTTCCAAGATGGCGGCTTTTGTTTACAAAATGAATGGTACGACGCAGTTTTGATTCCTAGACCTATTTGTGTTAAGATCTAAGTAAATGCCTATGCAAGTCAAAGAAGTTATTATTTAAACCACGGATCTATATTCCGCCTAATCATTTTTATTTGCATAGGTCATTGTTATTATTGATATGTTTCTTTTTCATTATTTTGTAAACTAAGACAAATCTGTCAATCAAAAAGTTTTAAATATGTTTGAGCATCATCTTACCATTCTGATAACACTTTGTTATTATGTTTGGATTTAGTTTTTACATGAAAGCGAGCTTTACGATAAAGTTATATTAAATCAAACCAAGCTTTAAGTATAGCTAATTATTACATTCATGATAAATTATCAGGAATCGATGCAGTTTTAAATTTCAAAATATCAAAACTTTACTACTTATCGTTTTTTCCTATTTTATAATACTATGAAACAAATCACATCCATGTGTAGATCTAGAGGTGGGGGAGCTGAAGGTCCGGGTTCCACCCCTGAGACTTTGGTAAACAGGAGTTACCTCTCTTGTTCCAGATGTGTTTTTATGTCACCAGACCATAAAACTATAACAACAAAGTATAGCAATCTCAAAATTGAAAAGATTTGGACAGTAATTTCATCAACAGTGTACATATCTAGCTATATCTGACAATAGCCAACAACGTTTGAAAAGACTATAACTTCTTAGCCATGACATTCAGTTAGGACAACTGTATCACCTTGATGTTCCTGTCTTCTATCCATGTAAACGCGTGACAGTTTAGATGACATCGAAAGTTTTCTTATACAACATTACATCTTGTTTCATTTGACCTTATTTATTATCAAATCTGAACTTATTTTTAAAAAAAGGCATTCTGGAACGGTTGACGTCATAAGAATGGTATCTTATCTTTCACGGTTTGTGTATGATAAGATTTGATATCAAAAATACTTATCAGGCTTCGACATTTGTAAAAAAAAAGGTTTTCTCCTGCCACTCGATGCATAAATACCAATTTTCAATACATAAATATCAACTTAACAAAGTATGTCTGTATATAAGAACATAATTATATTCTATGTATTAATATGTCTATATATACATTAAAAAAGCAATATTCAAATGTGTATATTTTACATTCAACCTTCAGTTGCATATGCTGCTGACTTTGCCAGTATTCTTGACATAACTCAGTTCCGATGCAAAATATGCTAAAATGTTGAAAGTGTATTAAAGAAAAAAATCTTTAACAGCTTTGTAATAAATGTGGCGAAAGTTATCTTCCTATTAAGTGTATACCATAAACTTTACGTACATACTCACAGTGTTCCTAATATACACGTGAATGTCAGCTAATATCCAGCAAGTCTTGAGGGGTGGGGGAGGGACCCTGTTTTACGAAGTTTTAGATGGGGGTGTCCCTCTATGCCCGCGCAAGTATATACTATTTGGTGAATTCATGCAGGAAATGGTAAAAAGGTTTGTTTGTTTTTAATATGAAAATATAGTTTTTTTACCAACACAAAGACGTACATGTATGTTATCATTGTTCCCTTTTCTATTCATGCAATTTTTAATCTCTCTCTCTCTCTCTCTCTCCTTTATAAAGTTGAACATTGAATGTTATTTTATCCTAACTTCAAAAAAAGATTTTACAAAGAATACATTTAATATTATAATAGTTTAACTTGTTTTCTCATTTTTGCAAGTACTTTGTGTTTGCCAAAGAGATTGCCAAATTATGACTGTATGAAAATCTAAATCCAAATATAGAAATGAACACAGCGGGATTTTGATCATTTCTGAAAACAACATGTGCATTTATCAATTTAATGATATGTTCTAGGCATGTTTGCAATGACAAATTGGTATATACGTGCCACAAACTGGTAGTTTACCCAAACAACGTAATGCGAACTCAATATAGTCTTCGACAACTTGGAACGAACTTAACATTGTAACTGGGCATGTCTAGAAAATGTAGTCTTAGACAACTTGGAATGAATTTAACATTGTCACTGTGCATGTCTAGATGGAACGGAACAAAGTAAGAATTCCATTTGGCTACGCATGTAGAACGGCAACGTCGTCACTACGAGGCATTGGTGACGTCGATGACAAGTCAATGCAATCATTATGACGTCTTCCTCTCTGTAAGTTGTTCAGAAGTTTGAGGGGCTACATTCCTTCTAAATACATGTATATATCCAAAGTGTCTTCGAGACCATGGGTACCATGCTAGGGTTTTAAATTTCCCGTCGGGCTCCTTGCAAAATGTAAATTTTTTACTGCGTCACAGCATTGACTGTCAATTTGCGACACAGTAGAAACTAGACCTCGCAAGTAGCTTCATGTTTCTGGGACATAAATCCACAAAATATTTACACTTTAGGCGGACCCAAATACAGAGTCGGAATATTTTGTCAACGAAAACCTATATGATACATTTTCAATTTAATTGAGCTATTTTAAGACCGATAAGACAATGTTGGGCCTTCAGATATTTTTCAGGTCCCTTGCACGTTGTTAAATCGAGATATTTTTAGTGGCAACTTGTGCTATTTCAGACAGGTTGGTGTTTCCATTACAATTATATAAACACACGTGAACAAAAAATATGCATGTAAGGTGGGTTTTATGCAAAAGCATTTAGAATCAGTTTAAAGAACAGATATATTGAATCTGTAAGAATAAAAGTGAATTATTCATGTTTTCGATAAACTCCACGTTAATCACGATATGTATACGTTTTATCAAAACTAGACAGAAACTTACGTATAGAGCAGCAAAACTTTTAATAAAAGTAGCAGTAGAAATAGATGCAGAAGTAGCTGGTATGATGGTAGTAGAAGTAGGGTAACAGCAGCAGCAGAAGTGACAGATGCAGAGATAGCAACAACAAAATAAATTTGTACGAAAACTATTTGGCTTGTCAGTGCAAACAAGCTATTCTCTTAGTAACAAAAATGATATTTTGACAAAATTATAAGTTTACACCATAATAACATCTGATGTATCTGAGAATTAGAATTAAGGATGGTGCTTTTTTCGTTTTTTTTTTTTTTTTACTATTTATGAGAAATTCTAAGAGATCACATTTCGCTCTTATACTAATTCCGATGATCGCGAACAGTAGTCATGACGGGGAATTCGTGAGATACTGAAATATATCAATGAGATATAATTCCAATCTGACTAAAGTCATCTCCTATATTATACGCTACGCTACATAAGGAAGATCTGTACTTTAGTAGATTGATATAATTCATATCTAACTGTTGAAACTGTGAGTGATATAGATTTTTGCTTCCCGAACTGTACATTGAATTATATAGCAAAGTAGAACGTAAAACGGATAAAATTTCCATGACGTCACAGTTACGTCAAATAATTCGACGTGATTTGGCGCCATTTTTTGTAATGTCTGACTAGTTAAATAGAAAAACTATAGAAAACTACATAAGATTTAATGAAACTTTATTTTTTGAGTACATATGGAATATATCTTATCTCGAAGTGGTACAATTTTCACATTTTCACTCGCGCTACGCGCTTGTGAAAATATTGTGATTGTATCAATTCTCGATGAGATATATTCCATATTCACTCAAATCAAACAAATATCCTCTAAATGTATCTGGAAACAAGGATCTAGTCTGACTGAGATGCGATATACGTTATTTAAGGGTTGTTTGTTCATGTTATATAAATGCTAGTATTACATTGTCTAAATCCTGGAGCACACGGCCACGATTTGAAGGGACGCTTGAGACTGTCCAATTACAGATGGATATTGTAAATTCATTGTGAAATATACTGCTTGTATTTTGCAATAAAACTGCGACACTAAGTATGATATATTGCCTGTAATTAACGCGTAAAATAATAACTCATAACAACATAGTTATATTGCTACGAAAATTTATATATGATTGTTATTAAAAATCAAAATGATTTACAATTGGTAAGTGTTATATTTCTTTATTTCTCATTTTGATACTTCCTATTTTACCAGACGAAGATACACGTGTAGAAACTGTCACTTATACAGTATTTAAGTTTATTTTTAATCCTTATTATGGTCACACTATATCAATGTTCAAAAAAGAAAATCGCGATATGATGATATGATATCGTGGGGCGGTATACCGGTATCAGTACCGGGCCATCAGTAATATCGCGCATCAATAAAACACTGTTATTCGATTTCACAAGTATAGAATTAAAGAAATTGCATTATTTTTATTTTCGATTGATTTTGTTACAAATATATTTACGTGACGTGTAAATTTGAAAGATCTACAAGATAGGTATCTGGCTAATTATGATTTTAATGACTTGGCTAATTAATAGATGATACATCGTGTATCTCTGATAACCGACACTGGCAGATATAATAGTGTGATGATAAAAAGCATAATGATCAGATGAAACACGGTTACCTAGCAACATAATGTTGTCAACAAAGATAACATGTTTATACTTGTTGATGCATCGAGATTATCTGCGGAAGTGGTTGAACTATTTTTTTGAATTTTTAAAGTTTTATGTAGATATTAAGAAAATGTGTAGAAATACAGAGAAAGAATATATTACAACAATAGTAAAAAATGAGTTGTGAGCTACATGGGAACTGTGAATCAAGAAACAATAAAGACAAAAAATAAGTTCAATCATTAATGATTCTGCTTAACAACAACAACTAATACTACAAAAAATTCAGTTAATCTTTTATATTATTTAATCTTCATAATCATCAGTAATCATCATCATCACCACCATCATCATCATCATCAGTAGTAGTAGCAGCAGGTACAGGATAAATACATGTTTATTCTCATTCAAAGGTAGCTGAAGTATCATTGTGACCGGATATGACAGACACGAGACGGTAAATATGTCACGTGACAAGATCTTAATCTATCGTTATCTTCTTAATTACTCATTACCTGTTACACGCGCCTAGGGTCTTCAAAGGAAATCAAGATCACCAGTTGGGACCTTGAAATATTATTATATTTTTTCTCATAATTTCTCCTGATAATTTTATAGTATGCAAAATTCAGTTCGGATAAACAATTGCCATTCAAAGCATTGATATTTTTCCAGATCAGCATTTACAAAGTACTTGTTTACTCAGTAACAAAGACAGACAGATAAACAGTATATCTTATTTAAATAAAATTTCAGACTCTGCTATAAAAACAGTGATATAAAACTACACCATAACAATAATATGTCAGAAAAAGTTTTGTCAATAATTTTAGATGTAAGAAATGTCGGTCAATGGCAAAATTATGATTTCTTTTTATCGTGAGTAATTAAAATATTATTTTAATTTTGATTCATTTATGTATGTGGACTTAAACTCATGATATCATCAGACACAGACATATATATGTTTTTATTTATACAAAGTATATCATCATTTCAAATACAGATATATCTACTGTAATTACAAATATTTGATACAATTCATGCTTAATATCTCATAAATATAACACATGTCAGGTATAAACTACCCCCTTTTTTAAAACAGAAAACATCTTAAACTCTTTTAGGACGCCATAAAACTGAAAAACTGTCAACAAGACATGACAGCCCAGTTAAAAATAAATAAAATAAAGAGAAAATTTTGAAAATTAAAAATATTGGAATAAAATCAACAATGGCATCATTTAAATCAACAATGGCGTCATTTAATGCGTGCAAGTAGTACTTTTTTAAGCAATGAATATTGATCTATTTTCTTTTTTAAACATTGATCTCTGCATATGTTAATATATTTTTATATCGGTGTAGAAGTCAAAGATACGTTTCACAAAGCAATCCGGTATCAAAAAACATGTTGGTATTCGTATAAATGTATCTATTCTTTACATATTGATTTTTTTCTTCGCACAGGACACGACTTCTATATGTTTAAACTACCAAACGTTGACGAACACTTGGCTATATAGTTGTTGTTTTTTTATATCGATATCAACGTTGCCTTGTTTATACCCCGGGAAACAGTCTGTTTACAAATGTCACCATTGTGCACCTAATGTAGAATTTCAAAGGCGATAACAACGACCCTCATTTCCTCAATTTCTTCCACCTCCTCATAATGCATTCCGGAATCTGTTTCTACTAATAAGATATGTAATACAGTGTTGTTTGACATTAATTTATGTGAAAATACAATTCCACAGAAAAATGCATAGAAAATGCACCCGACGGAAGCACGTGCGTGCACGTACATATACCAAGGAAACACCAGGAAACATGCATGTCCATTGAACCCTCATGCATCCATAAATATGTCACATCGGAAAAGCATTAATTATTTTTTGTTATCTAACACAATTATAACATAATGAAGGGAACTGTGCCTGCGCCAACAGATCGCGCGTGATAGCTTCCTTTATCTTCAATAAACTCGTAGGGAGCTAATTACGGAACATACATCAATGTCAGAAAATGCGGGCATCAAATGCGCCTTTCCTTGTTTTATACAAGATCTGTTGTTTTTTAGCCCTCCGACATTATAGAAATTAAACCCTAAAGTAAACGGATTTTAATTGATAAAAAAGAGTAAATGCTGTTTCCTATGTTTTGAAAATAAATTACAGCTCCCTGAGTCCTTATTTGTAAATGAATTGCCCGAGGGAGGAGTCATTAACCGTCTTATCGAGTTTTCTACCGTTCTTTACCGTTCAGAAGGGAGATTTATGGCGATACCCGGCTTAAAGAGGGCGGGGCTGTGAATTATTGACTACCTGGAGATCCGAGAACGATAATGTCACGGGACAGCCAGGTAAATACAGATAGTCATCCAGCCAATCAAAATTGGTGATGCTACCCGGGCGCTAGTTGCTCTCTTGTTAAGGGGCAATATATATACGAGAAGTAAAGTTAAGTAAAATCAAACTCAGTTCTTAACCTGTCAAGGTAGAAGAAGCGTACATTTAACTCAAGTGATTTTGCAAAGTTGTTGGTTACATCAGGGATCTTTTGTATTGAAACTGTTATGGTGATTTAGCCTTGACGTTCAAAGTCGTACATTTACTGGTATTTACACTGGATAGTTTATCGAAACGAATGACTTCTATATCTGCGTCACACGTGAGTTGTTTTTCTACCTATCTGTTTTCTTCTGTCTTACTTTCTGTTTATCTTTTCATTCTAAATCTTTATTTAATTCAAGACGGCCGATCGAGTAAAATGCAAAATATGTAAAGCTATATAAATATTTATATAGTATCTCACTCATTCGACTGTTTATTTTGCACTAAAAACAACAAACGAGTTTTGTATGTACGATTATATTCTGTAAAGGTGCTCCAATTAAAATAGCCAAACATTTGAATAACGTGTTTTATTCTTTTACAACAATATCAGATTTCCAATCTTTTGAAAACTATGATATTCCCTTTAGTTAGTAAGTATAATATTAGTATAGAATACATAGATCAAAACTTTTTTTTTATACAAGAGACATCATTTTTTGTTCATACATATATATGTATATGGCTGACTGTATGAAAGTGAATCTGCATTATAAAAGTAATAATATTAAAATTAATAACGATAATTATAATATCAATAACGATAATGATGATGGTGGTGGTGATGATGGAAAACATGCTGTATTTAACGTGTTTAACAGTAAAACAGTTTCTAATGCTATGGTGAACATGTCGGTAGTGCTGGCACACCTCATTTCAAAGAATATGTTTAAACTAGTTTTACATTAATGTATACAAGTATCTGTCTTAATTCAAAGTAAAGCACCATACAATCTACACGAGCGTTGCGGATATACTTTGAAATACATAATGACAGTCAGAATTAATAGTGTTATTCAAGATACACCCGTACTGGATAGGATGCTATTAAACACCCGAGTTATCTATTCAGGCAAACTTAGTCAGGGGTATTTTATACTGTAAACACCCTCAATACCTACCTTTCAGTTTTTATTTTGCAAAATAATTTTGTATTTTCTGTGCAGGGTCCCCAGTTTCACTTATTGATGTCGTTTTATAAATTTAGTGATCATTTAATTGTGATACTGATGGAAACTTGCAAACATACGCTTCACGTCAAATGCAAATCCATTACATGTAGTTTTCATTCATATTTGGAATTATATCTCCAGTTAATGAAAACGATTCTATCTATTGGATATCTACCCTAAGTGGACATTTTATATCTGAAATAAAATGAAGAAGAAAAAGAAAAATCACAAAACATCTATAATAGCAAAAAATACTATTTAAAAATACAGTTAGTTCTAAGGTCCAGTAATGAATTAACCAGGTCACCTTACTACGACTGTGTTTAACCATCATGTCAAACAGTACGAATTTCTCAAAATAAGTAAACCTTCAACTCAAACATTTCTCTATAATATTCTAATTTTTTAATGGATTTAATCTCGTATTCAATATCTTGAAATTGAAATTAAAAAAATGATGTGTGAAAGAAATTCAGCATCAGTGAACAAGAATATATCTTTTGGCCGCGTTCAGTGGACAGAGTTTGATATTAAAGACTTGAAATAAGGCTTATCTCCGCGTGGTTTCCCCAGTAATGGGGGAAGAATACCTGACACACCAGTATCGTTGCTGTCGACACTATCAGTTTCAATTTTAATTATACATTTATACATGTGGCTGCATTATAACACATCCTGTGTGCTATTTACGTATATAGCCGGTTATTATCAAAACAAATAAGATCTGTACTGAGATATATTCTTTGATTCTGTCTTTGTTGTGTGTGTGTGTGTGTGTGTGTGTGTGTGTGTGTGTGTGTTTTGGTATATTATTCTATTTTCAAAAATAAGGTATTCATTAGAGATTTAATAAGTATTATTAATACAGATTATATCATTTATTTTATCACATTGTCTTACTGTATTTGCTTTGAACTTTTTTGAAAGGAATTTTATTTTGAAAAATACTGTTTATTTCTTTTTTCAGAACATGAAGACTTCGGTCACATACTCGTCCATTGGACAGACCAGCTCCTCGCGATGCTGTTCAACCGGAAGGCCGATCATGGCCGATCCTTTAACCGGAAGTACAATCTGCTCATGTCAGCTACAGTCGGGTATTCCCGCCTACATGTCGAGGGTGCCGACATTACCCGAAACAGTTTATGGCTCTGCTGGGGGTCTGGGATTTCCGACAGTTTCTGGCGCTGAACATTCATCCGCCTTTCTTCCAATGGTAATTATGCATTTTAATAATTAATTATTTAATAATATAACATTATAGATAATAATGTTAATTACACTATTTTTGACTTGTTTTAATAACCACACTGCAATTAATAATGATGATAGAGATAATAATTTAAAAGCAGCACTAGATTTGGATAATGTATCAAATCGTCAGCTTAAAATCTCTATTTTATCTGTGCATACTTATTATATTTCGAAAGTAAATAGCATTCAATATTTGGTAATTTTGTTTCAGTTCCAGCCCGAGCGAGTGCCCGATCACCTCAAATCTGCCCCGGGGGTCATAAAACATCCGTACTACATGCCTGAGCACGTGTATCCTGGGCACCCTTACGGAGCTATGTAAGTATTCACTTCAATCTCAAAATATTTACATATAACTTATTTCTCATTGCAATATATTGATATACGTGTATTTACTGTTTTGTTTTCTTGCTTATTATCTTAGGACAAAATTGCCTATTAAAAATATTATATGAATAAAGTATTTAGCAAAATAATTCAGTTGTTCGAAATTTTACAATAGAGATTCAAACATAGTGTTTAAAAACAAATTAACAAAATCATAGCGGCATTAAGATATTCAAAACAAAACACAAAGTGAAAAAGCAAATCTGAAATTCTAGCTAAAACCAGATTTTTGTTACATATATAATCATTTTTTAATACACATTTTTAGTAACTTTGGATTCGACCTAAACGGTGCGCGACGGAAGAACGCGACGCGGGAAACGACAAGCGCCCTTAAGGCGTGGCTTCACCAACACCAGAAGAACCCCTATCCCACCAAGGCAGAGAAGATCATGTTGGCCGTCATTACACAAATGTCCTTGACCCAGGTATCCACGTGGTTCGCCAACGCCAGACGGAGACTGAAGAAGGAGAACAAACTGGACGGCAAACAAATTGACCTAGACGACATCGATATTGATGGTAAGTCACCTTTACCAGCCCTCTTACGTCATCAATTTACACACGGAGAATGCCGGAGATGGGAAAAATTATACGATGCTTCTATCTATGAAAAATATTATCACGTTATCTTGAATTAATGAATTCCAGTCCGTTCTTTACATGTATGAATGAGGTGTATTGAATAAATGCTATGGTGCAATAAAATACACATAAAATGTGATTTGAGATGTCTGTACAGCAGACTTTAAGGATAGCGTGATACACTTTCTTTTAAAGATTCAAAGGAAATGTAGCCAAAGGAAGAACCTTACGTTTGACGAATGAATAAAATACACTTTCATTTTTTATCCCTTGCATTAATAAGTTGTATATCTTCATCACTTTCAGATTCCACACCACATAACCGCAGCGTCTCCAGCAGATTGTCAGAGAGTGACTCTGAAGGTTCAGCCAACAGCACAAAGACGTCGGTAGATCTGTCTGATGTATCGGATGTGGAAGATGCAACGTTTTCAAACAAACCCTCCAAAAAGTGTGTCCAGAGATTGTTTTCCCCAGATGGAAGAAGTGAAGTGTTCCTTGAGAGAATTTCTTCCCCAGCTAGTGACACTGGTGTTACAGATAGTGACATTCTTAAAAGAGATGACAAGAAGCAAGCGGACCATGTATTAAATCCTCAAACATCACGTGATATTTCTGCTTCTGGAAAACTACTAATAAACTCCGGCAGTGTTAGTGCAGGGCAACCGAAACAAAAAATCTGGTCAATTTCGGAGATAATTTCATAGAGCTATTTTATTATAAGGAAAAAAAATACGGAAGACTTATTTAAGTATCGATAAATGCAAAGTTATTTTATTGATATTGTTTGAATATTGTTCAAACATTCCTTTTTTTCTATTTGTGATTTACTTAATTAGTCTGGAATAAAGAGGACGTATTTTTGTATGATATACTTACAAGTGTTATATGCAACTATGAATAAAATATGAACCTAAAAAATTGCTTTTTAATCTTTGTACCAAATCCTATCGTATTACCAAAGAGAAAGCCAAATCCGAGTTGAAGTAAAAGAAATATATTCAACCAAATGGCACATGCAAGGGATAAAAAGTCATGTGATAACAATTATACCGACAATATTAATCTAAATGTCCTGCAACTATTTCTTTAATAGTTTTCGTTTATTACAGTGCTGACTGATATCACAAAAGCAAACATCAATTTCAAACGCTGATATTTCCAGAGTGATCGCTGCTCTTATTTTTGTTATCTAGGTCAATATAACCTCAAGGACGCCTCATCTAGGTAAAATGTCGATTTTTTTTTCAAGCGATCTTACATCATTTAGAGATACAATTAGGTATATTTCAGCAATTGATCGATGCATGGTTTGTGTCCTACTCTCTTATCATTAAAGAAAATGCGAGATGAAAGGAGTCAACCTGTGCGATACAAAATAAGGTGAAATATCGAAGTTTAACACACGCAGCATTTATAAAGTTCTTGAGTTAGCAAGCTGTTCACAAGACATCTATACACGTGATGATTTAACATATATATTGATATCAGAATACTGGGGTTTTACAAGCTATGAGGAAACACACACACGCACACACATAAACTTTGAGATAGAGTGAAACCAGCATGTACGAATTCCGTATACATATAAAACACTATATCATAGATAACCAAGCAGAGCCAATGCGATGATGTAAGTCAATAAAAGAGCATTTTGTCTTAAAACTTAGTTCTTTACGCCAGTCGTGTTCACAAGTAGGACACAGACATACTGCCATCGTCATATTATGTAGTAAACACATTCTTAAATTGTACCAAAAACTCCAAATAATTTTTTGGCGTGCTGTCTGACTTCGAAGTAGCACTCACTGTTTCTCATTTAAGGTATTTAATGCTTGTCAGTTGCTTGGAAACGAATAATGACAATGCATATTTAATTGATAATGACCAAGCTTTATTTTCATATGCTACCAATAATGACCTTTAAAATGGTATACCGCCTTAACCGTTTTGTAGTTGTCCCCAGATTTCGCAACACATTTGCATATTATTTGTCATTATAGAATCGGGTATACACAGAAAATTTATTTAAAACATAATTTATTTTGAACACATTTATTGTGCTACTGATTCATTGTAAAATACACATGAAATAGAAAAATATCGTTCATTCTTATCATTCGTTCAATAGGTTATGAACTATGCCAGCAAAACCGCTGTCTATAGCAATGATATTGGATTTTATACTCAAAATTTCGTATAAACACACCCTATCTTAGTTTTAGTGCCTATCAATTTCTTACTTACACAATAAATGCAAAATACAAAGACAGGTGAGCCGTTTCATTGTATTATACAGAAGACACACACACACACACACATTAGTAAAACTAAACATTTCCGTACGAAGTTCAGTGTAACAGGCTCCGGGAAAGCATAATTTAAATATCTTTTTGTTTTTTTTTAGAACAAAGTCAATATCAATATATATGAACATGCTGATTGTCCCCATACATCTGAAAGAAAGTGATGCTGAAGTGTGTTAAATAGTAAAGAACATTTATGGTATACTGTCTTTCCATTTATTCATATACATTTCACACTGCAACATAGAACCTAACAGCTCGCATATTCACATAGCATTAACGTGTACCCAACATGATTGATTTAATTAAGACAGATAAATTAACCGTTTAAGATGTAAACTTTTATAAGTAATTAACATTTAGAGGTTTTCATGATTATAATACATTTTACCTTAATCCAGTTAAAACCACATCATTGGTTATTCCTCGCAATATTTAAGCATTTCTATCAGGTAGAATCTTAACTGAAGACATGTTTACTGTTGATGTTGTTTTCGGCGTTGTTGTTGACAATCGCTCCTTTTGTATACCCGCGAAGTGACACGTTACACAGTTTTGAAACATGACTCCGCACATTTAGGTTTTGGACCTCGGTTTCCGCACCACTCTAAATCTCTACCTCAAGTATAAAGTTTATAATGAAAACAGATGTTTTTAAAATCCTGCCTAGCCCTTTTTGACAAATGTCCTCCAGAGACAATGGCATGCAAAGCAAACCGTCAATGGGCCAAGAACATATGGCGGCCAAATATTGCCATTAGTTTCACTATGCAGAAAACTGTAGTTTAAACATCCAATTTGCATTCGCTGAAACTTAATGTTAATTTGATCACCATCGGGGTAATGTTATTCTCAGTAATCTAAACCCGGTGTGTCTATTGTTGACTAAATGTTACATTGTATTGAATAAGTTTATATTGATAATGTAAACAGTGTCACATTTTAAACATGTTTATGTGGACCTTCAACAATTGATGAACACGTGCAAGTAAGTGCTAAAAAGTGGCGTGATTACTTGAATCCTTCAAAATGAAGTATTTCAAAATGTCATTTTTGTATGAAGTTTATATTTGATAATTTATTACTATTTACTATACACGTCGTAGAAAGCAAGTCGAGCAGGACTTCAACATCTGTACGAGTGCGGGAATGACAAAGCTGATATATTTCTGGAAAACAGGTGTTTTATGGCGTAGTTTCTGAAGAGCCACGAATATTTTGTTTCGCAGCAAAAGCATTCCTTATTCTGTATCATAACATTGATTCTTTTTTCTTTCTTTTTTTTTCTTTTTTAACACTTAAGGTAGACCATGTATCTCTAATTAAGGTTTTTCTAAGGTGTTTCGTTGTTTTCTTACTTCAAATACATTATAAACTAACTGAAATAAAAAGCAGCTAAAAAAAAAAAATTCCCTTTTGACATGCTTATCGTATGATGTCAGTAGCCGTGTGTGGAAAACAAAATATTTCTTAAAGCATTTCCTCTTCTCTAATGCTTTGAAAGGTAGTTTGTTGGTTACATACTATAAGTCTATGATGCTATATTCACACATTATATTTCTTAAAATAATGTTATCGCCGCTCATTACAACCATATATTAGAAAATGACATTAAATGTTAAATCTGAGCTGGTGCTTGTAAAACTGAGGTTGATGTTTTATATGATTAATCGTTATTAACGTTTTGAATTAATTTATTTTTAATGACCGTTATTTCAAATACATACCGTATAAATGAGACAAAATAAGTGATTATCCAAGCAACCAATACCAGAAATGAAGACAAGTAACAGATCATTATTTTTATGTTAATATTTAATTTCATGGAGATATATAGATTCAGACCTTATGATTTTATAATAATGAATGATATCTATTGAGTTATTGAGTTGGAATAAATGGACAACATTATTCATAAAATAAAAATACAAGTAGTCACCCACGAAAACTAAACATATCACGTGATATATATATATATAGATCATGAAATACACATATACAGATCAAATCGGCCCCAGTGGTCGAGTTGTCAAAGTGTACGCTCTGTAATAGAGAAGTCGTGTGCTGGATATAATGGAACTGTTATATCACCCCTGTACTTGGCGCTCATGCCAGGATAGCACTAGGTCTATTTGGTCCTGTAATATGACTGGGTGAGGTATTTACCACTTGTCTACGGCGCGACATGGCAGTGTAGCAGCACTGTATCTTATACAAACGACTGAATTACTGTCTATGGGCGTTTTACTTCAAGCTAGCTAAATATAAACAAATACACCCCCACTCCGCCAGGGTTAGGGTGCATGTCTTGACGTGTCTATAATAAATTAATTATTAAGATTCGCTCAAAGTATGATATAAAAAAAATGCATTTAACTTAGAGTATGCGAATATTAATTAATCATTTCTTCTTAAATTACGCAAACATGTTCAAGGATAAAACGTTATTATAAAATATTATATAAATTTTTTTTAGAGACATCTTATTCTGCACGCATTGTTATTTCATTCTAATGCATATCTTTTGTTCACCAGGTGTGGTGGTGTCAAAAACCGTTTAAACATAAACTTTGATTTATTGACGACTTCATCAAGTCATATTACAGGGAAAAAAAACAACAACGATTGTGTATTGCCATAATGTGTGTGTGTGTGTGTGTGTTTTAATATCGACGTTCACCAGTTACATAACATACAAACTTATCGAAACTGAATATTCAAATTGTCCTTTCTGAAGAAACTATTGGTGGGTAGCGATTCTACCCATTTGTCAACTGACACCGGATACCCGATGTTGTGATGGCGATTACAGAGCTATTAAGTATGATCAACATTAATGTGACATTTCCGTATCACAATCTAGTCTCTGCCAAAGGCGGTCCAGTTCACGCCAAAATGGATCAAGTAAGACCATGGTTGTAATCTATAATACAATAAACAAATATAATTATACATCATTACGCAAATATTCAAACAGGCCAAAATCGAACAGATACAAGAACGATGACACAATAAGAAACAGAATTTAAGTCCTTAAAAATAGTGTATTTCGACCTGTCGTGTATTAGTGTAGAAATGCTGACACGAACCCAATTAACGATAAAGTCTTGCTCTTCTTTACCTTTGTGTATGTTATAATTTTCATTTGCCAATGAATGTATGTTTGTTTTGTTTTAGGATACAATAAAAACTATTATTCGAAATTCTTTCCATGAGGTTTAGTAGCCTAAATGATAATTCTGTATAATCCATTTAGATAAAGCCGCGATTTCTCATGACAAAACATTGCGTTTATTCTGCGGCGACGACCATCAATCACGGGGTCCGTGGAGAAAACTTGTGAATTACCCGGGTATTACGAATATCTTACATTGATACGAGATGTAATCCGCCACACACACGTTACTGGATTTGTTTATTTGTGTACTAATCCTGTTTTCTAATAGAAATTTGCTTGTTGTTTTAAACTTTTAGCAAAGTTTTTAAAAAGACCCACTCCAAAGACCGCGTGCAATTTATATGGATCATATGTTAGGAGAAACCTTGGCAAGCATTAGAGAAAGCGTGCAAACATAAAAACAGTGTTGTGTCTTTTCGCAAATAAATGTGTATCTTCTGTCAGTCACAGGCTACCGTTGACATACGAGTTTGTATCTTTAAAACGACGAGTTGACTAGTCAACGGACATCTTTTTGTAAATTTTCTACTTGAGATAGGGATCGTAAACCAAGTTGTGTGAAAAATGCGGTGTACCTCTCTTCACACCGGGAAATTGTTTGGTTATCGATATGATTGTATATTTTCGGAATCACTTGAAATCAATTACTGGTATTTCACACTACGCTAGGGAGATAATAAATTGTTAACAAGATCATTAAACACCATTGATTAGATTCGTCGGCGCCATGTTGGATTTAGACTGTCTCCGCGATTTATACAAAGTTTCGAGGATGGAATGTTTTTCTTTTAAAACTATTTGAAAAATTCAATGAGATTATAGTAGATATTGGCTGAATGATAAAAAAAGACATTGATGAGCAACACTAATGCATCTCTCACACTCACTGAAATTGCTGTTTTTCCATATGGTATTAACAATAGCAAAGCGGCAGTATTGGTATTATTCAATATAGATTAAAATTTCATGGTATTGATCTGACGTCGATTTAAAGATTAACAGGTCTTTCGACAGTTCCCTTGCTGGACCATCACGTCGCACCTGTCATCTAAGAACTGAACCTCGAACTGCAAAATTCACAATATGTACATGTCAGAAAGGGAAATGATGGGCAGATGCAGAAAGAGAAACATGAGGAAGAAAGAAGACAGAAAATAGACTTAAAAAAGGAGAGACGAGAAATGAAATAAATAAAAAAAAAAAAAAAAAAAAAAACGGTTACAATGCACGACATGTAAATAGTTGTGGAGTGAAAACAGGGTGATAGAAATAAGCGTGTCGGTAGGTTTTGAAAAGAGAATTCACCAACTTTCTTATCGAAAGAGCGCGTGGCCGGAATGTTTGGGGTGAAGCAAGTTAATTGAGAGAGAGCCAAACTGTGAACATTTGGAGGGTATGTGTGAAAAACATGTAAACTCTCTCTCTCATCTGTCACGGCGGCGATCAGCAAGTCACCGCCCGCAGTTGCTGAGTCTACCCATCTTATCACAGACACTAAACCTACTTGATCTGTCGACAAACTACGATACGCAAACTTTAATGTGTATATCCCACTAGTTACTGTATGTTTTTTTTCGTCTGCATTAATAATTTTCAGAAGTATTACTTTTTAGCTAAAGAAATTCCAAGGTGGACAAAGGTGCTACAGGTTTTGAAATTTACTCCAAATATAATCACAGAAGCTACCACTGGGGTTAAAAGAGGGGATTTGGGCTTCCTAGAGGAAGTTTTGAGGTCTTAATGTGGTATTTTGTACGTCAAATTCATAATGCAAGTATTTTTTCTTTCCATTTTTTTTCTGACAAATTGTACGTATTGGTGTATGTGGGTATACCATGTGAGAACTTAATTCGTAAACCATATGAAATAAAACTATTGTATATTTTAGTTCCATGTTGTCTTGGCTACGTTTGAGAGGAGAACATCATGACATCTTTTATAATACATTTTCTTAAACCTGTGCCCCATCCGAAAACTTATCAGTATAAAAACAAGAGGGCCATGATGGCCCTGAATCGCTCACCTGAGTACCATTGCTTCAACTGATGTCAAGGTTTTTAAACAGACAAGGATTCTGATATAACTTAATCTAAAACATTTTACCCCTGACAATACTACACACCAAATATCTAAGCAATGGGCCATATGGTTTCAGAGAAGACTTGGGTGCAGGGTCATTTATCACCGTAGGGCCAAGACTTTGAAAATCTTTGTAATGAACCATTAGATGCTACTACATACCAAAAATCTTAGCTCTAGGCCTTATTGATTCATAGAAGAAGATTTTTTAAGATTTTCCTATTTAACTCTATGTAAAACAAGTGACCCCTGGTGTGGGGTCATTTATCACCATTGGGCTATGATTTGTACAATCTTGGTAGTGGCCCATAAGATGATGCTACATACCAAATATCTAAGCTCTAGGCCTTATGGATTCATGAAGAAGATTTTTTAAGATTTTCCTATATAACTCTATGTAAAACAAGTGACCACTGGTGCGGGGTCATTTATCACCATAGGGCTATGATTTGTACAATCTTGGTAGTGGCCCATAAGATGATGCTTCATACCAAATATCTAAGCTCTAGGCCTTATGCATTCATGGAAGAAGATTTTTTAAGATTTTCCTATATAACTCTATGTAAAACAAGTGACCACTGGTGCGGGGTCATTTATCACCATAGGGCTATGATTTGTACAATCTTGGTAGTGGCCCATAAGATGATGCTTCATACCAAATATCTAAGCTCTAGGCCTTATGCATTAATGGAAGAAGTTTTTTTAAGATTTTCCTATATAACTCTATATAAAACAAGTGACCTCTAGTGTGGGGTCATTTATCACCATAGGGCTATGATTTGTACAATCTTGGTAGTGGCCCATAAGATGATGCTACATACCAAATATCTAAGCTCTAGGCCTTATGGATTCATAGAAGAAGATTTTTTAAGATTTTTCTATATAACTCTATGTAAAACAAGTGACCCCTGGTGCGGGGTCATTTATCACCATAGGGCTATGATTTGTACAATCTTGGTAGTGGCCCATAAGATGATGCTACATACCAAATATCTAAGCTCTAGGCCTTATGGATTCATAGAAGAAGATTTTTTAAGATTTTTCCATATAACTCTATGTAAAACAAGTGACCCCTGGTGCGGGGTCATTTATCACCATAGGGCTATGATTTATACAATCTTGGTAGTGGCCCATAAGATGATGCTACATACCAAATATCTAAGCTCTAGGCCTTGCAGTTTTGCAGAAGAAGATTTTCAAAGTTTGCATTTTTAAAATCTATTTTTAGCTCCTGTGACCTAATTATGCAATGGACCAGAACCATTTATACAACTTTAGTAGAGCTTCATCCAAGGAACATTCCTGCAAAATATTTTTCAAATTGGCCAAGCGGTTTAGGAGGAGATGTTGTTTGAAGCAATTGTTGACGCCGGACGCACGCACGGACGCACGCACGGACGCACGCACGCACGGACGCACGCACGGACGACGGACGACGGACGCCGGACAAAAGGCGATCAGAAAAGCTCACCTTGAGCACGTTGTGCTCATGTGAGCTAAAAAGTATGCAAAGTTGTAAGGTGTATTACCAGTAATGTTTCCCAGAATTCAATGTTGTGCTTCCGGCTAATCACCACCCGACGTGATCGTACTGAAATAAATGCCAACGCTTTCTTTGAGAAATATATTAAAATGATCAACTTTCATTAAATTGCACACATTGTAGCACAGAGATGCTCATGTATATGTTGTTTTGTGCATAATTAAGTTTTCAAATTTCTTATTTTTGGTCAACATGTAAACAATGTTTTACAACTTATCCTTCTCGACCGTTCCTGGATTGGTCAAGTACTCTGTGCCGGGGTAATAAAAAGTTCCTGCAACAACGAAACTCGAATCTTCGGATCGACAATCGCTATTAATGAACAGCCTTCTTTTGACCAGTCTGTACACCAGATCATCCGCGGTATCCTATGATCCTCATGATCAAATTTAACTTCTCATTTCAATACAGGACTCACTATCAGCTCTTGTGTATTTTCTTTCAAAACTAGAGTATCACCCCGCAAACTTTCAAATTTAGAAAAGAAATCTTCCGGCGACTGCTGCTTGGGAAGAAAGCAATCAGAGGGCCTGTACCAGCGTGTATCTAGCTTGTTTGTCCAAAGATTAACTGATATTTTATTCATATTTCTTTTACAGCAACACTACTCAAAACAAGTCATAATGGAGGATATATCTTAACCTGCATTGATTGACGCTTACGCGCTACATCTGTTAATATATTTTTTTGATAATCTCATTTTCTAAATCCTCATCCTCAACTCCCCGCCTATCAGTAGTAAACTCGAGTTGACAAACTAGCTATAATAGAATTGCTTCTTTATTCCTATTTAATGGAGCTATGTTTTCAATTTGTTCACTCGCCGTGTTAAGTACGCATAAATTTGTTGGATTTACATTAACTATACCTTGGGCTCTACGGGATTCCGGCGCCAGCGATTTTTCGGCGACTTGTTTGAATTCTTCCCTCTCGCATCCTTTGCGTGAAGTTAAGGCCACCTAATCATCAGGTATATTCATTGAAATATAAATAAAAATAGCGTGTGGTTTTCTAATGATACCGGTAAATGTTAATATTAAATACGATATTTGCCTTACAAGAGGAAGGATTAAAGTATAGTTGCAAACGATTAATTTGAATATTAATTACTGCTTCGTGTTCCCTGCTCGAATTGATTTCTTTCAGCAGCAGTTTGTATCAAGAACCGTTCATCAAAGCGGCTCCGATCAAAGGCCTAAAACAAGCATGTCTGTCTTGTGAAATTAATTAGTTTGTAATTAAATTTCTGCGCGGGGAGACAATTTTTTTATGCAAATTTTTGCAAGTTATGAGGTTCGATGTTAATTTTATGACCTATGAGTAAATCATTATGGTAGACTGGATCCCTGATCCTTCAATTTGTTTGACACTGCTTGCTTTGATGCATAATCGTGTTTTATGAAATCTTGTTTTCAATCAAATCTTGTTTAGATTACTGTTTTGTTTACAAAATTAACCGAAGTAACAACGGCATAAAACGTGATCAATTATTTACAGAGTATGAAGAAACTTCATTCAGAATATGCTGAAAAATTGGAGGGATTTTTATTCGGCGTGCAGTGTCGTATAAATTTAACACAATTAGATATCAAATCAACTTAATGGTTTGAAGAAATTGCAAGACATTTTAACGCAAGCTGTTTTTTTTATAAGATGTTGCGATGCTATCTGAACTTATTTTGTGTGCAGTTAATTGCCAGCGGAGGATCGTAAGTATATGGAACTTGTGGGTCAATTTTTTGTCATTTGTTTGAAGAAGTTTTTTAAGTTTACCATCGCAACAATAGCATATCGGTCTTGTTGAGATACCCAGCTAATTATAAAAGAGAACAAAATAACATATTATAGTAAGACTTGAATTATCTTATACATAACATATTTGACATGGTCATATAACAATGCGGTGGAAATGGAACCTTAGACGTACCGAAAACCTACCGGAAGGCTTGCTCAATTGAAATATCCGAATTGCCAGGCCTGGGCTCGAGCATACAGCGGCTCGGGGCTTAGTGCCGTAGTTGTAAGCCTGTGAATATAATCATACGGTCATGGAAAACCCGCCATTTGTATCTATGAAACTTAAAAAAAAGGAAAATGGCAATGATATTAGTCATGTAATACATGCAAAAATCATGATGATACAGATAGGTTGTCGTGGGTTCGATCCATTGCCTCGACATAAATGACACACGTACTTTGTTTAACGTCAAGCGTAAGGGCAGTTCCAGGACTAGTTGGCCCAGCATCAGGATAAAGAGTCCCCACTTATCGACATACGGCAGCGCAAAATCATTTATAATAATTGTATAACGGTACCGTTTAGACAAAGTCCCAAAACGTTTTTAATACATGTACTGTAGTTGGGACGTTAACCCCAGGCAAACATACAGAACTGAACAGAATTCTATTGGCATGAAATATCATATACATATTTATACCCCAAAACATTACGTCAATAGACATAGATGCATGAGCAATTATAGATAATAACATACCATGTTCATTTTCAGAGAACAACTCGTAAATATGTACTCACTGAAATTTAAATCATAATTAAAAAACAATCCACTTACGCATAAATAGGGGGAAAAATTTAACTAAATGAAGTTTAAATTTAAAAACACTTAAACAGATGGCCGCTAACACAGGCTCAACGTGTACAATGAATTTGATTTTGACAAACAATGGAGACTAATACGATTATGTTCTAATGCCGTAGTTGACTATTATAGTCATGAATTTTCACATTATGATTTTATGCGTATAATGATCATTTAATTACACACTGTATCCTGAGTATCAGTTCTCGTCATCAAGAAGTTATTGAAAAAAACAAACAAAAAAAACATCCTTACTTTATATTAAATACATATATATCATTAAATGCTCGATAAATCAAACAACAGTTAAAATATTATTCCCCAAAAGGCGTCTTATGTTCTCTACAGCAAACTCAAAACGAGTCTGTCACGAGTATGGTGCACATATGGAGACACTGTCTACAACAACAATTACAATAAAGTTCTGTGTTCTTCCTAACAGCACAGTTTGCAAAATTTAAGATGATCCAAATGAGAACAAGAAACACTATCACACTCACAGTGTCCATTTTATTAATTATAATTATCAAAATGTGAATTTCGCTATCAGATTACTAACAAATATGGCTCTAAATGACTTCCGTACATATTATTGTTGAGAAGTGTATTCATAATCAAATATACACTATTTTAAGAACAGACTGATGTCGGACACCGTCTGCTTGCCAAATGTTATTGGTAGATTTATTTGATAAAAAGAGACGTAAGTGAAAATAGTATAAAATCGAAACTTCTTTATTAAATGAATGTTTTATCTGTTTCAGAAACATTTTCAATAAAAAAAAAACAGTCTGGAAATATGGATCAATCAATTTTGCAAATTGTCGATGGTTTCCCTGTAAAATTACGTCACACTCGAGATGCTTTAGTATACATAGTCCGAGAATACCAATATGGCGAGAACTGTATACTTGAGGATATATAAAAAAAAGGAAAATTAATTGTGTATAAGCTCAGTCAATAACAAAATGCAAATTTAATAAATAAGTAAATGAATAAATGAATTAAACTTTTTAATTCACTTTTCCCGGTGGTTAGAGCGTCCACCCATAAATCGGAAGGTCTCGGATACCAAAGTCGTAAAAATGATACTGGTTTGCGTTTAGCATATAAGCGGAGCCCATGAATTAGTTGGCCCAGTGTCAGGATAATGTGACTGACTGTGGCATCATGCCACATGTCTACTGCAGTTTGGCAGCACAATAAGTAGACACACTCTCAAAAGACTGAAATATTGTAGAGTTAAACCCAATAAACAAATTCTATTTTGAAGTATTACACATGATCAGCGAAAATGGATCCCCCACAAAAATTAATCGTTTTACAGCAAATGCATGTAAACAACATTAGCACAATATATCATGTTCTATCCATGTGATATCACTCTATATATGCTGAATATTGTAATATTTGGTATATGTGACAATTACCGATGACGGACATACATACATACATACATACATACATACTTCATTTATAAGAAAAGAGCATTTTTATTGGCACATGATACGGAATGACTTGCAAGAAAACGCCAAAACATTATTTTGAAATTAATTTCAGACAATTTAGAAGGTATTGCAATTATTATGATTTGCTAAAGACGTTTCAGCGGGTCACTACTGATTTTATTTTATTTTCGGTAGAATGTTAGAGGAAATCCCAAATTTTAAGATTCATGTGTTAAAGACATTATCAAAAGTATGTTTTCGAAATTTTGAAGGTTCAAAAAGGCCAATTTTAGTGATTTTATACAAATTGGCTAAATTTCAAAGAAAAGGCAATTTTATTAACCCCCCCCCCCCCCCCCAAAAAAAAAACATTGTGAGTATACATTATATTATTTACATTTGCAGTAAACCTTTACAACAGAGGATTAAAACTGGGGGAAAAGGAAATCTGTCTGTTGAAATATTTTTATTAATATATATGTGTGTGTGATTTCATAGCTTTAGGGTATTTTTTATATATATGTTTGTCCCGGCACAACAGAGATATCTGTCTGCTCGTTTTGATGTTAGACAGTATTTTCATCTGTATCTTATAGAATACATTATAAGTATTATATTGTGATCGAATATTCTGAAGTATTTCTTTTTATATTTTTCAAAAAATTCTAGCAAAAAGTGATGTTCTATCATACTTTTTATCTCTAATACGAGCATGGTGACCCTCTATATTTAAATCATATACTAATTTCTTTTGGTTAAAGTTTAATGTACTTATGTGCAAAATTTTAGAAAAAATCTGTCCGCTAAAAAAAAAAAAAAAAGACGCCGAAACGCTTTGAATGATGTAGCAGAAATATATCAGCAATACCAAAGCTAGGGAGATATTTTCATTTTTTTAATATGGAAACAGTCTGAAAATACTTCTTCGAATATATTATCACTTTCATAGTGACAACAACAACAACAAATAATAATAGTAATAGCTTCACATTAACCATACATTATAATGTCACAATTCGTCATTAAAAGAAAATGACAAATACATGTACATGTGCATGAATCAAATTGATAAATATCATATCTCGTCTAAAAGCCCATGGGAGAATATCGGACTTTTTGGTGTGACATGAAAACAAAATCAAGAATAAATATTGAAAGGAAATAACTAATTTTCACATATTCTCTGTTGTCGAATTATATGACACTTGCTGACTTCAACCATTCGCTGTTGAACGTGTGACATTTGGCACCCTCTTCTATTGTTTGGAAACATTAAACCACTGAAACCAAGTCTTTCATATCAATCGAAGTTTCCAAACGACTGCGAAATTTGTTCGGTAATTGTCAATTAATTTCTAATCCAAGACAAGTGTGTCTGTCAATTTTAACCCACATTGGCACGTTCTTCCAATGGTCGGTCATTGTTCCTGTTTTTGAGTCTCATTCCCGACGACTTGTCACCGATATGTCAGCCTATAGCAGACGTGTTTGTTCAAGTGGCATACGACATTTTAATATCCTTCTTCTGTTGCTAAATCGGTTTCTAAACGTCTCCCGTACACGGAGTGGTGGGGCGTTTCCTGTAGTAAGTTGTGTTCTGATATGAAAACATATGGCGCTGGTTTAGTCTTCGGCAGAATCAGGTAACCATGGGTAACCATGGTGACCGGGTGGTGAGAGAGAGATAGAGAGAGAGAGAGAGGTTGGGGTGGGGGCAAAGAGAGAGAGAGAGAATGTATGTGTGTAAAGAAGAAAAAGCAAAATAAGAGAGAGAGAGAAAGAGATTATCAATAAAAATATTTACATCTTACTGAAAATAGCAAAAGACAATACCTATCTAATTTTGAAAATAAACATGGTAGTGTATTGAAATCATTATTCTTACATACTAATCTAGCTTCCACATTAAAACAATATAACACGTCGTAAAACACTTGCAAAATTCAAAAAATTTAGATTTATCATCCCATTGTATTTAACTTTCTATTCAAACATAAGCAACCAGCGTGTTCAGTATATGTATAAGCATCATTTAGTTTCCAGAAATGTAAATTTAGGAAATAAAAAATTACCCTTTTTAAACTATTATGTCGTCATGGCGGTCCAGAAGAAAATGAAGAAGAAACAAAGATGTAGTTGCTGTTGATGACGACGGCTATGAAGAGGAGGACGAAGTCAGAAACGATCGTGCCGGAAAAGAAAATGAATATACAGTGTATATTTATATATATATATTTCCCTTTATATATTTGATTACAGATCAAACCCTTATTAAAAATTCATGTTTCCTCTTTTTTATGAAATTCAATGTCCACAAAAGGGTAATGATTTCACTGAATACGGAGCCAAAATGTACAACCAGGTCGGTTACTAGCTATTTTGATACACGTGGAACCCCCGTCGATTAAATCTAAATTTAACGGTCTATATAAACTAATTTGCATAAATGTTTAATTAATCTACAGGATATCCTATCAATCATCTATATCTATTATTCGTATGAAAGAAAAATAGAATCGTAGCAGGGTTGAAATTTAACCGTTGAATGTCGGTACAAGATCTTTTTTCGTGTTTGATACTATCAGCTGTGAACAACTTCGTTTCTCGTGTTCCCATCGGTCAAACCAGGTAAATATGAACCGATACGGAACGGGATCTGTATGACGGATTATCACATTAATTACAACAATGCACGTACTTAAGATCCCAGTAAAACGGATCTTGTTCTTCCTTCGTTTCTTGTGAACATGTCATACTGAGTCTCACATTCCACATCTTGGTAAAAGACCATAAACACTTCATCTGTGTTATTATATCGCATTGGTTTACAGTTTCAGCGTATGTTGGACGAGCTGTTGTAGCTTCTTTATGGCTTCCCCTTGGACAGGGTTACATTACCATGTTCTACAATGTAAACATAAAGTTCCTTAACTCCGGGATAATTGCATCTACCTGAAACCAAAGGCACAATGCCCACAATTAATTGCATACGTCCTAAGAAGTCATGTTTATTCCTATACGTGCAATGTTATTGTACTGATAAAAACATGCTGATGTAAAACATTGCAAATCGAGGGCTGTTAAGGTGTGAACAAAGATATGCAATAACAGTAGAGGCCAGATGGAAGGTATGTTTTGTTAGAAAACCAGAGGGGACATCTCACAGCTGTGTTGTTCTCGTATGTCAGTCTAAAGAAAAAGACTGAAACAAAAATGTAATAAAGGAAAACCTATAGCATGCTAATTGTAGGAATATGTAATTTTATGCAATCTCAGAAATGTGATCATACACAAAATTACGCTATCTTGATTATCATAATTACCTTAATGAACGGCAAGACTTGACTTGACTATTTGAGTTTACCGTCGCTTCGACAGTATTTCAGTCATATAGCGACGTCCAGCTAATTACAGGTGGAGGAAGATCTTAATGAACGACAAGCACATTAATACATAAAAATCAGAAAACGTGCATTTCTATAATGTTATTTACTATTATAACGGTCTATAAATGACCTTTATCGGTTAGAGGCTTTTGTATTAGGCCGGGTAACTAACGGGTAACTAAGTCGGTACAATTTTCCGCCTATACGCCAGGGTCTCGGGTTCGAGTCTCTGTTTGACTGCACGTTTTCTCCCCTGGTTACACAATGTTGATGTTTCTGTCTGATTTAAATATTTGTTTCATTTTTTTAGAGAAAAGAGCGGCTTTTAAGTAAACTTGGTATGAAACAAAAGAGTTCATGTGCATTTCTATGATGGAAAGAAATGAAGCTCGCTTTCATATATCCCAACTTAAAAAATACAGTGTATACTAACCAAGTTAATCGCATAAATTGTTATTTAATAAGCGTATGGTTGATGTTGGTGACTGAGCGGTTAGATCTTACGCCCCATAACCGATGTTTATGGTTTGATCCGACACACTAATGTAAAAAAAAAAATAATAATAAAAAATGGCACATATCCAATTCTCCAGGGCGTATGGTGCCCAGTATCACAGGTAGCTTACCACTGTACTCGTCTACGGCGTGGGGACGTACGCATGTTTCATGTTTGTCTGTCTACTTATGTATAAGTCCCAAAATGACTGAAACCAAACAAATGCAGTTATCAGCACAAGTAACTTATACTCGTTCGCAAAAGAAATTCAGGTTTGTGTTAGTTCTTGGCGAAATGTATGATGTAACATGTGAGTTTTGTAAGACCAATATGACGTGCATTTTCTATTATTTCGAAACTATCAATATTGTTGCGGACTGTCTGCCGCCCAGTTGAGCCTGTATTAGCGGCCACCTGTATTAAGCTGCCAACCTGTATTTAGCAGTCAATTTTGATATCATCAAATTATAGCATTTTATTATATGTTTCACCGTTATTAAGCGGCTTCCTCTGTTAAGCGACCACTTTCTCTTGTTCCCTTGACTGACTCTTTAACCCTTTCCCTCATATAGACTCATTTTTTTGACGCCCTCAATAGGTATCACATAAAGCCTGATCTGCAGAAAACCACAGTTAAACCTTACCAAATTTAATTATAAAATCCTCATTTCCAGACCACTGAGGAGCAGCGAACAGCATAAAACCTGATCAGCCTGCGAGTAACTCGCAGGCTGATCAGGTTTTATGTTGTTCGCATAGGTCTTTTCATGGTGTCCTCTATGAGGGAAAGGGTTTAAACAGGGATGTCTGTATATTTCTGATTGAAATTATACATTTTGAATAAAGAAAACTTAACCCTATATATTTCTGATAGAATCGTACATTTTAAATAACGAAAACCTGAGTCCGAACTTTCTTTTGCAACTTGGCATAAATCATTTGATCACTTAAATGGGTGGAAGAAAAATAATTAGAAAAAAAAAAAAAAAAAAAATAAAAAACAGAAAAAAAAGAACAATATGTTTACGTTCTTAGAGCAGCGAAAACCTAAATATTTTTCGTTAGCACAGTACCTGTATATATTGCTGGTGGGAGACATAAATTCGCGGATTTAAATACTATTTCTATATAATGTGTATTTATTATAGATGTTTTGCGATATGCAGCTCCTTATATTCCTGCGATAGCGTATGATTTATTGCCATGGTAACGACATGTCACGGCCCTTGTATACAGATGTGCATTCGGTTTATCTCAGTGTAGATGGTAGTGGCTGAGATTGGGCAAGATGTGGCGATAAGACAAAATTATAATATTTAAGCCGAAACAAGCAATGTAAATCTCGTGTTTCAGGTTTAATTTGTAACATAACCCCGACCCATAGTAATGCAAATCCTTCGTATTGGGCCTCCGGGGGTTTATGGCTGTCCCACTCGGCTCTTTAAGGTCTCGTTCTGCGATAACAAACATCGTGGCATTAGTTTACTGCATTTTTATGGTTTGTACACAGAGGTATTACTACAGATATAAATGTCCAATTAAATACTAAACAGTTGCTTTGTTAATTCATGATGAAGCTTGTGGCTTCCTCCATGGCCAGGATTGTATGCTAAAACATCTCATCGTAATTTATTCAAGCTTGATTCACCCGTCTTTTATTTCAAAGATATTGAGGTTAATATAGAACTTTACATACATAAATTAGTAACACTTTAAAATACAGTTTTGTGAATTTGCAAACCTTTATTATTTGATTCAACTTCAAACATGTTATTTTAGGATATTTTTTATCCAGTTTAAATTCTTCTTGGCAGACGGTGTTTATGATATGATCTCAATGATGATGATGATGATGATTATGAAAATTATAAAAATAATAAATATATGATAATAATAGGAACTTATTATCATTATTATTATCACCATCTTCATCATAATTGTGATCATATTATAACCATCGTCTGCCAATAATAATAATAATATTAAACATAATTATTATTATAATTATTATTATAATTATCATAACTGCATCGTTATTGTTCATGTAATGATGATGAATATAATGATGACACAACTTGAATTATTTACAGCTCACCGTGTTATGTACTTAAGGTAATGCATCCATCATTAAAATAAAATCATGGTTCTTCAAATGCTTAAAGGAACTTCAGCGCAGATGCAAATATTCATTGACTTGGAGTTATGGGCACTTTTGCTTAAACTCCTAAATGGCTTGCATTTACTATGCTATTCCTATAATCACAATTTAATGATGGATGGATTACCTTAATCAGGTATGAATCAAATAAATTGAAAAATAGGTAATAGAAAATATGAATATTTTCCTCATTATTTTGTACCTTTTCCTTGTTTCGACCCTCGCACTAGTTCCGTGACCCTAAAGCAGTTTCGATTTTCTGCACGTAGTATTCCCAAATATGTACGGAAATGTTCTCACTATTTACCGACCCACGCGATTTTCCTCAGTCCTCGAAATTTCGCAATTTTGATTTATGCGTCATAAATATATACAAAACCTCCCCAAACGACACCTCTGAGCAACGGGCTACCTCTTAGCAGCAACAGTTTTATAAGTTAGTTTGTAGTGTATAGTCATTATGGGCATTAATTATCGATGAATGAATGTAATCACTACTGTATGCCATCCATCTGTCACAAGCAATGACACTTAGTTGGTGAATTGACCGGACATCTTTATGTGTAATAAATCCTGAGCTATATTTAATGATGGTCGTAAATGCTTGTTCATTTTGGTTTAACGGATTTTTGTAAAAAAAAATGTAGGTAATGATTAATGTACCCCACATTTAATTTTGACAAAAAGTGCAACATTTGCCTTTAATAAATCATCACATCGTAGATTCCCCACACCTTTGTTGATTTAATTGTAATATCAAACTTTGTCTTTATACCGTATTTGATAATGAATATAGTTATGAACATTTATTCAAATTTGGTAATATCATTTAATTCTGAAAATGACACACAGACGTACAGGGGCCGGGTGTTTTGTATATTTATCTTATTTTCTGTAGCTTGTCATGGTAAACAATTTACTTACTAACTAAATTGTAAATATCGTGATTGATTGCAGTTAACCGCTCGTAATAGTGAACTCAGGAATATATTCAGAATCTTAACATTATATACGAGGTATTATATATGGACATATTAATTAGGGTCAGAATGGGTATTTATTCAAGTGTTGACAGTTGACACATTAATTTATTTTTCCATAATTTACCGAAGAGTATGTGAAACTCTTTTCAATACGTATAAATATATATGACGAGACACATTAACAAGTTAAATATCTATATTGTCATGACGGATCCATTTCATCTAGATTTGTAATCAGTGGCAGTGTATCAGATTTACGCATGTCATGATGTCATGTCCGGTGACGTGTGTCAGTAACATAGCAACACATGTGGATGACAAAAAAAAACTAATGGGTATTGGTATCCAGTTCAACATTCCAAATCCTTTATGTGACGGCACAATTATTAGAAATCAAACGTATTCTAAAAGAGGGAACTGACGAAAAGGTGTAATTTATTACATCTCTGAATACATTAAGGTGATAAATTGTGTTGCAAAGCATTTTGTCAGCTTGTCATATTTTTGAAAACCGGAATTGGACAGGATTCTTTAAGTTTGAACAAGTTTGGCATAAAAAACAGCAACAGCAAATTTGATGAGAAAGATAAGAGCATTTTGTCTATTATTGTAATCATTTTGTATCATCTGAGCAAGTGGCATGAACAAACTATTTGGTATAAAAATAATACTGTAACATCAACTTTTAATTTTTATTAAGATATCAAAACAATGAAATAAACTAAACAAGAAATAAAATAAACAATTGAAAACAAAAGATAAATACAACACGCGAATTTAAATGCAACTTTGCACATACGTGATTAATATGACTTTGTTCGTGATACAAGTAAACACACAATAAACATGCAATAATAATATGCAAATAACGAGTCCTTCATTTAAACCTGTGCAATACGTGTGCAAATTTAATAATGTTTTATAAACTGCTTTTCTTTTTCAACCATATCAAATATGTCAAAATTAGCTACCTTTAAGAAGACAGGCATTTTTTTATATAACATAATTTGAAAATTCCCGGGCATGGCCGAAATGCAATGTGGCAATATCTTAAAATTATTTCAATATACACGTACACAAACAATCATAGACATAACTAACTGGATTAGAATGCACAACAGCTTTGTGTTTACTTATCTACTTTCATTAATATAAATGCATCAGAAAAATGGCGACAGCGTTTGAATAAAGAGTTACAGAACATGACATGTTTATCCTGTGTTATCAGTAAGCTTTAATGATTTTTTACACATACTGTAAGTTCTACTTTTATAATATATCCTTGAAAGGAAGAAAGCAATGACTATGAACTGACCAAACTTAAATAATTCAAAAAGGATTATGTCCAAAATTCTAGCCACCCCGAACACACCGCAAGCTGTCCTGCAAGTAAATTGTTCATTTAGGCCGTTGAGCAATTAAAGGAAGGATGCAGAACTGGTCGACAGGTTTCAGGTTTCTATTACTTTCCTTCTATGTGTCTACCATATATAACTTCGATATGGCAATATTTTACGTTCTGGAGAAGTTCCCGAAATATATGTAAACAGTTGGTTGGATCTGACATGCAACGAAAATACAAAAACAAAGACTATGCGGCAAGATGATGACATTTAGGTTTGCAGTAGTTGGGCATGGACTTTACTTCGGGTATGTAACTCTTTGTCTTGCTCTATTTGTGATTCAATCAGTCGCATTTCCTCATTATGCTTTTTCAACAACCACTGTTCGTAAGCAGATTCCACTTCTGCAGGATCATGCCTCTGTTTGTCAGTTTTCTTGTCATTTGTATTCTGCCTTTCAAGCTTCATGGCTTCTAATTTCTTTTTCTTCCATATCTCAAATGGAACAGCAGCTGTGCTTTTGCCTAGTTGTATACGCTCATTTTTGGTGTCTTCGTCATACCGTCTCTGGATCACCTTCCTCTTTCTGTCCTCCTCCTCCCTTTTCTTAATTTTCTCTTTCCAATATCATATGAATAGAGTTGAATCCGTTCTGTGAATTTTTCTTGCTCAAGGCGTTTCATTTCTCTGTAATCTGCCTGTAAAATTTGTTGAATCAAAAACTTTCTTTCCTCTGCATGATCCATCCATTCGTCATAAGTTATCGCATTCATCAATAACTTTTGTCGTCTTTCTTCTAATCGCCTTCTTTCCGCCATGTAGTCTCCAATTGTCTTCCGGTTAATTAACAACTTTCCTTCATACCGCTTTCGTCTCCTCCAAGCCCTATAAGCGGCAATGTTTTCATCAGCTGGAGGGTTCGTGCCATCTCCATGCTGCGTACTTCCGATTTCAATAAGACCAGTAACCGGTCTGTTCCCTGGTGTTTGATATTTTGTTTTAATCTTGTTCATTTTACGAACTGTTTTGTTAAACTCTTCAAGTTTATCTTCTTCTACATCACTCACGTTAAACTCGTAAAGCTCAGAATCTTCAGAATCATGAATTTCTTCTCCTTCAGTTTCTTTCTTCTCAATCCATGTCTTGTACGCCTCACTGCCATTCTCATTAGGTTTCTTTTGACTCGCCGCAAGATTGATTTTCTTTTTCATATTGCGGTGATCTCCAGATTTCTTAGACAATGAGTTGAAATATTTCAGTCTGAAAGTATAGGAGACGGTGATTATTAATGATATGCTAGTTTAACTTTATAACAATCAAAAGAAGTTATTCACATGAATTCTTTTACATATCAAAATAGTTTATATATACATGGATATTTTATGACAAGAAACTGAAAAGTTTAAGTCAATAAAGTACAAAAAAGTATTGAACTCGTTTAATACTATATCTAAACGTGTAAATTACACTGGTTAATTCATGTACAATAAAGAAAAGGAAAACGTTTTCCCTTCTAATTACTAAACTTTATTAAAACTATTACGTAGTATTTTTGGTTTCAGCTGTTTATACACACATAAGCGTTTGTTAACTGCTTTTGCAATTTTCTAAACTATAATTAGCCTAACCTTGCTTGTGTAAATCGAACCGCTTTTTTCAAGACTTCAGGTTCTGGGGACTTGCTTTCGGAAGGATTTTCAACAGACTCGGCTTGCTTTTCCTCTGTCTCGGATCCTTTCCCAAATTTTAGGATTTTCTTGGGCTGTATGATTGCAATAGGTTTTATATTTACGGCATCAGCGACTGAACTTTTCTGGACATTAGTCAGCTCAATGACATTCCAGTATGCATTGTCCTTTGGGATATCTTTCCATTTCACAGAACGTTTAGGGTGGTCTCCTTTTACATCAGTAGCATGTCTAGACTCCTCATTTTGACCAAATCGAGCACTTGGGGGCGTACAGAGTAACTGTTTCCTATGTTCATGCTTGCTAGATGATGACGACAATACGCTTCTTGACCTTTTGAATATTGGAGTGACTAAATGTCTTTGGGCAGATGTGTCAGAATATTGGGACAATGTCGATCGGGTGCGCCCAGTTTCTAAAGCAGATTCAATATCTCTGCCATCCGATCGGATGGTACAGCTTGAGGCACCTCGGGAATCTGTTCCGCTGTTTCTCGTGTCTGTCTTGGCTTTTCTGTGAGATATGTTCTTGCTCGCATTTCCTCGCAAGTTTAAATGTAATAACCGTAGCCGCTTTGTGCAAAGATTTGATGAAAAATTCTTGGCAATATCAAGAGCGGTAACTCCGAAGCAGTCAGTCTGGTTAATCGTGGCGCCTTGGTTCAGTAAAAGGTCAAGGACGACCATGTGGTCCCTAGCGGCTGCTGCATGGATAGGCCGCCGTCCGAAACAGGTGGCCGAATGCACACTCACCCCTAAAATACATTGGATTAATTGAGATATAATCTCGGTCAGATAGGTAGTGGATTTGCTCACAGTTGTGAGTTTAATATAGAATAATCAAACAATAATTGGGAATTTGGATGAAAACTTGATATATCACAGGGAGAAGGCGTTTGATTTCTGGCATTAAAGGGAAATAAAAAGCATAATTTGAATTAAAACTTCCTATATTAATGTCACTTTAAAACAAAATACTTATTTAATATTATATATTATATTCAATCAGTTACAAATTAATATATTTAACTACATGCATCTGAAAACATGAAAAAAGCAATGCTTTCGGCGGAACAGTTTTCTTTAGTAAGCGGTTAACAAGATATCAAATGGCACAGGTAATTATGCGTGTTGAACTTTTTAATCAGAGAACAATCTAGTTGTGTCGGTACAATATAATGGCCCAGGCCTGCAATAAATTTTTACAACTCCGTCAAAATTATAAAAGTTGTCGAAACTCGATCAGGATTTCATAATGGTCACCTACATATTTAAAGTCTTATCAGAACTAGTATCTCAAAACACACACACACACACACACTCCAGAAAGTTGTCATAAATGCTTTCTAGAAGACCGGAATGAGAAAATGACCGGCATAGGCAACATATCCCGATCAATTTTGACGAGGGTGGGGTCCGTTATAATTACCGACAGAGAGCAGCATATTGACCATGCGGTACTGCCCTTGGTAGGCTGCTAGAAATAGAGCCACGGCGCCTCTTTCCCGTACCATGGACTCGTACCGGTCCCTCTCGTCCGGCCCGACCACGATGTTACCCTTCAGGTGGACACCGCCGCTGTGATATACGTGTTCGATGTTGTTCTTGTTGATGGCCGTGTACAGTGGCTCCCATGTGTCTTGTAGCTGCACCCTAAGTGGTGAAACACGGGGGATCAAATGGGGTCAAAGTATTTTCGATATGTTTTATGATTTTAATTTAAATCCATTGGAAATCCAGTTTGTCTTAAACTATGCCAAAACCCTTTCAATTGTTCCTGGTCTGGATTAGTACTTAGCGTCAAGGAATGCCATTAATGACCCAATATACATGTATTATATTCTGCATTATATACAGTGTTCGGGTACTCAGTATTCCGGACATTACCACTGGACCACAGATATATGTTTGTGATTTTTGTTCGGATTTTTTTTTTCACATTTCCATATCAGGTTTTGGAAGATTATTGCTATGGATGGACTTTGCTGGTATCAACTGTTTTCATTTATTTCCCTTTTACTATTATAGATAAAAAAATCTTTTACTTTCTATCAAACGTTCTAGTGTTTATAATTCTAAAGACTAAATAAAGGAAATTGGGACATATATGGATGTATATTTTTGCTTAGCATTTTGAATTGCATATTTCTTTTTTTACTTTTATGTGGTTTCGAAAGCTGACAATTTTACACAAAAAAAACTCAGTCAAAGGAAGCATGTTTTCGCCATTTATCAACTAGGTGCGATAAGTTACTAAAATGAGTACAAAGTGCGACTGCTTTTCACTTTTTATCAGAGATACATATGTATACTGGAACAAATAACCAAGGTCAAAATCATATTAAACCCTTTCATATTTCTTTTTGTAATCAAATACGAGATTTGTTCGTGTTCGTAAAATCCGCAGACAAGACTGATGCTTTGTTTAATAATAAGCTGCAGATGGTTAACTGATTTATCATCAATAAGTTTAATGTATCTTTGATTTCTCTGGAACACTTGTTATTTTTTTTAAGAAATGCTATTACCAAACTCAAATCTTAACATAAAATCGAAAAATGTTGTTTGAATTTAAGGCTGACTGTTATATCTTTTACTATAATACCTCAGCAGGTATCCATGGAGAATGTTCTCCTGCACGAGAAGCTTTTGATCGTCTGCTAGTTCCTCCCCATCCGGGTACACGAGGCTGTAGATTTGACTTGGTATCCCAGCATGCAATTCTAACCGTCCCTTTAAATAGAAAAGTCTATGTCTAGTGATATGACATAAAAAGGTACTAATGATAAGTTCAGTGTGATAATCTCAGTGTACACATATAAGAATATACATGTATCAATATACAGGAATGAAGATAAATTGAGATAAACTGACAAATGTAAAGACAAATGAGTTCAAGTGATGCAGACAATTGAATTGAAAAGCAAATTAAAACGTAATCATTGACAAACAAACAAATGAATGCATTACTATTGCTAATACATAACAAAGTATACATTATAGTAAATCGAAATTGAAATAAACAGATTGGTTACGCTGAAATCAGAAATTAGCATTTTTAAATCACACAGTCTAATTGAGGATAAACTGACTTGAAAGCCAACGTCAACAGAAGATCCTAAAATATCCAAAGGTAATATTAATAATGTATGATAAAATATATGTAATACTATTACACTGATAATACTTTATGCAATATTGCACACGTTTTCTGTATGGTAGCCTTACTATAAACATAGAGGAATTATGTTTCAGTTTTTGTAAAAGTCATTAATGTAGTAGTGTATGCTAAGCATACATTATTACATTAGAAATGATTCTTGAATGTCAAAGAAAGCATAAACACCAATCTGCTTAATACCAAATAATTGTTTCCGTTCATAGGACCATTGTGTGTATAATATAAAATAATATAATATGATGTAATATAATATAATAATATGATATAATGCTGTCTCAAACTTCAATTTACAGCACGGCCATTTCTATATAGTCAGTTATAAAATAATTCATTAAAGACAGCGTAATCTAAATGGTTGGAAACATTTCATCCAGTGTCTTACAAGCTACGCATGGCTGAAAAATATCACTATTTAACAAGCGTTCTATACGCGATATATTTGGAATTATAGACTATACGCATGGCATTGTATGTACATTGTATGTGCCCGGTGGCCGAATGGTTAGAGCGTCCGCCTTGGAAGCGTGAGGTTGTGGTTTCGATCCCCGGCCGCGACATACCAAAGTCAATAAAAAACGGTAGCGGTATTGTAAGTTCTCTTGCTTGGCTCTCAAGGTAGTTCAGGATAATGTGATTTGGTGTGGTAGCATGCTTATATATCTACGGCGTGAAACTGCAGTGTGGCAGCACTATATCTGCCTCAATCAGACAAAGTCTCCAAATGACAGAATTTGAAATACTCTTGCTGGGACGTTAAACCCAACAGACATGTATGTGTGTATGTTCGCATTTGTGTAGATTAATATATAAACCTTGACATCGAAGACTGTGATTCCAGACGGAAGATCCCGAAGTGTGCATACTTCTTCATTCGGCAGCACGATAAAAACGGTAAACTTGAGCGTCCTTGGGTTCACCCAGTCTGCAACAGGCGTCTGCGGCAAGCTCTCCCGTTCATCATCCGCGTCATCAGACGACATTGTGAGATGTTATTAACTGGTCATGCCAGGTGGTCCATACCTTGGAAAATAACAGATATGTAGTATACATTATACGACTGATATTCACGGTCGATATACGCCATCAGAGAGAGAGGGGGAATTTAATATCCAGTTTACCTGAACGCTTGCAGACACTTTACTGACGTGAAACGTGATGACGTCTTAAAATATAACGTATGACGTCAGAAGACGTCGTTACTACGTTACCAGTACATACCCCAACGCCATATGATATTTGACATCGTGCAACTCACAATGGATAAAATAGTCTTAAAACGTAAAAAAGGGGACACACATGGAGTGCAGAACAGTGTCTATGTTCCTGTAGAGAGAGAGACAGAAGGAATTGGAGGAACAAGACAAAGAATAAGTACAGTCTAATGGCGGACATCAGATCAGAAGTCCTGGATTTTCACATGTTTGGCGACTGGGTGAGTGGGGAATACTAGCGCAATATACATGTATAGTTTTATGAAGGGTTTCTAATTCGAGAATGAATTTCTTTTTTTTTTAGTTTATATATATTGTTTATTTATCTCAATTTATATATTTATTTATCAGTATATTTTTTAATGTTTACAGGCCGCCTGTCCGTCTGAGGACGAGGACTGGGGACTCCCCCTTGACAAGCTTGAACACAATCAAGGGTCTATTTGGGAAAGAGAGGAAGAGAAGGAAGTAAATGGAGACAAAGAGAAAGAAAATGGAAAGATAAGTGGGAAGGAAATTCAAGAATTTGAGAATGAGGAAGAGGAGAGAACCCCTTCATCTGCATGTGCTGCACATACTGACAGTTTTCTATTTACATCAGTTTTCATCAGTATTATCGTTATCATTATCTTCATCATTGTTTTCAATATTGTATTTGAGGGTGACTTTACCTCTCCATTTTTATTTTGCAATAATTTAACTAAAAGCCATATTTTAAATCTATTTGGTGGTCTGTTTTATTTTATTGACCAATACTCGTATAGTACTCGTATAGTGTTTCTTTCAACCTATTGCAATACGTATGTTTAAAAGAGAGAAAGAGACAGACAGAAAGAGAGAGAGAGAGAGAGAGAGTAATTGGACTTCGGTTCATGTGGTAACGATTCGACAAAGAAAGAAAAAGAAAAGAAAAAGAAACAGCTAGATTATATTCTCTACTATTTAACGTAAAACATACATATAATCAGTCAATAGTAAATATTTCGATGATGTATCCGAAAAAAAAATCTACATGACAGAAATGAACCAATACAGAAAACTATTCCTAGTTGCACTTTTCCCAATCAAATATTCCCCGATATCATTAATTTTCCCTTTAACCGTTTAACTGTTAACCCTTTCCCTCATATAGACTCATTTTGACGCACTCAATAGGTACCACATAAAGCCTGATCTGCAGAAAACCACAGTTAAACCTTACCAAATTTAATTACAAAATCCTCATTTCCAGACCACTGAGGAGCAGCGAACAGCATAAAACCTGATCAGCCTGCGAGTTACTCGCAGGCTGATCTGGTTTTATACTGTTCGCATAGGTCTTTTCATGGTGTCCTCTATGAGGGAAAGGGTTAAACTTGGCTGTAGTCGAGCATACGTTCTGTTCGTATGAAATAAAATACAGCTTCATAAATCTACATTTTTACTTTAAAAGTATTTCACTATGTCTATAACTTTTATGAGGGCTCAAACTGAACCAAAATGTTATTTAGAATGACACTTTAAGGTATTTTCGTGTTAACAACTTAGATATATATTTCGTCATCTTGGTTTATAGTACATGTGTATTTATTGTTCTCTTTATTGTGTAACATTTTTATTGGACCCCTGTTTCAAATTTCTATCATTATCTTTAAATTATCTTAAAAATAAGATGTACACGACGTAAACTATCTTAAAAATAAGATGTACACGACGTAAACTATCTTAAAAATAAGACGTACACGACGTAAACTATCTTAAAAATAAGATGTACACGACGTAAACTATCTTAAAAATAAGATGTACACGACGTAAACTATCTTAAAAATAAGATGTACACGACGTAAACTATCTTAAAAATAAGATGTACACGACGTAAACTATAAGAGCCCTCTGTTCAGTGTTGAGTTGCGTAAAATGTAAAAAAAAATGGTTGAAAGAGTACAGAATTATAACCCTTCCTGATTAAGAACCTACAATTGGTAACTAGGATCCTTTCTTTACGGTTTTATATTCACGAAGAATTATATTTCTTTCTAACTGTTACATAGTAACCTAAATCCGCTTTCTGTATATTTGCCAGTAGCTTATACTACCTCATATGCAGGTGACCTCCCAGAATCGCAGGTGAACCCCTAAATAGGGTTCTAAAACTTTTAACCCATATTGTATTGCTGGAACGTAACCACAGACCGTGACTTTTATCGTGTCGTAGTGTTCAGGAACTGTTCTCTAACAAATTTAGTGCGTTCTCGGCTATTTATGTCGCGCCATTACTTGGCACATTTACTAGCGCACATTCTTACTGATTTAGTAATTAACCGTGAATTCTTCATTGGCTTTTCGAATATTAAAAAGAATATATTCCCAAAAGTGGCTGATATGAAGCAAACTCAGAATATAAAGTGAGTGGTATTTAATGACGTGTAATATTATTTGATTGTATGTGTAAATTTCTCAATGACACATCAAATTTATTCAATGATTATATCCGTTTTTGCACACAGTGTTTGAAAAATCTAATCTACTAACGTCAACCCTAAATGACAGTAATAATGAATAAGAATGAGACTGCTTTTATATTAGCCTTTCAGCAAGAGAATCACGATTTCAATATGAAGATGGAATGATATTAACACAAAGGATGAGCATTTATAAATAGACATGCAATCCTGACACGTGTCTTGTTAAACGTAATCAGATTTCGTGTACCACACATGTTAGAGGACTGCTTGACTGACAGCCCTGTAATCATCTCAGGTTTTCAGTTTTAATTCATTACTTATCAAATGTCAGACAACCCGTCAGATTTTGTAACAGTTGAAATTCCTATAATATGGGAAGCATATCAAAACAGACGTGAGAAAGTCATGAGTTTAGCTTAAATGTGTTTACCATATACCCAGGGTTCTCAGTAGGATCCAAATCATTGGCGATCTTGACAAAGATTTAAAAAAAAAAAAAAAAAAGTTGACCCCCCCCCCCCCCCCAATAGTAATAAATGTATAAGTATTCAGAAATGATGTGAGGGCAAAAGTATTCATATATAAAAAAAAAAATAAAAAATAGCGCACACCCTACTTGGGAAAATTTTTAAACCAGAGAAAATTTTATACCGGTTTTTAACTAGAACATATAAAGCAAGCGGCATCTGTCTATGGGAGGGGATGACCTCAATGTCATATCTTTTTCGAATTGAACATTCACAATGCTTATTACCATGCTTATTATATTTTCAATAGAGATATATGCAGTAGAGACCGGTATTGGCGGTTAGAGCGTCGGGAGGTCGTGGATTCGATCCCCGGCTGCGACATACCAAAGTGGTAAAGAATAGTAATTGTCTAGCTGCTTTGCTTGGCTTCCAACAATTTTACAACGTGATACTACAGCATGGCAGCGCTTTATGTGTCTGCAAAAGTTTTCCAAAAAGAGTTCTCATAACGCCCCGTAAGTTTTTTATATCGGAAAATTAACTATGTACTAAGATTAGTAAAAAAAAATTATGCGGAAACTACTTCCGTCCATTCAAAAGTAAGCTATGTTCATTAACAAATGTTGAAAGTTCTGACCCCAAAGTGCATTAGATTTCATTTTAGCGGATGAATTAATGCAACAGCGCAAAGCATTTTGAGGTCCAATTCTGACTCCAAAGTGTGTCGGGCCCCAAAGTGAGTTTCCACATAGCTGTCTGACATGTGTTTGGTCTGTGTGCCAATGCGTCGAATTAGGTCTCTCTGAGGTAAGGGGTTAGGAAACAACGTAGGAGAAAATTCATTCAAAAGAAATGAGTGAAATTGAGAATCTCCAAAGTCGATAATTAACCAGGAACCTACATAGGTGTAACCTTTACGACTTTATCAAAAGAATAACAATGTTATATCCTAAATATACAGAGATAACACATCGATTTCATTTATCATTGTATGTTAATTCCGCGAGTGGTGATATAGAACATTTTGGAACAATAGTGTTTTATTTCTCTGTTATCAAGGACGTCTCCTATTGAAATGTTCATGATATAATAAATCAAATTTAACCCACGTAATGTAATAAGATCTAGGACACTTGATTTTATTCACAGCCGTTCGAAAATAATATATATATGATGTGTGTGTAGTGATTATATGGTAAACAATCTTGGACGGCTATATATCATGCATATTAGCTTAAGCAAATATATGCTATTATGACTCTTGGAAAGATGAATATACTGTCTTGTAACTACGATATATTTCACTTGCTATTCCTTTCGATGTTTGATTATAAAGAAGTAAATTTATAACTTATTTATCATTGAAATATGACCATGAAATTAATTTATAAGTATTCTTAAGATGTGGCATTCATTAAGTGTCATTACAAAAGAGGAATGAGTTATTTGCGGTCCTGTTACATAATGTTTGTCCCGTGAAATAAACCTCTCTTATTGAACCTGTTAAACATATTCAATCTTATTTAATTGCGTGTTTGTTTTCAAAAGCTAGGGTGTATTACTTAAAGAAATTCTGAATATTAAATTTTGTGTGTGTATTATATTTCGTTTGGAAAAGAATGTCGTGTAACTGAATAGCAGTTTTAACACTTCGTTCCTATTCGTATATGACAGACGACTCGGCTAGTTGGTAATTGATAGTTCGTTAATACCACCTGATTAGAACGCTCGGTTCATATTATGTTTGTTTTACCCACAAGATAAGCGACTTTATGAGAGGTTTCGATTTATTTTGCACGCTTAGAAGTGCAATGATCATTCGTGTTCATCCAAAGTTCAAGGACTGGCCTTTTACAGCTGTGTGTTTTGTTTTTCATTCTCAAAATTTCTTATATGGCTCTCGAGTTTCTGAGCCTGAATGTTTGAAAATACTATCAAATACATATCTAAACAATAACCAATACAATGGATGGTAAAAACAGCAACAGACAATGCAGAAGATGTTTAGCATTTAGGAAGAACATCATAGTAGGATTATAATACATCAGATCTAAAATAATTGTACGAAATTTGACTAGGGTATGAAGAGTGCACCATACAAAAATGTTCTAAAATAAGTTTTAAAAGTGTAACAGTTAAGTACTGACAAAAGATTCCTTGGAATCTTACAAAAGCTTAAACAGGGACTTTATTCCTCCTTCCACAATATGGAGGCAATACAAGCGTTTACAATGTAATGACTTTAAAATTCATGTTCTTTTTCCTTGGCAAAAGCACGGAGATCTAGGTATTTTAAATCTCTGACAAAGGCATGGCACTAAGTGATTTTAAATTGTTAATCGAATTACTTCCCCCTGGAAGATATACATGTTTAATGTGAAATATTAAGATTCTTTTGAATCATTCGATCGGTAATCTTCAAACTTGTTCCAGGGAGAGAAACACTGGCTACAGACGGCTTGTCACAGAACTTTATCATTATACATTGCACCTGACTATATATCCTAAGTCTTCACCGTTTGAGACATTTCAGGGATCTCCCGAGACGGCCTGTAGGTATAAATCTAACATGCACGATGGATTACACTAATACTGGGTAAACAAATTATCAGGTATGGAATGACACCATCATACAGCTGTGGATGACATCGGAGATATGCCGAGTGTCTTTGATATAAGGCTGAAGAGGTTTAGTTTAAACTTACTTATTTCATATCGATTGGGAATTTTAAACACGTTTTTACAACTTATACTTATCCCTCTCGATTGTCCCTTTGTTGGACCATTACTTTGCGCCTGGGTAAGTCATGAAAAATCCTTGACCCCAAATGGGTTCGAAAGATATTTCATAACCTTCCGTGACTCAATTTAAAGATTACAAATATGAAGCAAAATCCTCGAAACGCCCTAACTCCGACATATAATCGTTAGAAAAAAAAAATCAAACCAATGCATACTTTTCGATATATGTTTTATAGGAGTCTCCATGGTGATAGATATCCGACAAACATTATTAAATAAATTATCAAATACCGCTATTAAAGCTTTAACAACGGCACGTTTCTATACATGTATTTCGCTATACTTACACATGCAAACAAGTTAATTTCTTTAACCCTTTCCCTCATATAGACTCATTTTGACGCACTCAATAGGTACCACATAAAGCCTGATCTGCAGAAAACCACAGTTAAACCTTACCAAATTTAATTACAAAATCTTCATTTCCAATCCACTGAGGAGCAGCGAACAGCATAAAACCTGATCAGCCTGCGAGTAACTCGCAGGCTGATCTGGTTTTATGTTGTTCGCATAGGTCTTTTCATGGTTTCCTCTATGAGGGAAAGGGTTAAAAGGAAAACTATTTCTTGCACATGGGTAGGATTTTCCGGTACTAATTCTTGTTCACGTGCCTTGACATAATAAATTGCTTAACTAATCAAAGGATCACATAGTAAAATACTAACTTATGCCACAATACTTTAAAAATTATGCTATTTAAACTGATAGACAGATACACCTCGGGTACCAGCTTATGAGTGGAAACTGGCAGAGACCCCCTGCATAGCTGCCTTAAGTACAAAATGGTCCTACCTATACCGCATGCACCTGGTGAAGATATACAACTTAAAATAAATGCATTAACCAATAAAATGGTGAACTAGAATAAAGCTTCTCAGCATGTATATACGTGGAAGACTAGAAAATAGACTCTGGTCGAGATGACATATCCATTGTTTTCACTTTTTTGTTTGAGAAATCAGAAAAGGTTTTTTTTTCACATCAAAAACAATTATGCCACGCAAGATATGGCTGTGTGAAGTTGGCACAGCATACGACATTCATCTTTTGCTGTAGACATTGGATATTCAGAAATTTGTTTGATAACAATTGACTACTAAAGGAATGATCAATTCCCACACTACATACAGTAATCTTGTTTTAGTTTCTGGATATAACTGGATACAAGTGTCAACGATATAAAATATACATACCAAGTAAAATTCAGCGTCAGATGTTAATAACTGTTATTTTTTCCAACAGATACGTTCGACCAAATGTCTAACAACTACCGCGTATGTATGACGACAATAGTTCAAGTGATTATATTCCCAAACGTCAATGGAAGACAAAACAGAAAAGAGAAAGTGGCCGGATCCTTCGTCTCAGACACGTTGTGTACACAATTAAGCTATTTAAATATTGAAATAATTACTCTAATTCAGTGCAATTTCTTGTGTTTTGTTATAGTTTGGTAAACAACGCAGATGGTTCATCAAACTTTCTGAAAAGCATGAAAACTCTTTGTTAATTAGTAAAATAAATCTCTATGGAGTGTGTATAAATACAAATGTACCACGTGATATATATATATTAAACTAGCCGGATTCAAATTGCTATCATTACAATTACTAAAACATCAACACTTATTACTATAATTGCTACTTTACCTAAACTATGTACTAAGTTCTTTTCTGCTGCTACTACTACTAATGTTAATGATTGTATTCACACTACTAATACAACTACCTTTTGCCGTAATGCTACTACTACTACTAGTATCACTGCAATCACATCTACTACTACTACTACTACTACCACTTCTGCTATTACAAATCGCGTTTATTACTATAAATGCTGTTGTAGTTGATATTTTAGGTTTGGCATTTCATCCTGCTTTTCATTGGTTGGGAGAAGAGACAACCAATATAATAGAAATTCCGACCTACTGCAAGTCCGAAAAGACACGAACTCAAGCGGTGTGGGTTCAGCGACTTTAAACACCAAGCCACTGATGCCCCAATGATATTGCTACTACTACTACGACCGCTATGAAGAAGTAAAATTATTTATTTAAGCAGCAGAGCAGTATCAAAATAATGGTCACTTTGGACGTGATATTTTCAACACCCCAGTGTCAACATTCACCCGGCCAGGATATACCCAAATATACTGTAGTTACACATAAGGTAAATAGAAACGTTCACAGCAAGTGATAATTCAACAGCGGTAGAAGTCTTAACCACTTGATAAATATTTATATTTGTGAAGTGCTTATTTTTCTGTACAGTATAATGGATCAATAATTTTACCGTACGGGCAGGTTCGATTGAAAAAGTGTATATAGATACCGCAGAATGTGTACTGTCACTTTTCCAATTTATTTTTCCCCGTATTTGGAACCACCTACAATTGTCATTTCACACACCCTTTATCAGTTGAAAACGTTTTGTATATGTACGAAAAATAAATAACAATGGGTTTTTATTTTCTTTGAATTCAAGTAATGGGTAGATACCTGTGTCTACTGTAATTTTAAATGGAAATTGGATTGTGCTGGCTAGAGTAATCTTATTGTTAATTTAAAGCGATCGGTAGTTCGAGAGATCAAAGTGAATCTTTAGAACATGTAAGGTAAATGTGGATATAAGAAGTAGCATCGTGGTAGATTTGTGGTTAAACACTTCCCTTGTAGCTCTATGTCCGAGTCAGACAACTGTAATAAAATAACATGAAATTCACTGTATTGTGGTAGTAGAGGATATAAAGAGAAAAACTCCAAACTGACATAGAAAAAGAAAACCGACGTAATTAACACATAATAATAATACACATATTCTATCTACATGTACATCAGTGCGTGTGAGAGAGAGAGAGAGAGACAGACAGACAGATAGACAGATACTAGTGGTATATTGTTTATTAATTTCCCTTACTGAGGCTTAATAGTGACCAATTAATCGTGAACATAACGACAACATTGTTTACGAGGTAAATGTTGCACTGAATAACACACACCTAAACAACGATTTAGAAACACATTTTAAAACGTTTACTTATCCCTATCGGCGATTTCTTGGTTGAATCAGTACTTTGCACTTGATTGTTCGCCCCTAGTGAGGACCGAGCTTGCAACCTTTACGTCTGTAGTTAATAAGGCTACCACTAGACTATGGTGTCCGAAAAATCCACACGATATGTAAACTGGTGTGTCCGTCTTTTTTAATGGTAAGACCTTTATAATAACTATTAAGAGTTTCTAGGCAAAACACATTCTCATTCGATCTGTAAGACACGTTCTATGGTAGAATGGAGTTACATGTAGTTCAATAAAATTAACATAAGACATTTACCTCAAATACAGGAATGAACATTTTTTGTTTGATGTCTTCTTTATCACACCAATAGAAAAGCAGTGCATACGTTTTATGTTTTCACGGTATTCATTGTTTTAACATTCCCCCAAAATAACTCGGACTCACGAATTTTGTTTTCGCTTTGTAGACAACCTGTGTTAAACTACTCTTATATCTTTTATCATGCTCTGTAAAGTAAATATATTGACATACTGTCAAAATAAATGAATTCCGTTCAATAACAAACTGCATGTACCCTATACAAGTGTAGCCCCTGTCTATACATTAACTTAGTTATCGAACATCTACCTGTACACACCTGTACATACATACATACTTACCCTGTTCTGTAATTTGTTTAATCCTATCGACACAGGCCGACACACTAAACTGAGCCACTTTCACTGCCTGGGGATCGAAAAAATGTCAGAAAACAAAACGTGCTCACGTGGACCCTATATCGGAAGCGGTGTTGATTTATTTTCATTTAAATTGTCCACCTCTGCTAAGCAAACTTTACTGTAGATGTGATTCCTAAACGGATCGAGATACGTCGACGAACTCCATCAACCGATGTTAAACTTGAAAGGGATATAAAACACTTTTGAATTCGTCGGCAAAATATCGATTTGGCTAATCAGAGAGCTCACTTGGGGAGATTAAATCCATTTATGTTTTTTTAATATACATAAAGTCTAAAGCACGTATCAGTGACAATTCAAATGAAGTGTTTGTATTCTGCATTGTAAATGAAAACGTGGTTAAACACTCGCGGAGGTGAAAGGCATACGAAAGGTGCTTTATTACATGATAATACACGTTGTAAATATAGAAACTCACCTCTGACTATTATTAAACGAATATCAAGTGTTTCATTATAAACTTCGAGTCAATGTTATTGTAATTTCAAACAGTCACCATTTTCCCTATTTAACTATTTAATTCATATATTGAAAAATAAAAAAAAAAAAAAAAAAAAAAAAAAAAAAAACAGGTTCATATCATTTGTTTGTTGGGTTCAACGTCCCGCCGACAGTATTTCAGTCATTAAGAGACTATGTCTACTTGAGACAGATATAGTACTGCCTCACTGCAGTATCACGCCGTAGACTTGCGGCATGATACCACACACAGATACATTATACTGACACCGTGCCAAGCAGTTATGCAATACCCCCATATTCTGAGCGCCTAGCAAGGGAACTATACCAGTAATGTGTTCGAGACTTTGGTATGTCGCGGCCGGGGATCGTACCCACGACCTCCCGATTCTGGGGAGGACGTCTAACCACACGGCCACCGGATCCGGTTGCCTTTCATTTAGATTATTTTTATTTTATCATTTAAATCTAATCTTATTCTGATGTACGTTATCCGAGACGTCGAGAATGATTTACATCCGGTAAAAACTTAATAACTTCATCTCATAGTACGCAGGGTATGGATCGATATCAATACCAGTATACGTCATACATGTTATCATATGTCATACATGTTCTCATATATACCGGTTTATATTTTCAGCACATCGTATGAAACCGGCCCTCTCGGTCAGTGCCTACTGTGTCTGGATTAATGTTTGTTGCACCTCACACAAATCCTTTGCGTTTTCATTGGTCGAATCGCGGTCACGTGGTGATCTCCCATATTTCCATGTAGGGTCAGTAGAAACAAATATTCTGAATTTATTTAAATTTATCTGAAAGTGTTCGCCAGTTTCACGAACTATAATGCACCTTTATCGATACCGGAATATTTTATTCGGGATTTGTATAAATGTACCGAGACTTGTAAAGTACAGTGACGTAACCTTGACATTTCTCAATTGTCGTTTTTTGAAATATGACTTCGAAAATACACCAGTCATTGTGTTTGGCACTGACCCTACACGGAAATATAGGGGTCATTCAGTCATGTTTTTTGTTTGTTTGTTATGTTTAACGTCCAACCGACAGTATTTCAGTCATTTGGAGTCATTTTATAAGAAAACCCAATATTTAATAACATACTGATAACGACCGCCGGGTCTTCCACCACCCGTAATTAGCTAGACGTTCCCACGTGACTAACATGCTGTCATATTGACGGGTAACTCTAGCAACAACTAAAGGAGGGATGCCTGTACCACCTGGGGAAGTCGTCTATATTTACGCACGTTTTAGAGATATTTTTCTTAAAATAAGTTGAAGTAATTTATTATATAATAATGCACTGAAACATCTTTATGATATGTCTGGTTAAACTGCATTATGTCATGATAATTAATTCTACCCCAAGGTCTCAATCCGCCTTTTCTGACAAAACTATTTCAATTATAACATACTTACAAGTGACAAGTATTTACATAAACATGTCTTGTGTTCTAAATAATTTATGCGGAAATTCTGCGATTTTGTCGGCAGATATCCATGACACGTTTTCATCAGTGATCATAGCGTCCCCATCTCGTTTCGTCCCTCTCGTACTAGTGTGAAATCGCACCCGGGCTGTCATCCCATCAGCAGCCGAAGTTTGATGATATCTTTGGTGTTAGTGACATTTAATGCCTCTTATCAGCCGATAAACCATGCATTTTAATATTTAAGTCGGATATTGACAGAGCACAAGATCTCCGTGCGCATTAAGTATGTAAAGATATACCACAACCTTTTATTTCGTCCCTTATCATTTTTTGACACATGTCCGTCTGATTCACGTTTTCGGCGAGATTTAAACGCGACGTTGATCAGATAGACGATTACGCGTGAATTAGCCAGACACACGGGCATGGGCGCTTAATTTGACCTCTTTGTGCATGATCACATAAAATACTGATAACCACTCGCTGATTTATTGTCGTCTGATGTGCGAGCCACCAACAGTTAATTTACTGGAAACGGAAACATGAAAATGTCCTCAGTATCAAATTGCAAATGAACGACACGAATCGCATATGAATTTCAACATCACGATTGTTTAAATA
>CM037779.1:42718571-42732112 GCA_021229015.1 Solen grandis | reverse complement strand
GATAAAATTTACAGGAATGATCTTTGTACTTTGGAAAAAAACTAAAATTTTTCAATCTCCAACCATAAAGGGTGCCAGAGCTAAAATAGAAAAATTTTTAAAAACAACATCTCCTCCAAAACCGCTGAGCAGTTTTTGAAAATTTTCAGGAATGATCCTTAGGTGGTACTAAAAAATAATAGCTAAAATCTTTTTGTTCTGCCACCAAGAGGGCCCGCCAGAGCTAAAAAAAAAAAATTTTTAAATGAATCTCCCCCAAAACCAAAAAGCAGATTTTGATGAAACTCAGTGGGAATAATCATTGGGTGATATGCACAAAAATAGCTAAAACGTTCCGGTACGCCAACCAAGATGGCCTCCAAGCAAAAAATAAAATAATCTTTAACCCTTTCCCTTAAACCCAACATTGCATAATATCTCCCCGAGGCCCATACTCTACAGGGGTGCTAATTCAGGGGTCAAAAATAGCGTATATCGTTTGTATCGCATCATTCGTATAGTTCTCAATCCAGTAACGTATCAATCTATTCTATCACATTCAATCATTTTAACATAAAAAAGGGGACGATCGTAAAGCAATGGTATACTTTAAATCGTATTCGAAATCGCATAATGTATATGGTACCCAAATCATTTAAAAGTTTTTTGGCTGTCAAATTTTTCGGGCCCCCTTTTATTTTTTTTTTAGAAAATGATTCTTTTTTGTGTCCAAAATTCAACATTTTGCGTATTGTTTTAATTTTTTATCAAAATTATATTAGTAGTATAATCTTATTTTTGTTTAGTTATAATAACATTCTTTTACTTTTTATGTCCCGGTACATGTATGTATATACATGTGTATTGGCCTAGTGACTTTCTGCAACAACCCCGTGCATCTTTAAGAAATTTAAAATACACGTGTAAAAAAATAGGATTCAAAACATTAAATCAATATTTAAGAATACACTGGGCTACATTCATTCCTATAAGTTTACTTGATTAGTTTGATCAAAATTTTCATAATTAGCATGTCTGAAAATTGACGATTTAAAGCTGATCTAATTATGCTAATCAAACTCCGTTTTCGTCCAAGATGTTGCTTCCTTGGAATAACTTATTTCCCGGGGACCTTTTTCTTCTGCAGTGTTCGCTCACGTGCTCTTATAAAAAAACATTGAAAGAGATGATCAAACTTAATTATATACCTACAATATAGTTTTAATGTGTATTTTTAGCCCCCCTGAGCACAAAGTGCTCAAGGTGAGCTTTTGTGATCGCCATTCGTCGGGCGTCCGTCGTCGTGCGTCGTCCGTATCAACAATTTGCTTTAAACGACATCTCCTCTGAAACCGCTGGACAGATTTTAATGAACTTGGCAGGAATGTTCCTTGGGTGAGGCTCTACAAATTTTGCTAAATAAAGTTGATCCATGAAGAAACTGGTTGCCATGGCTACAAAAAGAAAAATAATTTGAAAACTTTAAAAATCATCCCCTTTCAAAACTACTGGCCAGATTTCAAAATAATTTGGTACAGAAGTTCCTTGGGTCAACCTCTACCAAAGTTGCTAAAATTTTTCCGATCCGTAAAAAAACATGGCCGCCAGGGGCGGGGCTTATTTGCCTTATATGTATATAGAGAAACCTTTAAACAATATCTCCTCTGAAACCACGGGACAAAATTTTTGATTAAATTTGGGCAGGGATGATCCTTGGGTAAACCTTCACAAAAGTTGCTAAAATAAACTTGATCCATGTAGAACTGTGGTTGCCATGGCAACAAAAAAAAAAAAAAATGAAAACTTTAAAAATCATCTCCTTCAAAACTACTGGCCAGATTTTAATAGCATAAATACGTTACCTGTTATTACTTCAGGTATGTGTCTATTTGTGCACAGCTTCCCAAAACAGGGGTCCGCAAAATAAACCATTCCCTAAACCCCCTAGTTACCGGAAGTGTAACCCCCGTTCTCCAATTGTGTTTTGGAAGCCATCGAGTTTCAGTGGGTAACCTTGCGTGTCCCTTTCTTGATAGCTTCTGTGCGCTACAGCTCTCCTTTTCTTATCTTTTCATAGCCTCGGCTGTTGTAGAATTCCCAATCTCCGTCCCGTATCGGGACCTTTTACCTTGTGTCACGGGTTTCCGTGCTTCGGCTCCCGTGACACTGGTTTTATTATTTTGATTTTGTATATACTGTTGTCTCGTTTCGAGATTTTCTTTGTACGGGTTTTCTTCGGTCTTCCCGTTTTTTATTTTTTCATACATTGTTCTTTTGTATTGCTTTTTTTCTATGTCCAGTCTCGGGGCTCCTGCGGACATGTCAGGGCGTCCTGGGGTTTCCCATCAGTCCTGCCTATCATGTTCAGGGTGCTCTAGGGTCGACAAACCCGCACCGTTTGTGCTTCGTGGACAGACGAGATATGGAAGAAAGCCTCTCCCGTCGGTCCCTTTCTCTTCCCGGAAAAGGAAGGCCTCATCTTCCTCCTCCTTCTCTGGGTTCAGCGCTGCTGGGGGTCGGAGTCCCTCTCCCCCTCCCAGGAAGAAGGCTTCCCGCCCCTCTCCGGAGAGGCCGCCTTCATCTCCTGGCTCCCTGCCCGGCTCTCCCTTGTGTCAGCCCCAGGGAGCAGTCAAGGAGACTACTCCGACCGGCCACCGGTCACCGGGCATGACCGGTCAATTACGTGATCGTAGTCATAGCAAAGCTCACGACCGGTCACCGGTCAGGTCTAGCCACCAGTCACCGGTCAAGACCGGTCACCGACCATCACGGGACCGGTCACCGGGTATATCTGCCAGGGACCGGTCACCGGTCACCGGTCACCAGGCACCGGTCACCGACCACTACTCACCGGGCACCGGTCACCGGTCAACAGGCACCGGTCACCGGTCATCAATCACCGGGCACCGGTCATTAATCACCGGTCACCGGTCATAGTCGAACATCTACTGTTCGCGATCGGTCGGCTCATCACTCTAGACGTGTGGGTCACCGGTCTTCGCCGAATTTGTCTGAGAATTCGGACTCGAGTTTTTCCTCAGGTAGCCCTGCGGTTTCTCCGCTTCGGCCACCTCCTCCTTCATGTTCAAGGGTGCCCAAGAAACGGTCCCACAACCGTTCCCTGGGTTTTTCCGGTCACCGGTCCCCTAGCTCTGCTACTCGGGACCGGTCCCCTTTACGCTCCACCACGTCTTCGAAGGTTCAAGGTGCGGATGTTTCAGTGCAACCTCAGACCTTTGACCCTTCCACATGGTGGTCCCACATGATGGGGGAATACGCCAGGCATTTCAGTTCTGCCTCCCCCCCCGTCATGCCGGGTGAGCCTTCATCTTCTAGGAGGGATCGGGTTTCTCTTCCACCAGAGACCCTTGATCACAGACTGTTCCTTCATCTCCTCCCTCCTCGGGTCCACAGGGCGCTTCTTCTGCACAGCCCCCTATGTGGCCCTTTTTCCCTCCATTTCCCTTTATGGGCTTTCCCCCTCAGGATGCTCCCCCATCTCGCCCTGAGGCTGGGTCTCCTCCCTCTACTCGCAATCCCCTACTAGTGGGACTGCTCTGAGCGACAATTGGAGGATGAAATCTCCCTTCATGCTCCGGAGGAGGACTCCTTATTTGCTGAGGACGTGCCTCTTTCGTCCACCTCGCGCCGATCCAGCGCTCATTCCGAACCTCGTACTGACAATCCTCTCTCTGACGAGGACGAGGAGTCAGACGACAGTCGGTTTTCCATGGACAGGGCTGTTCAGGAGGTCTTTGCTACCTTACCTGCATCAGTATGCAAACCGGCCCCTCCTCCCTCCCGGAAGAGGTGCGAAGGTTACCTTGACCTCGTCGGTAAGCCTAAGGAATCCAAATCAGTCGAACCGGAGTTGCTCCCTTTCTCTCCGGTCGTCCGTTCGGCTCTGGAGGATTTCGAATCTTCATCCTCCTCTAAGCCAGAACTTCAGACCTTCGGCCTTTGGGTTTTAACCCAAAGACCTACAAGTTTCCGGAGGGTGATTTTTCTATCCACCCTCCGAAACTGGACCTAGATGCGAGTCGGCTCCGGCTCAAGGTCCCCTCCTCTTTACCGCTTCAGCAGAAGGTCCTGGATCGCTGGGAGCAACGCTCCCGCTTTCTTTCCGGCATCTCGTCGCATACTGACTCCTTCGTGGCCGCTCTTTCGGTCAAGCTACAACAAAAGGATGCCTTATCTGCTTCCGTCAGGCTTCTTTTAGAGGCCTTAGCAGCGACGGCAAAACATTCGATTTTGCTATCTCTCTCTCTCTCTCTTCCGAGATGACTCGCTGCAGGCGGGATGCCATCCTGGATGGCCCCAACAAGCTACTTCTCTCTTCTTCTCGAGAAAAGCTTAGGTCGGCCCCTCTTTCTTCTTCGTCCCTCTTTGGGGGCCGAATCAAGGAAGTAGCGGATGCCTCCAGGGAGGAGCAAATGCACGGCGCGGTGGCCTTCCAGCCCCGCACTCCTACTTCGGCTCCCCCTAAATTCCGGATACCGAAGAAACCTTCGGCTTCTACCGGTAAATCCCCGAAGGACTCGGAAAAGGGCAAGCCTCAATCTCCTTTCAGAGGCAATCCCTCTTCCAGGGGCGCTCGCCAATCTGGTCCGCAGCGACCACGATTTCCTCCTTCATCGCCCCCCACCCCTTCTTCTACCTCTACCAGTCAAAGGGGTAGGAGTAAGCCCTAGGGGTACGTCCTTTCTTCCGCTTCCTCTTCCAGACGTTCGATTAGGAAGAAGAGTGTTTCTGCCCCTTCCAGTAGGCGGCAGACTCACTCATTTCATTCATCATTGGGAGACAATCACCGACGACCAATGGGTCCTGTCTATCGTGAGACACGGTATCGGGTTCCGTTCAGTCGTCCCCCTCCACTATCACGCTCTCCCATTCATCTCTCCTCCAATCATCCTCGTCTGGGACTCGCCATTTCAGATCTTCTGAAAAAAGGAGCGGTAGAAAGGGTCTCGATTCCAACCTCTCCGGGGTTTTACAGCCGTCTCTTTCTGGTTCCCAAGAAGGACGGCGGGTTTCGACCGGTCATAGACCTGTCTCATCTAAACTCCTTCATTCCGAAGGAACACTTCAAAATGGAAACAACTTCGTCGATCAGGGCAGCCGTCCTCCCCGGTCACTGGGCTGTTTCCCTGGATTTATCGGATGCCTACTTCCATGTATCTATCCATCCTCATTCCAGGAAATACCTTCGTTTTACGGATGGCCAAACTGTCTACCAGTTCAAGGCCCTTCCGTTCGGCCTGTCTTCGGCCCCCAGAATCTTCACCAAAATAGTTTCGGTTCTGGTCGCCAGGGTTCATTTTCGCGGCTCACGCCTCCTGGCGTATTTCGACGACTGGCTTCTTCTTCACATGGACCCAGTCGCTCTTCTCGACGAACTTCGATGGGTGACAGACCTAGCTCTCCGGCTAGGCTTCATCCTCAACTCCGAGAAATCGGAGTTGATCCCATCCCAGAACTTCACGTTTGTCGGGATGCAGTTTCTGACCGACCTAAACAGGATCAGAATTCCCGAACCCAGAATTATGTCTCTTCTAACTCTGGTTCGGGGGTTTTCGCGTCGGCAATCGATCTCAGCCCGCGAATTCCTATCGCTTCTCGGAGTACTCAATGCAGCAGCGGATCTTGTTCCGCTGGGCCGCCTTCACATGCGACCTCTTCAATTTATCCTACTCTCGATCTGGCGTCCCAGTCGAGACCATTTACAGACCATTCTTCCGGTTTCTCCGGAATTGGTTCATCATCTCAGTTGGTGGAATTCCCCCCGTTTCTCCGAGAGGGTGTTCCTCTTTCTCCTCCTCAACTGGAACTGTTCCTCTTCATAGCAACAACTCTCAAAGGGTTATCCATGCCAGTCTGTCAGGCTGGGGTGCTCATCTGGAACCTCTGGGTTCACGACCTCGGGTCTTTGGTCCCCTCAGGACAGTTCTCTTCATATCAACAACCTCGAACTCAAAGCGGTTCTACTAGCCTTACGACAGTTTTCTCCTCTCATTCGAGGCAAATCTGTTCTAGTATCTACAGACAACACGACTGTTGTCTCTTACATCCGCAGACAAGGGGGGACGCACTCGCCTTCTCTGTGCATGGAAGCATGGCACCTTCTTCATTGGTGTCAGGTGTCTTCGGTACTCATTCAAGTCAGACATCTTCCGGATCGTCTAAATGTTCTAGCGGACCAACTGTCCCGCAGACATTCTCTTCTCCCCTCGGAATGGAAGTTACTTCCTCGGATCGCGACAACTCTGTTTGCGATTTTCGGGTCTCCGTCTGTCGATCTATTTGCTACCAGGCTGAACAACCAGCTTCCGCTGTTTGTGTCACCGGTATCGGATCACCGGGCTTGGGCGATAGATGCTCTGTCTGTAAACTGGGATCATCTATTTGCTTATGCGTTTCCACCGTTTTCTCTGATTCCCTTAGTTCTAAGGAAAATCCTGCGATCTCAGTGCCGGATCCTCCTTGTAGCTCCACTTTGGCCAACGAGATCTTGGTTCGTGGATCTTCTGGATCTTCTGATAGACGATCCTGTAGAACTTCCCCAGGTTCCGGACCTTCTGTCACAAGGTCGGAACAGGGTCCTTCACGACAATCCTTGCGCTCTTCGTCTTCACGCTTGGATGTTATCCAACAGCGAGTTAGACAGAAGAAATTTTCGGCAACAGTTGCCTCTATTATCTCTAAAGCCAGGAGACAATCTACTCGATCTGTCTACCAGGCAAAGTGGAAGGTCTTCCGTGATTGGTGTATCGCACGGCAGATTAATCCGGTCAAAGCTCCTGTCAGAGAAATCGCTAACTTTCTAGTTTTTCTTTTTAACGAGAAAAAACTTGCGGTCAGTTCTATCAAGGGTTATAGGTCTATTTGACTCTTTAACAACCTTTTCCTTCTTCTTTGAACTGTCTGGCCATTTCTCGTTCGTTAACTCCAAAGGGGATCTTTCTTGTGTTTTACTGGCTCTTACTAAGGCACCTTTTAACCTCTTTCTGAGGCTTCTCTCCTGCACGTAACATGGAAGACGGTCTTTCTCATAGCAATGGCGTCTTCGTTGCGAAATTCATGCCTTTTCTACTGAGGAAGGCTATTTCCGCTTTAACAAATCTGATGGCTCTGTATCTTTGAGCTTTCAACCTGGTTTCCTTGCGAAAACCCAGCTCCCTTCGGTCTGTCCCCCTCCGGTAGTTATTCCGAGCCTTGCTAGGTCTTGCTCCAGGGGAGATCCTGATCGGCTTCTTTGCCCGGTTAGAGCCTTGAAGTTTTACCTCCAGAAGGTTAAATCTTTACGGGGTCGTCGTCTTCGACTTTTCCTCCCAATAAAAGGGGGGGGGCGAAGTTTCGGCAGCATCAATATCTCGTTGGGTAGCCTCAACTATCAAGTTTGCCTATTCGGATCTTTCGGACAGGGATCTATCCTTTTTAAGAATTAGACCACATGAGCTCCGTGCTTTGTCTGCTTCTTGGGCTTTCTTGAATAAATCTCCCATGGATGATATTCTCAAAGCGGCCTCTTGGAAGTCTTCTACTACGTTTTCTTCCTTTTATCTCCGCTCACTGGCTAACCAATCACAAAACCTTGTGGATTTGGGTCCACTTGTAGTGGCTCAGACAATAGTTTAATCATCATGTCTGACGCCTCGGCGGCTTTGGTCGTTTCCTACTTCGGGTGTCGCTGCAATCAAGGTTCTTTGTTAGCAACCTCCCGCCTTAGCGACGAAGTCATACCTGAAGTAATAACAGGTAACGTATTTATGCTATTAAAATGAAATTTTTGAAGTAAAATTAATTTTAATTAGTAAATACTTACCTGTTATTACAGAGTCCCACCTCCCTCCCCGCTTGCTGGCGGTTGTATCCCTCGATGGCTTCATATACAATTGGAGAACGGGGGTTACACTTCCGGTAACTAGGGGGTTTAGGGAATGGTTTATTTTGCGGACTCTGTTTTGGAAGCTGTGCACAAATAGACACATACCTGAAGTAATAACAGGTAAGTATTTACTAATTAAAATTAATTTTACTTCAAAAATTTCATTTCAAAATAATTTGGTACAGAAGTTCCTTGGGTCAACCTCTACCAAATTTGCTAAAATTATTCCGATTCGTAAAAAAACATGGCCGCCAGGGGCAGGGCTTATTTGCCTTATATGTATATAGAGAAACCTTTAAACAACATCTCCTCTGAAACCACTGGACAGAATTTGATTAAACTTGGCAGGAATGATCCTTGGGTCAACCTTCACAAAAGTTGCTAAAATAAACTTGATCCATGTAGAACTGTGGTTGCCATGGCAACAAAAAGAAGAAAAAAATGAAAACTTTAAAAATCATCTTCTTCAAAACTACTGGCCAGATTTTAAAATAAATTGGTACAGATATTCCTTGGGTCAACCTCTACCAAATTTGCTAAAATTATTCCGATTCGTAAAAAAAACATGGCCGCCAGGGGCGGGGCTTATTTGCCTTATATGTATATAGAGAAACCTTTAAACAACATCTCCTCTGAAACCACTGGACAGAATTTGATTAAACTTGGCAGGAATGATCCTTGGGTCAACCTTCACAAAAGTTGCTAAAATAAACTTGATCCATGTAGAACTGTGGTTGCCATGGCAACAAAAAGAAAAAAAAAATGAAAACTGTAAAAATCATCTTCTTCAAAAACTACTGGCCAGATTTTAAAATAAATTGGTACAGAAGTTCCTTGGGTCAACCTCTACCAAATTTGCTAAAATTATTCCGATTCGTAAAGAAACATGGCCGCCAGGGGCGGGGCTTATTTGCCTTATATGTATATAGAGAAACCTTTAAACAACATCTCCTCTGAAACCACTGGACAGAATTTGATTAAACTTGGCAGGGATGATCCTTGGGTCAACCTTCACAAAAGTTGCTAAAATAAACTTGATCCATGTAGAACTCTGGTTGCCATGGCAACAAAAAGAAGAAAAAAATGAAAACTTTAAAAATCATCTTCTTCAAAACTACTGGCCAGATTTTAAAATAAATTGGTACAGATGTTCCTTGGGTCAACCTATTTATCTCAGGTGAGCGATTTAGGACCATCATGGGCCTCTTGTTTTATTTCCTTCTTCATTTATCCTCCCCCTTCTCTCTCTCTCTCTCTCCACGCATGCAATCATTAAAATAAGAAAGTCATAATTCGCACAGAACATATTTTCATTTTTATTCTCTCCCTCTCTTTTAGTTTGAATAAGCTATATAATATCGGGAGGTCTTAGATTCGAATCCCAACCTTGGCACATTTCTCTGGTGATAGCGTCAAACCAAAGACTTATAAAATTTGTACTAGATTTGCCCTTGTCTTGCACTTGGCAAATTGGGGTTGCTATGGGAACTCGGAGAACTCAGTACTGGTTCTATGCAGGAACTTGTCTCCCGTGTATCTGTCGGTGCTATTCCCCTGACACTTAAAAGAACCAATGCATCTTTTTTCGCGAAATGAGCTAGGGTATCGCACCCAGACTTTCTTGTATCCAACCACTGTCTTTTCCGATGATGTTTATTTCAGTAAAGGCATACGGTTTTAGTCAAATTACCAATCTCTCCTTTTCCGTGAAAACACAAAGTACCATGATAAAAGTTAAATGGGAGAAAATGTATAAATTCCATATTATTACATGTATAGTTCGCTTAAAATATTTTTTTTTAGCTCGACTATTTGAAGAAAGTATTGTAGTTGCCCTGGCGTCGGCGTTGGCGTTGCAGCTTTTGGTTAAAGTTTTGCCTGCAAGTTACTATCAACCTTATATCTCAAAAAACATTTATGGTATTGACTTGAAAGTTTATAAATATGTTCAGGGGCATCAGACAACCAAGGTAGATAACTCTTGACTGAATTTAATATGAATTATGGCCCCTTTTTAACTTAGAAATTTTGGTTAAAGTTTTGCATGCAATAGAAAATTTGGTTAAAGTTTTGCATGCAAGCTACTATCTAGTTTGTATCTCAATAACCATTCATAGTATTGACTTGAAAGTTTATGAATATGTTTAGGGGCATCAGGCAACCAAGGTAGATAACTCTTGATAGAATATATTAAAAATTATGGCCCCTTTTTAACTTAGAAATTTTGGTTAAAGTTTTGCATGCAAGGTACTTTCATGCTAATATCTCAGTATCCAGGCATGGGATTGATTTCATGGAAGATAACTCTTGATAGAATATGTTACAAATAATTGCCCCTTTTTAACTTAGACATTTGCATGGGATTGATTTGAAATATCTTTAATATGTTTAAGAGTATCATACTTTCATGGAAGATAACTCTTGATAGAATATGTTACAAATTATTGCCCCTTTTTAGCTTAGAAATTTTGGTTAAAGTTTTGCATGCAAGTTACTTTCATGCTAATATCTCATTATCCAGGCATGCGATTGATTTTAAACATCTTTATTTAAAAGTATCATTCTTAAGGAGATAACTGATGGAATATATTACAAGTTATGGCCTCTTTTTTAACTCAGAAATTTTGGTTAAAGTTTTGCATGCAAGGTACTTTCATGCTTATATCTCAGAGTCCAGGCATGAGATTGATTTGAAACATCTTTAATATGTTTAGGGGTATCATACTATAAAGGAAGATAACACATGATGGAATATATTAAAAATTATGACCCCCTTTTAACTTATAATTTTGGTTAAAATTTTGCATTCAAGCTACTATCCAGCCTATATCTCAGAAATTGCTTGTGGAATTGACTAGAAAGTTAAGGAGTGTCTTCAGGGGCATCAGAAAACTAAGGAGGATAACTTTTGGACTGAATTTTATGCAAATTATGGCCCTTTTCTAACTTGGATTTTTGGTTAAAGTTTTGCATGCACAGTGTTATTGTGTTTATGTCTTAGTAATTAGGCATGGGATTGATTTTAGACATCATAAAACTATAAAGGGGTATCAGACTATCAAGATATATCATTTTATACTATTATTATGTACAGGGTATGTGAAGGGCAAGAATTGAAATAGATTTCATTTGATTTACCAACAAGCATTTTGAATGGTCGAGCGTGCTGTCCTCTGACAGCTCTTGTTTTTTCTCATGACTCTGTACATTTATGCATGAATGTGTATATTTAACCTATGTAATTGTATTTCACCAGACGCATGCCATACCTTCTTATCAGTGGGCATAGCATGTGTTTATTTTGACCGGATATGTCAAATTTATGTATCGCCGGTACTGGTATACCGTCACTCACCCCACCCCACCCCCCCCCCCCAATCCCATCCCAAGGCGAGGGAGGGAAAATCAACCTTTACACAACATGAATGTTATTACTGGTACTAATTAACATGACAGAAAACATGAAAGATGGTCGCAGGCCTATTGTAAGAACATTATCACAGAAAGAACCAGGGTGTTATGTAGTGTCACTGGGTAGCTTAGTCAAAAACTGGTCCTCTATTATAATAAGAATTATACAATAATTTACAAGTAGCTTAGAATAAGTATGTGTATATACATACATACACAATAGAGCACTTACGTAATATAAACTGTACCGACTAAATTAATACCGTCTGACTATAAGCTCTGCTGCCTACACATTTTAGAGTATATATTCACAACATTGCGGGTGTTCATAATGAAGTGTGACCCTTAATACAGAAAACTCAAAATTCTTCACCCTACCAAGGAGTGCCCTGAAGACAACAGAGGAATCTACCAGACAACCACAACAACATGACTACATATTTCTTCCATTAATTAATTTTATTCATATCTATTTATCTATTTATTCCTTTTTATGCGTCATATATCATTATAACATTATTATTTTAAAATTAAATATTTATCATAGAAGTATTATATTCAGAAGAGGGAGACATTCTATATATCAGTATATTTCCATAGTGAATCTTGTTGATGATGATATGAATAGTAAAAGGTCTCCTTTTGGTTCTTTACAACTAAAAGACTAATGGACTTTTATACGAGAAAGTCTTAGAGTTTTCTTACGATTGATAAAAAATATAGTTAAAACAGTGAGTAAAATATAGCAACAGTTCTTTTAGGAACAAATAATTTGCACTTATGGTTGAAAGCATGGGACCAATTTAGAAGTTGTTTGCAAATTAATTAGATTTTCTGCTATCATCTGTATAAGCTGCGACAGAATCGGCGACCTCTTCACTTACTACTTCTCTTCGAACGAGATGGCCTTCCAATCTGCTTTTTAGCTCATCTGAGCACTTGTGCTCGGGTGAGCTTTTGTGATCGCCTTTTGTCCGTCGTGCATCATCCGTCGTCAACAATTGCTTGTGAACACTCTAGAGGCCATAGTTTTGGTCCAATCTTCATGAAAATTGGTCAGGATGTTTGTCTACATGATATCTCGGAGGACTTCGAAATTGGGTCATGTGGGGTCAAAAACTAGGTCACCACTGGTCAAATCCTGGAAAAACCTTGTGAACACTGTAGAGGCCACAGTTTTGGCCCAATCTTCATGAAACTTTGCCAGGATGTTTGTCTACATGATATCTCGGATGACTTCGAAATTGGGTCATGTGGGGTCAAAACTAGGTCACCATGTCAAATCTTAGAAAAACCTTGTGAACACTCTAGAGACCACAGTTTTGGCCCAATCTTCATAAAATTTGGTCAGGATGTTTGTCTACATGATATCTTGCATGAATTTGAAATTGGGTAATGTGGGATCAAAAACTAGGTCACCAGGTCAAATCTAAGAAATACCTTGTGAACTCTCTAGAGGCCACAGTTTTAGCCCAATCTTCAATAGATTTGGTCAGGATGTTTGTCTAATTGATATATTGGATGAGTTCAAAAATGACTCAAAATTACAGTAGCACTCTAGAGGCCTACATTTTTGTCCCAGTCTTCATTAAACTTGATATGAATGATGACTGCATGAATTCCCAGTTGAGTGCAAATTCAGGTAGGATCAATATGTAGGTCATTTAGTCAAATGTTAGAAAAACAGATTTTTTGTCATTATGCCTAACACAGCCATCTTGCTCAAGTGAACGACACAGGGCCATCTTGGCCCTCTTGTTTAAATATATTAATTGTTTAAAGAAGCGACAATTATGAATACTGGTATATCTTTCTCTCTATATATAAGGTGCATGTTGCATGCAATTGTTCATGCATTATTACATTCTTTTTGGCTATTTGACAGTAGCAGAAGTTCTCTAGCACATGCTATACTTCTATGTGTTGGTTCACGAGCACTCATTGAGCAGTCGCGATCTTATATGAAAGGGCATGGACCAGTTATATTATATTCATAATTTTTTAAGGACCTGTCCAAAAAAGGGGACAGGACAAAATTACACGCACAAAATTTAAACCATAAACATTAAATATTGTCCAATATGGATAAGATTTAGTCTGCCTAAATAATAATCATTTATCACAGCTGTTTGAATTGTTTGACATGCATGCAAATCAGAAAAAAAAATGTTTACAGGCGAAGAAATTACTTTAAAAAAGAAAACAATAGCAGCTGATTATCTGAGTTCCTTGTTAAAGTTCATAAATTAATTCATATATTCAATTA
>CM037779.1:42668471-42718471 GCA_021229015.1 Solen grandis | reverse complement strand
TTTTATGGGTAAATATAAACATATACACATACGTTAACACAACATATATAAATGTAGATCCTAATAGCTGCCCTAACGAAACGAAAATTTAGGGAAGCGTTTGGATTTATGTCTTTGCTCGATATAAATGCACACACACACACACACACCTCTGAAATATACTTATACTGTTACATTTTCACCTGAGAATATGTAAATATCCAAAAGAAAAGATGAGACCTAAAGTTCAGTATACAATTAATGCTAAAAATTTATATGTAATTTATACTATTTCGTATTTTAAAAGCATTGAATATAAATATACTAAGGTTCCTTACTATTTTATCATTTTCATTTTTGAACAGCTCTATTAATTTTAACATACTCGGACGCTTTAAGTAAAATAAAGGTATATATCTTTTACGAATATCGTTATATAAGACACATTCAAATATAAATGATACTCATCTTCTATTTTGTTGCACATTAAACACTTTCTTTCATTAATAGGGATATGCATATTACTAGCCCATCTTCCACTTTCAATATTAAGCCTGTGAAAAGATACTCTCAATCTTGATAAACTACATCTGAATTTAGCAATGCCAACAATATCTAAGTACGCTTGAAATTTGAAATCATAAATATGTCTGTAAAAGTTCGCCCTACTTGAATCGTTTAATCTCCCCTCCATCCCTGAATAAAATGATCTTTAAGTCTCTGTTTAACAAGAGATAAAAACAATTCTTCATTACCAACATATTGAAAAAACCACGCTCATATAAACCAAGTGAACAAAGCAGATCCCTTAACAACGAACACCAATTTATTTTTCCAGGGTGAAATTCACTTTCTGATTTTAGCATCAAATAAATATTTTTGATATACTTTTTGTCTTTACAATTCAAAATCTTAAGCCAATATTTAATTATATTAAAATACCTTATTGTTTTGAAATCAATTCTTCCCAATTCTCCATAGATAAAATCATTCTGTGTGGATAATTTTACACCCAATAACCTCTTACAAAAATGCAAATGAACCCTCTCTATAGCTTTACCATGAACAAAACCCCATACCTGACAACCGTAATTCAAAATTGGTGCTATTAGTTTATCAAATAATTCTAATCTATGACGCACTGTTATGTCGGTGAATTTATAAAGTAATTTATTCATCAGAAATATTCCTTTAAGACCTTGACCAGTTATATGCGGGTGGTTCAGTACGGCGGGCCACGATGGGGATTTCCTCTAGACAACACTACTATGATGTAACCAAGGGATTTTAAAGCCTAAAAAATGTATGACCAGGGCCAAGACCCCCCGCTGGATCCGGGCCTGCGATATATACAACACACGCGCAAAGTTTACTCAAACCTTTATTTTAACATACTCCTTCTAATCATTACCAATTAAGGCTGTTATAAATTTAACTACCATTTCCTTATTATGACTGGTTCTGACACCATTTCACACCTAGGACAGCTTTTTATAAATGCCTTTAAAGATTATGTGCGGCGGGACTGCTTTATCAAAATTCAAACATTCATAAGTGATCTAGAACTATCTCTGCAATTTACACACACACACACACACACACATCTTTGTTTATAGTTTTCATGGGCACAAATGATTTATAGAACTTTGTGGCACATACACTTTCTAAGTATTTAAATGCATTTAATATTACGTAACAGTACGTAACTAATACCCGCGACAGATCTTCCCGTACACTATAAACACGGACCTATATACCATGGATTGGAAACTGACTGATAACGGTAGAGTCCGTGGTAGAACGATAACCGTGCTATAAATCACGGGTCACGGAATATATTCTTTCACAATGGGTGACATTTATCATACCAATTTATATATGAATTTGGTAAATCTCGATCAAATTTATTTCCCCGGTCTCCAGGCCGCGTCTTAAAATGCATTATGGACGACGGATATTTTGTGACCCAAATGTATACAATGAATATATACCTTTATTTCCTCCACAAATGTAAATTTTAAATAGATACGTTTTGAACATGGCAACAAAATATTTACAACATACATGTAACGAATGCGATAAGAAACAAGATTTTCAGTTGTTCTGAACAAACGATAGTGCATTCTGCTCTGTAACCATATCAAATAGTTTCAGATTTTGAGATATTTAAGGCCGAAGAAATAAATGAGCCAAAGAAATAAATGACATAAAAAAAAATATTGCATTGACCTTTGCGATTTTCCGAAAACAGAATTGACTAAGACAATGCGACAATATACAATATGCTGAACTTTCAGTGAAATTTTCATGCGAATAACGTCACGCCATATCAAATGCCGTCAATCTTTACAAAACCGATAGAAAATGTTGAGGCACACATCCTGTTAAAATATGAGCTTATATGGAAGCTTCGCATCAATTTAATTCTTTTTCAGATCCAAAGCTTGGTAATAATTTAAATCATTTATCAGATCCAAAGTTCGAAACTTGGATCAACCATAGAACCTGGTCTTTCCAAGTCTGGAAAAAACGTATACGGAAGCGCACATCTACAATGTACTGAATACATTCTGTGAAAATTACATAGAAGAAATGATGGCTGTAGAATGCGAACAATATTTGGTAGCTAATTTTAACTCTGATGTCATATGAGGTCACATAAGAACGCAATTTACTGCATTCAAAAGGGACAAAGTCACGTTAATTGCTTTTGAAATTTCATTATATTTGCTCATAGGAAACCCGTTTTAATTTGAACCTCAAAATGAAGAAGAATGAAAACCAATAACTAAATTTCGTTTGTCTGAACAAACGATAGGGCTTTCTGCTCTGCAAACCATAGCAAACCTTAAAAAATTCATTACATAATCATCTTGCAATACATTATCTGTAAAAATTGAACAAAATCTATCCAGAATTGAAAGCTGTAGAGCACAAATTAATTTGATAGCTGATGCAAATTTTGACGTCAAATGATGTCATATAAATGGAAATCAATGTAATCAAAGGAAACTAAAGAGCTTGCCCTTGTTACAATTTCATGATGCTGGCTCTTCAAGGAACCCTCTTTAAAATAAACCTCAATAATTCTCAAAATTGGTGTACCACAAGGCTGTAAACTACCACCAGTCCTCTTTACATGCAAAAAAAGGTTCTGTTCCTACCAAACAGTTTTTTTTACATATATTTTTTCCTGAACTTGAAAGTGAGCATATGACATTTGGACAAATCACAACAGCACATTATAACTACAATGTAATAGAAAAAAAGCTGGAACAATGCATGGGACCAAATGCAGAGGCATTTGAAAAACCAGTATTCAGATATTCTTATTTTTCATGACTGTAACTTGCTTATATTAGGTCCTATTTAAAAAAAACCTAGGTACCATTAGAAAGGTCTTCAGATTCCCAACATTTTGATGGCTTTATGTTTGACATATCTTTGACGGATTTTGAAATATGAATGGTCAAACCCAAACAAAATGGCAAAACATGCCTATGTCAAATACTTTTTCTCCACCAACAACTTTGAAATAATAACCTGATCATTTAAACATACAAAACATTATAAAAGTAATGCATCAAGCTTAAATTTAAATACAAATAAAATAAACAAGGAATAGTTCTTCAAATTATGTTCTTACTCTCTTCTACAAAAATCAATTTTGAGATTGAAGCAGCTAGATTTACTTGGGGTAGCATAATTTTTCTTTTTTCTGTCATAACTCAACTGATTTAACCCTTATCTTCAAAATCTAAATGCCATTTGAAAGATCCTTTAAAGGACTCCAAATTACACCCATAGTACTTTGATAGAAAATTCATTGTTTCTAAGATATTTAAAGGCAAACGTGAACAATGCAGTTATTTTCTATATAGACAAAGAAGGAAAATTAAAATTATCGATGAGAATTTTAAAACTTTAAAAACCCCAAGGGCCAGTTGTACAGATGGACTGATTCTGCGCCTTTAGAGTAAATATTATGCAAATCTGTCCAAAAAAAAAAAGTAATTTAAGGCCTGTAGAGCTTAAAACCGTCTCATTTTGCCTAAAATTTAGTTAATGTCATGCTGTCAATTAAATTACGACAAACATTACACTAACCATCATAATGTATAAAATAAAAGTCAGTGTGTATTTGTGGTCAAGATTTTTCTGTAAGATTCAAAACACCTTGGTTCGAAACATTTATCTGCATTGTCCGGACAAGCAAATGACCTTTAACCACAAAGTGTGACCTTGACCTAAGAGCTGCTGACATAACTCTTGCATGCAGCACTCCGCCTCATTGACGTTAACATAACTGTCATTTTTAAATCCAGTGATCCATGTCTGAACAATCAAATTCAGCTCTGTGACATTTGACCTTGACATCTGAACTTGGAACCTAATTCTTGCACATGACACTTCAGCTCATTGAGATACATATTACTGCCAGGTTATTAGGAAATCCTGCTAACCATGTCTAAGTTACAGCCCCAACAATGAGATCTGGATGACCTGATGCACTATAATGCGCATACACCGTGAGGACATTGTGATGATTATGTCAAGCCCCCCACGCGGGCTCGACAACAATTATGTGAGAAGATGGTTTATTTGTTTAGAAGTTATGGTCAGGGTTAAAGTTTTTCACTGTATACATTTAAAAAAAAAAAAGGAGATAAATTGGTCAAAATGGACTTAAGAGTTATGTCGACCCTTTATGGGAATGTACCCCTTGTTATAGTGAACAAGTATATGTGAAGTTTGATGACAGAAGCTTTAATAGTTTAGAAGTTATGGCCAAGTTAAAGTTTTTTCCGATGACAATGCCAATGACACCGAAATCAGATTGATGACCTTGACCTCTACTTTTGGTGGGGGGGGAAGTGGGGTAGCTTTGCTTATTGTTAAAACTTTATGTTGGTGGCTCTTCAAGTAACTATTTTAAAATGAACCTCATTCCCCATAGAGAGGGTTGTCCTACAAGGTAAAAGTCTATCACTGACCCTCTTTCGATGCATTACAAAAATCATAATGGAACACTTCAATGTAACAACTTTGGGAGCTGCGCATTACATGAACATAAAGTTTTTCCCTTTCAAATGATTTCCAAGGTGAGGAAAAAAGGAATTTATATCTGTAATAGGAACCTTGCTAAGGTTCCAAGTCAGAGAGAAACCTATATAATACAAAAGCTGTTATAAAATTATAATTTCAATTTTGTTATGTCATTAAAATGAAAAGTTGTCAATAAACTGAGTAAGTAAAACTTGCGCGTATGTTTTGTTGCGTGCCTGATAGAGAGGGAGATAGATCATCAAAAATGTGTTTATAAGTACATGTAACAAAAGTGTCATAGGAACTCCTCCATTAAAGCTGTATGTGCCTCATACTAGTAGATATTCATTTACTTTTTTTTGACTTGATGAGTATTCATTTATCCAACTTAAAATGGTCTATGAAAACATATTTTTTAGAATATGATTTACCGATACACTGTTGTATGCACATGAACAAACAGAAGATACCTGCTCTGTTTACCTATGCATCTGAGGCAAAAATTAAAGATGTTGCATCACAATAGTAAAAATGGTATGTAAACAATGCCTTGAAAGTAACCAGTCTTTGATCATGAATATATACCACAACATACAACAAGAAATCATTTCATAAAACAAAGCAAATTCACCAATTTGTCCAGCACAGTTTGCTTCACTATACATCTGAACTGCAGGAACCAAAAAATTTAAAATGGAATAGCCAAAGCACAAACTCAATGAATATTCTACAGAAGTGCCTGACAAAAATGAGAACCAAGTTGCATAAAACTATAAACTACAGTATATAAGTATGCACAATTATAAAAGATTCACTTTTCAGTCAGGTTATAAAAAGAGAACAATAAAATTTTCAGCAAATTCATCTTTCATTCCATTACTTTGCCATATATAAACTATCAACTTTCACCAGAAAAAACAGGTGAAAGAATTCATGTTGCAGTCTCTTTGAATCTGTTGCTCAAGGAGGATTTATAATATGAATATAGTGTCACAGTACAATTCACTGCACATTCCTAGAGTATACCAGGGGTCTTGTGTTTGACTCCCATGGCTGCTGAACATTTTTTCCCCCAAAATCATTTAGCATCAAACATATTGCTATTGGACTATGACATAGGCCTGTGTTATGCTGCTTTAAAGTAATTATGTATCTCTTGGAATTCAGAGTTTCCAATGCACCTATCAATATTTTGCCCCAGGGTTTGTGGGGAGGGGGCATACATGGGACTTTTGACAGAAGAATGTTCTCAACAGGCCGGAATCCTGTGCAAACTGCAAAGCATATCCATTTGCCAAATTTCTATTGCTCTTTGGTGATGAAAGAAAAAAAGTCAAGTTCCCCTGTCAGGTAGCCTATACCCCTCCTGGGGCAAAATATTGATAGGTGCACTAAGACAGAACTTAAAAATATTAAACATTTGCAAGCAGTCTGGACAGGTATTAATTAACAGTATTATATCATTCCATATAACTTGCAAAAGCACTTTTTAAACTTTTTTTCAAAGATCTGCTGTCTGTTGGAACTTTTTCTAGTGCACAAGGTCTTTATGGGCACAAAATATTTAGATTTCCCCTCAGAGTGCTTGGGGTGCACATGCACAATACTCTCTGAATTTACAAATCCATCAATCAGTCTATAAAAGTTGTTTTAACAAATACAGTGTATGTTAATTCAAAAGTTAATATGTCATTAAAGTAATCTCAATCATGGAAATTTCATCATGTCTGAAATTCATATTGTCAACATCACATGATACAAACATGTCTGTGATGTCAGGCCATTAGATACCGGTATACAGAGCAATAAAGAAGAGAAACCGGCTGCAGTGGCCAAGTGGTTAGAGTATTTCTCTCAAATATATCACCCTTGGGTTTGTCAAGAACATAGTAATTTGTGCTGTTCTATGAATTCTGGCCTGAGGAAAATCAAAATATGCAAAGGCGTATATAAAGGCCTAAATATTTAAGTACTGGTAACCATTATTAGAAGGAGATTTGTGTTAACAGTCTGTTAACTTAACCCCTTATAAGCCAGGGATCTTGGGTTCAAATCCTGCTCTGGTACACTATATAAATATCATATCCCAGGAGAGTGATAGCACATACTGTCTATCTGAGATTGGTAATGTCCACTGAGGTGTTACCTGGAACATACATGTGGTCCTGTAGCTTACCCATCCCTTTGATCAAGGATCTCAGATTCAAATCCTGGTGTGGTCTGTCACATCTCATTTGAATCATTAGCAATAACTCACAACAGAAGAGAATCATGTCTATGAGGCCAGGAAGCTCATCTGATAGGGTCGCCTGGGAAAGGTCCCAGTAAAGCGTTTCAGCCAGGCTGCACATTTTTCTCAACCTGTGACATTTGGAACACAATTTGAGCAATGGCTTAAGTGCTGTGAGGTTCTCTGGATCCATTTGGAAATTCAAGGACAAATTCCAGTTTGGTGGGGAAGTATATCACGGTACCAATAACTCACAATAGATGAGAATCATGTGTAAGCTGCCACCACTGGTAGCTCAGTTGGTAAGTGTAGGCTCCGTGTTTGAGTCTCAGCCAGGCTGCACTTTTTTCACCCTGTGACAAGTACGTTTCATTCTTGACAAGCTCTAGTAAACAATCAGCAAAAGAAATCTATAGATAAGAAATAGACTCAAAAGCATGAGTCATCTAAATCGGAATTTGGTAACATTTTAAACCAAAAAATGAAGAGTAAGATAAATACATAATTGTAGATCTAGAAAACTAAATTACAAAAGAAACAATAACATTACTGTTTTGAATCTAACAAAAATAACTGATGTATTTATGGATAAATTCCGCAAATGCTCTTGCATAGAGAGAGGGAGAGAAAGAGAGAAACAAGACTGAATTTCAAGAGATAGATAGAAAGAAAGAAAAAAGGTGCGAATATTTTCATAACAAAACAGAGAGAGAGAGAGAGATACATTAAGTAACGTCTTGCGTATGAAAAATAACATCAGTTGAAGGTCTATTGAGAAAAAAATCGATTGTTTTTTTCCGATCGGAGGAAAGCGATCGGGGAAAAACAATCGATTTTCCTACTTTATATATATCATTATTTTATTATATGCAACAAAAAAGAGAAAGAGAGAAAGTGGGGAGAGAGGAGAGGAGAGGCAGTGACATACATTAAAAAGTAAAAATAGGTTACTGTTTAAGTCAAAAATAAGAAAATGTTTGGGGTTTTTTCCGTTAAAAACAGTATGTTACTTCAGAATCGGTAGACGCTCTACCTCTGTTTTTGTTTTTACCCCGATTACACTATAATTAATCACACGAATAAATTCACGCAAATAACGTCATCATCGTCATCAAAATCAATAATTATTTTGCAATCTAAGTTCAGGTGATATCAATTAACAACCACCCAATGTTTCTGAAAAATAAAGAAGTCATCGAGAAAAAACGATCGTTTTTCTCCGGTCGGACTGTTGAAATTCGATCGGAAATTTCCGACAACGGACAGGTTCCGATCGATCTTTTCGTTGTCGGAGCGAATTCCGATCGGAGATGTTGATTTTTAAATCGCTGTATCTTTTTTATTTATGGATGGATTTTCTTGAAGATACTATTTTTGGAAACTGGAAACTATGTTCTTTCAGAATATATATGGGTTAATAGTGTATAGGCATTAGTGTCGCTTTAAGTTAATGGAAAAAACCGACGTTCCATAAATTCACAAGTTCATACATATTTTTTTAAGTTCCCGACACACTTACATATACACACATACACTCATATACATATGTACAGACACATGTACATATACACATATACACATATGTACACACATATACATATGCGTACATATTTGAACTTATACCATTTATATTTTATAAGACTAAATAGGTATATTTCATCTGAATACGCATAATTATTCTAACTAATTTCTCGTATCCATTAGAAGTATAAATGGTCACTCATCGGAATTTCAAATTTCGAATATCAGTTTAATATGATCCAAAATACACATGGCTATTTCAGATGCAAAAACACACACAAATAGGCATATTTCATCAAATTACACAAATGTTTACTCATACCGTATGTATCTATTACAAATATATATGATCTCTCATCAAGATTTTAAATATCAGTTTTACATGTTCACAAATTCACATGGTTCAAATACACACACACACACACACACAGTTTTACATGTTCACACATGCACATAATTCTCAAATACTTTCACACACGCGCGCGCGCATACAATTTGTGATCCTTTAAACACACAACAGTCGCACGTGATTTTATATTAAAATTATCAGAATATAAATGATTCATACCTCATATCAATTTGCGTGTACCCATTAACAGTATTAATGATTCATATCAGAATATATATATACGGATATGTATGGACAACACATATGCATATACATCATAAATACATGCTGCAAATTAAACTGTTTACTACTTTAATTTTTAATTTCCCTTTTTTTTTTAAAAAAAAAAACCTTTTCCCTTTGTGTAATGACATATTTATTCTTATATTATTTACTAAAAACATTTTATACGACGACCCCTTCACCATATCATCTTCACATGTGATTTATATATTGAATATTCTTCATATGTATGTATTTGAAAAAAAAAATGCATATTTATCATGATAGCCATTAACATCTATACATATATATATATATTCTTTATTTCCTCCAGTATATGAAGATTACAAATGCATATAATAAATTCACACACACACACACACACACACGCACATTACAAAATGAGTACAAGGAAAACACAGAAGCATATGTCATAACCACACATATCATACTAATGTCAGTATAGCACACAAACATACATATCCATGCTTACTTTCCTATTAATACAGATAGTATGAACATAATTACTATAACAAACTTCTATTCCAACACATGTACATATATTGGCATTACACCATAGATATATCTCTGTGTAAATAGATTAATAAATAAATTAATTAATAAATAAATAAAGAACCTCTACTGCTACATAATTTGTATAGTCCTTGCCGAAACGAAAAAACAAGGGCTAGTGACATGAAGCCAATAGTCAATCTATTTATTTATGTAAAATTATAAGTTTTTTTTTTTGTTTGTTTTTTTTGGGGGGGGGGGGTGCATGACGAAGAAGATAAATGAGGCAATAAAAAATAGCTATAGACATGTTTTATGAATACACGTATTACGATACTTCATAGCTAGTTTAGTCCTTGCAGCACAAGGATTAATGTATGAAGAGCGACTGCATAACAATAAACAAACTACAGTTACAAGAGAGAGAGAGAGAGAGAAAATAGTTGATAAACTAATTCACTAAAGGGAATATACAGAAGTGTCTTAGCACAGTTTTAATTCAAGCCAGACCAAATGACAATATTGAAACAGCACCCCAAGGAAGCTTTCATATCTATCCTGGAGTTGATTCAAAATAACTGGACATGGTACACCCAGTAACGTATTAACAAATACTTTATTTTCCAAATTTTGCATCGTGTCCTTTACTTGTGGGCTAAATAGACTTTGTATTTTGCATATAAGCCGCTGCCTATAAGCTAACATAAAGGGACAGTCTAACAAAATGTGGTCAGTCAGACATTTGCCGGTAATCATAACTAAACATTTAGGACATCTTTCATCGAACCTAGATAAGTACGAAATCAGTTTGGTCACAGATTTGCATTGGGTTAAAAGTCTCGGACAGCGTACTGCATATAACCAAACGTCGCTATACTGAAAATTGGAATGTACGGAGCGGAATCGATCGAATTCATTACTGTTTATTTTTAAATTTATATTCCCAGATCAATATATACAAGTGCCATATACTTTTACTAACCATTTCTTTCCATCTATATTTACTTGGAAATACCCCGTGGTTTATGAATTCATCTAGGTAGCTAGTAAGATTCAATTTAACTAAAATATTGTAGATGTCTGAAATAAATCCGTTTTTGTTTGATTTGAGTTCGTAAGAGGCTAATCTTACTAAAAATAGTTGTTTTACGGCACAATTTCTTTCAAGGCGACACAATTGACCAAGTAGTGTGAGTTTCCTTTTTTCAATTTCTGCAATTATAGGTAATGCATTTAAAAGACTTAAAGCTATATCAGTTCGCGTGCGTATGCTTAATTGTTGCATCGATTTAATACAGAGTCTATGGGCACGTTCGATACACATTATCTCGCAATCAGTTAAATTGTATAAACATTCTGTCCCAAATAGAGATTTTGGAAGTACAATGTGATCATACACACGTTTGCATGATAGTGGATTAAGACCGTTACCATTAAATACATAGTCAGCAAGACTGAAGAAAGTTCGTCTGATATTTGAACTAACTTCCCTCGCCCTCTGCGATCGTGCATAGTCGGTATGACATGGGACACCTAGGTGAACGTAACGGTCTACTTCTGTTATCACATCTGACCCTAGGGTCCACTTACGGACTGCACGCAATGCGGATATCTTGCTCTCATTAAAAACTACTATTGCACATTTGGAATAGTTATATTGAAAACGCCATTTATATGCGTAAGCGTGACATATATTCAATAACGATTGTAATCCTGATATTGACAAGGAGAGCAGAGCCATATCGTCGGCTACTGTCGGGGCAGCAAAGCTTGTATTACCTATTGTCAACCCGTACCCCGAAGCAACTAATTCCCTGATCAGATCATTGATGTAACACAGGTAGAGGAACGGGGAGCAAATGCCCCCTTGTCTGGTTCCACGTTGTACAGGGAACCAGTCTGATGTAAATCCTTTATAAAGTACCCGGCTGTACAGATTACGATGTAACTCGACCAATGAAAGCCAAAGTTTACCTGATATGCCCATTTGCTTGAGTTTGTAAAACAGCCCATTATGCCATACACCATCAAATGCCATACGGGCATCCAAGTAGCACGTGTAAAGCTTACTTCCGCTATCAGCACAGAAAGTTACGCATTCTTTCATGAGAAAGCTAGTTATAATAGTTCCCATCCCCTCTTGGAACCCCCCTTGAAGGCCATGAATTTGAGAAATTAGTGAGTTTTTTAATCTGATTAAAAGAACACTTTCATATATCTTTAATATGCACGAAGACAGCGTTATGGCTCTGTAGCTGCTCGGATCATCCTTCCGCTTGTTTCCCCCCTTAAATAATGTGATAATGTTTCCTAATTTCATATCGGATGGGATGTGAGAGACACTGTACATTTTATTAAATAAGATAACCAATGCTCTATGTAGAGCATCACCTCCGTGTGTTATGTGTTCATAATAAATACCATCTAAACCGCACATTTTGCCTGATTTAGCTGTTTTAATGCTTTGTTTGACTTCGTCAAAAGATATTTCATTAAAAGAATTGTCTTGAGACATTTTTAATTTTAATTCATTCACCTCTTTCTCTATTCTATTATAAAACGAGGTATCATATATTTCGTCTTCCGAGTTACTGTAGATATCGCGGAAATAAGTCCCCCAACCCATTGCTATATCGGTAGGGTCTCGGAATACATTTCCGCTAAATTTAATTTCATTTCCGGCGGCATTACAGTTCTTCTTTCTTTTGTTATTAAATAAACGCCAAAATAACCCACTGTCTAAACAAGCAGCTCGGTCTATTTCGTCTAGCGACTTTCTAAGAAAGCTATTAACTGCTTTTCTGTGTACAGCACGAAACGCGCATTTCGCAGCTTTGTAATCTAAATATGAGCCATAACTGTTACCACGTGGTCGGCCTTCTTTTAACCAGGCTTCGCGCTTTCGCCTCATTTCATTGTGAAGTGATTTTAAGTTTTCATTCCAGTAAGGTTTTAGATATGGCCTAAAAGTGATTTTGGAAAACATCCGTCTGATGCAGTTTTTACAATTTCAACTAAAGAGTGATAAAATGAATCTATATCTGTTGTCTCGGTTTCACAAGTATCCGAGAGATAAGGCCATAATTCAAGACTTTGGGATAATTGACTCGCATACGTCTCATATTGTGATTTTGTAACATGCTTCCACTTGATTGGCCTGCATATATCACTTGACGGGTGTCTTTTAAGGTTATCAGGTAAACATATTGTTGCAAGGATCGGCCTGTGAGTAGATACATTTACACTGTCGTCATTTAGAATAGAGCATGACCCCAACAAGTCTGTGCATTCACATTGAACTAGGATATGGTCAATGAGAGACCTGTACATTTCATTATTTAAAATTCTATCACGATCGTGTATAATTTTGTAATAAATTTCGTCTTAATTCTATTACAAGTATTCTGTATCGGATTTACTGCATAATGAATTGTAAGTGTCAATATATTTTCCTTATCTATTCCAGACATAGATATAAGAAATCGTTTCCATTTCGTGGTAACTGATATATGAAATGTTAATCATATTTAATAATGATAATTTTCACGTCTCATGAACACAATGAAAACAACAGGCACAAATATTGCTTTATACAAATATTGCTCACGGCTGCCAGCCGAATAATATGTCACGTGATTAACCTGGCTATCCCACCTGGAAAACCGGTATAGTGATGTAGTATAGTTATCAGCAAAGAAAGTGTCCCAGATAGCTGGTACTTTAAGCAGCTACTTCTGTAAAAAAATGATCTGATCAAGGTCCTGGACCTTGGACACACGATGTACACGACCCTTTCAGTCCTTAACCAGGACTGTTCCATCATGAGAGCAAGCGCCACTCAAGATTTTGTTCTTTACAAGATCACGAGCCTTGGCAAGCATAAGCATACGTAAGCGGGTAAAATCTTCATTGATGAAAACTTTCTCAAATCCATTAACTTTTAGCAGCTTCCTTTTTAGGAACACATTTGCCTGGCACGATAAGTTGCAAACTTGACAATTATATCCCTAGGCTTTTTTGGATTAGGTTTCCCAATTCTGTGACTCCTGTCTATCTCAATCAGCGACAGATCAGCATTGGTGGCTTTTGCCATATTCATCACGATGTCATCAGTACTTTCACTGGCTGACTCAGCAACACCAGTCACCCTTACACAGTTACGACGACTGTACTGCTCCGCCGAATCAGAGGCTAGTTCAAGTTGTTCAATTTTCTCTCTCAGAAGTTTATTTTCATTGAGTAGTTCATTGTTTTTGGCTTGGAGATCCGAAATCTTATCAGACAGACCTTTTGTAACCCCATCTATTATGGAAGACATTATGTTTGAAATTTTCCCCTCAAAGGCACCTTCAATAACTGATACTATTCCCCTCATACCTCATTCTGTGAGAGTAATGGTATTTTCAGGAGACTGAATTTCCATGTTTGAGATGCATACTTAGGGTAGAGTAGACTGATCAGAATTTGGTAAGGAAAGTTTGTTTCTTTTCAGATCAGTAGCAAAATCAGAAGACGTCAATTCTCTCTTCTTAGCGATACTCCTTAATAAAGGAGTATCACACATACCATATTATGTAGACTAGCAGTATATGTATGGAAAATGTATAAGATTATATCCAACACCGTGTATTGGTTTCTTTGGTGAGAAGTATACTACCGGTTAATTGCAGCGTGGCCAGTGTACAGATAGTACTTTCTGTTTCATTCATAAAAAGTATACAGTATTCTGACTGTGCACAATACACTAGATCGGTATAGGTCAACACAATCAATACAGGTGATCAATACAGGTGAAACTCATGTAGAAAAATCATTCAGTTCATACAAATGTATGCCGATACAGCAAACATCCTATAGTTGCAAACACATAGCGAAAGTACTAATATTGCATTTAACACAACTTGCAACCTCACGAATGCACTCACCACATCATACTTGCATATTTTCAAGCGTTGCCGATAAACGTGTTGAACAGCTACCGGAAGTTTCAGTCATTTATAAACAGCTAATCACCGTCGAAAACATTGCAAACAAATATTTTAACTAGACAATTGTATTGGTCAACAAAAGCCAATCAAATTTAAAGACTAAATAGATATGACTTAGAGAACGTTTGTTTTCTTATAGAAAATAAACCCATAAAATAAAATTATGCTAGTTTGTTGGGTTTAACGTCCCACCAACAGCATTTAAGTCATTTGGAGACTATGTCTGCTTGAGACAGATGTAATACTGCCACACTGTAGCATCACGCCGTAGACACCCAATCACACTATTCTGACACCGAACAAACCAGTCCTGGAAATACCTTTATGCTGAACGTCAACCAAGGAATCTGTACCAGTACTATTTTTACGACTTTGGAATGTCGCGGCCAGGGATCGAACCCACGACCTTTCGATTCCAGGGCGGACGCTCTAACTATATGGCAACCGGGACCAGAATATATCCTTATACTTAAATATTAGTAAGTAAAGGCACTCCTTACAGAAAATTGTCGTTATGAAAAGGAAAATACATTTAATAAATGCGACAGTACACACATAAACGCAAGGGTATTAATTTCACTATTTCGTCACATAGGCAACATTTGCCGAAGTATTGGCAGATATAATCTTTTTTCACTAATTGAACTAAATTTCCCTTCCAGACCCAATCAATTGTAAGGATCTTATATTGACTACGTTCGGATAAAACAGTCTTTATTTCACCTATATCTGCCGTACTAGTAGCTAACAGTCAGCAGGACCATATATCATGCTCTTCACGTGCACCTCATGCTGTAGTTGATCATCGTGGGTTTTAACTGTTTTACATTGCATGTACCTAATGGAAAAAGATAACCAGAATGTTTACCTCTCTCGAATGACATCGGAACACAACTCCGTGCAGTAGTTACTTCCCTTAGATAAGTACAAGCGCACATGCTTTTTCTCACAATATCGCGGTGGCGCCGAGGGTATACGAGATTTCCTTCACACGCTAATTTGAGTTGCTTATCTTTGGGTTTAGGTTTTTGATTCCAATAAAACATTTTGTTTCATGCTTTATTCAGTAGAAAAGGCCACTTCTTCAAGAAGTCCGTGTGTGTGTGTTTTGCCGAACATGTTTGACTCGGACAAACCACACCAGTATTTTTATTGCTAGTTCTGGTGCTCGTCGAAAACCCCCTGGAACTCGATGAAATGCAGCTCTGGAAGAGATCGTCGGGGGGGCGGGGGGGTCTTTGGGATTTTTATTTGAAAGGCTGATACACTTCATTTGATGCAAACGATGCCTGCCGGACACTCACATGTGTAACACTAGAGTAATGGCGCACATTTCAGTCGCAGAAAAATATTTTGTAATCGAAGGATGTCGGGGTGAGGAGTTCGCTGTTAGATTCTAAAAATCCACCGGACGGACGATAATGTAACATAGACTATAGCTGCGTTTAATAGTCATTTACTACTTACATGTATCAAAGAGAGTGAGGCTATACAGGAACCATGCCGGCCGTTCCAAATTTCTTCTTAAATAAATGAAATCTTATTCTGAAAATAACTGAAATGATCTAAAAAAAATAAATAAAGATAATTAAAAAACAATTTTAAATAAACAATTGAGAAAGTGCCTCATATTAAATAATTTTCTAGATTTTTTTTTCATGTTTTATCCTGTTGTGTTAAGATAATTATAATATCCCGGTGGGTTGTATTACCGTGATATTTAGCTTTCAGAAATAAGTTAACGAATAGAAGAAGAAGCACATACATGAAATACTTATCTTTCAATGATCCTCAACATTTCATTAATAAAATAGATAATTGTCACTTCTCCAGAACAATTTCTTCTTGATGAAATGATTGACAATGTAAACACAATGGAGTAAAATTCATGCTCATTCTTTGAAGGGTATTACCTATGCATGAATAAACTTCACCCGCTTGTGATTTTTTAGACGCCGGCAATCCGTCTTAAGTTGCTTGAAACTGAAAACAGGCCTTGCTGACCTTGCTGATTTGCATATTTTCCACGGCAAATATAACTGTACCTCTTCGCGCTTAGTGCGTATCTATACAATGCGATTGAGTACCAACGAATACGCGTGGAATATGTTTCACAGACGTTTTAAACATAATCGTAACCGCTTTTAATGTGTTATTGCTTGTTCACATGATTTCTTTTACCATTATTTTGCACTGGAAAAATCCGTTTTAAGGGTGAACAAAATATTTGTGACGTTTATTAATAAGAACAGCAACCCATTTTACATAACGTCCATTGAAAGCCAGAAGGGGCTATCAGCATATGTAAAAAGAAGGCTTTCAATGGATGATAAATGAAGATATATTCCTGTAAAAAGGGAAAAAAGGAGAGCTCCGCATGTCTGTAATTAACCAAAAGTAGTTCACACGCAATTTAGCACGATGGCGAGTTAGGTTCCTCCCAGAGCATTTCTTAACTTCGAAGTAGAAAGGCAAACATTCAAGAATCTTAAATAATTAAACACCTTTTCAATTCCTACACATACTGAATGTATACATCGGGTTCACCAGTACTGAAGAAAAGGACTGATCTACTTATGCAACTCATGAATGACATCAGGTTAATTTCATGTTAATCCCGCCGCCGTCTCTCAGCGCACAGGGCGCTTTGATTTAGATCTAATACCACCATCAGTAATTTTCTGTGACGTTTAATGAGCTGTCCTGCAAAATTATGTTGTTTCTTCAATTCTGTTCTGTATGAAAACTTTCAGAAATATTGTTTCGAAAAAAAAAGAAGAAAAAGACAAGTTGAAATTATGTTAGCTTTCCGCAAATTTTTTGCTGTTAAGAGGGTATTTCAGAAAAAACCAAAACACTCTTACTTTGAAGTAGCTCATGCCTAAAGTTGGAAGTTTTGAAAAACAGAACATAGTATGAATTTACTATTATTATACAAATGATATCATGGCAAAATTCATAAGACCTATAATATTGTCATTTCTGAATACCCCGGTAATATACGACTACCGCTCACACCCTACCTGAGTATATAATCAATACCAAATTGTGCAAGACATTTTAATTTGAAGATTACTTTAAAATTACCAAAATACATATTTAAACACAATACATTTCAAAAGATTTATTGAACATATTACGTAACATATAAAGGCTTGAAATCAACAAAAAATAAAACCGCACTCAATAGGTACCACATAAAGCCTGATCTGCAGAAAACCACAGTTAAACCTTACCAAATTTAATTATAAAGTCCTCATTTCCAGACCACTGAGGAGCAGCGAACAGCATAAAACCTGATCAGCCTGCGAGTTACTCGCAGGCTGATCTGGTTTTATGTTGTTCGCATAGGTCTTTTCATGGTTTCCTCTATGAGGGAAAGGGTTAAATTCACCATATTCCAATGCTTATCAGGCACCAACTACAGCTCAGTAAAGCGGAAGCTGGTAAAATAATATCGATCAAATCATCTTCCGGTGTTGCCTTTACATGATTCTGCCTACAGAACCCTGTATAGGAAATATGATCAAGGGCCATAGCTCCAGAAACAAAAGTGTGAACATGAAATGCTGCCTTCATGCAAAGCAACGTATGCAGACAAGTGTTACTGGTAAGTAACCAAATCCTTCCTGTAGTGTAAGAGCAGTTCTATCCATTCGCTTTGACACATTGGCAAATAGAGCAGACCCTGATTAAAAAGTTCATTTTATATAGCAGGGAGCAACACTTTGGGGGTTTATTTTGGCGTAGCTGTATATAATTGATTTTGACCTACTTCTTGAACCAATCAAATGTTGGTATGCAAATGAGGCCAGAGTAAATGCAATGCTATCACTGGCTTGTATAATTTATTTATAGGATATTTAGGTTTTCGTGGACTGCAACGCAGCCGCGAAAACCTACTGTTCTTCTTGTGTTTCTTTTTCCCTTTTTTTTTTTCCATTATTATTAGGTTTTCGTGGACTGCAACGCAGCCGCGAAAACCTACTGTTCTTCTTGTGTTTCTTTTTCCCTTTTTTTTTTCCATTATTATTATTCTTTGCACTTTTTTTGTGGCCGCTGTTGCGGCATGATTAGAAGTGCTACAAATATGAAAATTTCCATGCATACTCACATGTATCTGAAGTTGTGCACCATTAAGTTTGTTTTTTATTTTAGTACTAAGTTTTGCCGCTAGGTGGCGTTTAGCATCAAAACATATAATTGCCGATAACTCTGTCATTTGACATTTTATTTGTATGCAGTTTTTTGCATTCTGTTCTCTGTCAACTGCCCCTTTAAATATGATGAGTGGCAATATCCATATCTTTGAAAATTTTGAGCTAGTAGAGGTTGAATGTTTGAATCTTTGAAAAAATCTGGCAAATTAGGGTGTGTCCACGAAAAACATGCCCATTTTTGTTAGAGATTAGATACGCTCATTCTGTTTTTTGAAATTGATTCCGAAGATCTTTGCGCACAAAATATATGGGGTGGCGATTTCAGAAAATGCATAAAATGGCTTTCAATAAGCGGTCAAAGTGCACTAAAATATGGAGGAATTTTTTTTTTGAGAATAGGCATTTTTTTAGTTTTTTGATGATTCTGCCATTATTTTTTAATCAATCTTTATGAAATTTTCACAGATTGTATTGTTTGTTGTTCAAAGGACTTCGCAGTTTCAAAATTTCAAAAAATGCAAAGGTCAAGGTCATATTGCGATTATTGGTTTTTTCTTTGACCTTAAATATCTCAAAATCTAAAAATATTTTATCGAAAGAATATGGGTAAAATCAAAAGCCTCTAAAGAGTACTTTTTGAAGAAATTTAGTTTTTTCAGATCGGGGTTGATTTGGTTGTTTGGTGGCAGTTTGAAGTTTGGTCATACTTTGAACTGATTTCAAAGCCTTTAAAGTTTAAATGTGTGATATATTTTGTCATCATTGGAAAAAAGAATGTCTTACCTCGTCAACAAAAAAAGAATTTTGCAAATCTGTCGAGAATTGATGAATTTATAGAGAATTTAAATACATGACCCAGAATAAAAACTGAGAAAATTTGACAGAATGTGCTTCACTGGATACCTATGTTCTATAATTAGAACTCTGCTCTGCTATCTTTGCTCTTTAAGTTGGGATGTGTGTAAAACTAGCCTACTATCTCACTTCCATTGTAGCAGGTAATTTAGTTATGCATCAACCCATCAGAGGTTTTACACACATAGCTACTGTATTGGTTAAAGACTCCCTGCAGTGATGACCAGATATTAACAGGTCTGATCACAGCAGATGGGGGCCTGGCTCAGTGGGACATCACATTCCTTTGGAGATGCCTTTAATTTAAGTTTTGGTCACAGCTGAATTCACCAATGAAGAAAATCACTAAGATATATAAAGCATTTTGCATTTTGTTGTTTTTCTGGTATTTTAACTTGGCTGATCAGGTTTGAAACTGTTGATCATCACGAAAACCGGTGCATTTGCAGTATGCAAATCTAGTTCAACTTAAAATGGTAGTTCCAGGTTGTATATATCTTTCTACTTAATTTAACAGGTTTCTTTTCAGTTTAAACATGAAAGGTAACATAGTAATGAAAATCTAACACTTCCTTATCAGTTAAAGAATGTTGCTTTAGCAATATGATTTAAAACAACTAAATAAGAAGCGGGCGAATGTCCTTTTTTAAAAAGTGGACTCGGCTTTCGTGGGAGGTAACTACTGCGGTGGAGTTGTGCAATTATTATGCGGATTTTGGAAAAAAAATATTGGATATACGTGATTTATGATCTTTCTGTTTTCCTTTTTAATGATTTTTTTAAATTAAATTCGTTTTGCTATATACCTTTACAATACCATCCATAATCTTGGTATTTTTAAACATCTTTGCTTACGTTCCCAATTTTATATAGTTTTAATCTGTTTTACATGTTACAATTGACAGTTATTTAGTTAAGCCGAATATCGTTTTTAAAGATATTTCCTGTTAACATTTGACCTGAATAAAATAATCCTGGATATGGACTTTAGAAAGTATACACTTTATTATCATCATACCATTTAAGATAAATAGTGGGCTCATTTAAATTGATGATTATTGGGCGGGCGTCGTCGGACGTCCACTCAGCTTGACCTTTAAAACGATATAATTTCTATGCCATGCCCTTCATCGGATTGCTTCAATATTTGGACAGTTGCTTCAGTGGATGAACCTTTACATTAAGCAGCTGACCTTGTGATCTTGACCTTTGGCCAACTTTTTATATAAAAAAAAAAACGGCATCTGGACAGGTTTACCTTTTTGCTCAGATTGACCTTTTTTAATATGCTATAATTTCTGTGTCCTTCATTAGATATTTGGAGGCGGGAAATCCCAAAATGGCAGCAAATCATGACAACCCCATCATAACTCAAGTCCTGCTGGTATCAAAGACCCCAAAATTAGTGGACAAAAATCCCAAAACTCCAACTTAACGGGCAAACTTCAGCATATTTAACATCAGCTAAATTCCTCGGTATGCACTTTGATCATGCAACAAACTGGTCCAAACACATTACAGAACTAATCAAAAGATGTGAAAAAGACCTTTACATATTAAGGTGCATATCTGGTCAACAATTGGGAAGAGATAAAATAATAGTACTCATGTTATACAAATCCCTGATCTCAAGTAAAATAAACTATGGAAGCATAGTTTTTGCCTCAGCTGCTAAAGCACGACTAGAGAAAAATACAAATAATACAAAATAGGGCATTTTCAAAGTACTGAAACTGTGTCACTCCATGTAGAGGCAGGAATCAAACCTCTATAGTTAATGAGAGAATCTTGTCAACTAAAATACGGGACAAGGTCAAGCAGACTTAGTGAAAGGCTTCCAGTTAAGAGTATAGTGGTAAAAACAAGTCTGATTTCCAGTAGAACAAATAAACATGGACTCAAACTTCTGAAACCCCCATTTGTTGAAACTATAGAAGATCTAGTTGACGAATATAGATTAAATAACATTCAAATTCAAAAACCAATCTATAAGGAAATCCATGCCAAAAACAACCTGACCTGAGCCTGACTAACTCTGTCAGCAAATCCAAAGGGATAACACAAAAAGGCAATAAGATAATTAACAAATATATTACTGATAATTACTCAGATTCTATAGTAACTTACACTGGTGGCAAAAAGGATGGCCAAAGTGTAGCTTTCAAAACTGACCATAGGGTTTATACCTGTGAACTGCTGGCTATCCTAAACGCCTTCAGATGGATAAATCATTACAACAAACAAAAAAGGCCACCATTCTAACTGAAAAAATAAGTGACCTAATCTCTATTTTAGAAAGGCCAGTCAAATGATAGACAAGAAATTATCAATTATGAAATTTACTCACTGCATGAACATATCACTACCTTGGGATATGCAAAGGTTCAAATGGTAACTGGGTATACAGGGAAATGATAAAGCAGATGAGTTCTCAGGTCTCAGAATGAGGTCACCCACTAAACATTGCCCTTAACAAGTGAAAAATTTATTCATTAATTAAAGAAAAGTCACAAAGCAAGTTTCAAAAATAAATCTGGGACAGCAGCATAGCACAAATGAAAATGTCAAAAACAGCTTGCTTTATAGGCCAAAATGGTTAATACTTGGGTTTCGATTAACCATAACATCCCAAACCAAAAGTTGATATTAAAAGCAACAAAATCCCAAGGCAAATTTCCTATGGAATAGTTTTGTTAGCGAAGTACTTCTCCACAGGAGGGATGTCAATAAAAACAGGGACGCGCGGAAGTAGTAATGTGGGGACAATCCTGGAGGAAATCACGATTTCACGATTTCACGAAAGCACGCTATGACGTCATTAATTAGGACAATGGCCTATTGTTTAGGGTATGACATAATCCCCGACCTCATCCCTTTACCGAGGTCACGTGACATTCTCGAAAAACCGCAATATTTATTTTTAATTGTCTCCCTAAACAATTAGGACAATGACCTATTGTTTCGGGTATGATATAATCCCCTTATCCACCCCTTAAACGAGGTCACGCGTCTATCGTTTTCGAGGATAAGTAAACCGCAATATTTATTCTTTTATCATATCGTATTGTTATTCGGGACAATTAATCAACTACGTCATTCACCGCAAAAACGCGATTGAAACAATCAAATCGGACTGCAGCCCCTACCGCTCCCTTAAACGAGGTCACGCGACATTCTTAATAGACCGCAATATTTATTCTTTTATCATATCGTATTGTTATTCGGGACAATTAATGAACTACGTCATCGATTTCGCTATTGTCGCAGAAACATTGAATGAGCGACGTTAAATAATGAGTATTGTCTCTTCGAATAATAACGTATTTACTTTCTGAACAATTAAACGACGCTATCCGGAATACCTCGCGCTATATAACGGACACATTCCCACGCGTCGAGAGAAGATTCCTTCATCATTAATTAACGGTAACTGACCACTAAAACGTTCCCTTAAACATAATCTACACCCGTAACACCCGTATCGATCGGCTATCACCTATTATTGACCTAAGGCCTTACGAATCGCGGACTACAGGAATGTTAACAACTGTCTCACCCGTCCTCGGACGTATAACTCTGCGTTTACTAAACCGAACATTCGAAATCGCCTCTCTATACGTATTAATGCTCTTTTTTTCTACCATTTCTGTCTTTCTCTACATATTTCCTTGTAATACGCGTGTCAATACGTATATTTTGACAATCGGTGTGAAACGATTTTCACCTTTTCATGTTTAATCTCTATAATCACAATCAGCAGACATACCAGTAGCGGTATTTGATCCGCAGCGAGTTAATCCGGCTTAGTCTAGCGACGATAAACGGGTATTAGCGGTTTTTCATAAGGCGAGATAGTCGCTTTTTTGCATTGACCTACGCTACGTTTTTCACTTTCTCCGTGTAAATGATCGGGAAAGTTTATTTATCTATTTATTTATAAAACGTAACGCGTATACAGCGTTGGTTATTCGCTGTTTAACAAGAGTATTAGTAGTTTATTGTAGTAGAACAAATACGTAACGCATATATTTCAGGCGGTTACAAAACTATACAAGTTATAATTTATTCAATAAATGCATGCAATGTGTATTATTTGTTGCGTCATTGTCGGGTGTCATTTAATTAACTTCTTCTAGAGTATATTGATACCTTATGTCAATCCTACTTTATATGTTCTTGTTCGATAAAAAGTTATGTTCAGAAATAACAATTTTTGTTCTCTCTTTCTCTCATAACGCTTTTCTTTCATTTTTCTCCATCTTTCACATATTATTTCCTTTTTAGTGTATACGCATTGTCACTAATTATATTTCTCTTTCTACAATATTATTCGTAGGATTTTACCGGTCTTTATTCTCTCATTAAGACTTCAATTCCAGTAAATAAGGTGGAACTTCGGGTGTAAAAATGAATAAATACAACATTCGTGTGACGAACAAGTCCTAGCAATAAATATGAAAACAAACTTATCTTGTATTTTGATTTTATATGTAAAGATTTATTAATAACACCTGTTGCGGCACTGAACCGCCGCGAGTTAATCCGGCTTAATCTAGCGACGAAAAATGGGAGAGAGCGCTTTTTCATAGGCGCGGTAATCGCTTTTTATTTATTTTTGTCAAACATACGTGGTCGAAGTAGTTGTTGTTGTTGTTGTTGTTGATGATGATGATGATGATGATGATGTTTTTTATGTTGATATTAATGGGTTGGAATAAATCGAGACTGGAACGTTTCTTTACATTTTGTTTTTGTAGTTGTTGTTTATGTATTAGACTATTTGTAGTTGTAATTGTGGTAGAAGTAGTAGTAATGTTACGTACTAGGGGCAAAATCATCCTCGCATATACACGCACACGCTTTAAATATCGATTATCACTTCGGCAATAGAAATACGTTTATATACAACTAACACGGCAATATCCGGACTGGACAATCATTGATTTATTTTTCTGTAGAAGGGTAGTTTATAAATAACGAACAGATATATAGAGTTGTTTGTTTTTTATTATTGTTACGAGAAATATATATATATATATATATATATATATATATATATATATATATATATATAAATATACAAAAACGTGTCTACAGTATCATAGGTAGGAGGTTCATCATTTTAGTCACTACCAAACGATCATTGCGTCGTCGATTGTTCCTTGAGCATATAGGCATCGTGTTCACCTTGTTGCTGTTGTCGCAACATTTTCTGATGTTCCATGAGCATATAGGCATCATGTTCATCTTGTTGCTGTTGTCTCAACATCGCCTTGGTTGTGCTGTGAGAATATGACAGAATGTTTGTTTGTATAAGTTTAATGAGGGTCCGTCTACAGATTTATTACTGCTTGGTGAACAGACCTCGTTATGACTGAATGCTGACTGACTGATAACGTTGTTTAATTAGGGTCCATCTGCCTGTTCGGCTTTGTGGGCGGACCCCGGAGTGTGACCCCTCACCCCTATAAAATACAATTTTGTGGCCTGAAGTGGGTCAGATTTTGAATTAAATCTGTAATTCACAGATTTTATATTTTTCCTAAAGTCAAATTTTTGTTGTCCGAAAAGGTTGGTAATTAACTAGCTAATTTGAGCTGGAGGTGTTAATTACCCTGGAATGGAATGTGGAAGGGTTTGCTTGTTGCTCATGTGGCCTGTAATGTTGGTCGGCATGTGGGTTGGAGGTGTACTGTGCCTTCCTTCTTTTTCTGTCTCGCCGGGAAGAAACCGCGCACTTGAGGTGCCACGATGGTTCCCCTTGAGACCGTTGTACCGTCTCATCAGTGCCGACCAAATTAGACTTTGAAGCATGAGTATGCTTGAGATGTTCGAAGAGGAGAAGGATTTTTAAGGCCCGCAAACAAATGGCCTTTTCATCTTTTTACTGCTACAACAACGGCCCCTTATTAGGGTAATTTTGAATTTTAATAGCCAATTTCGGCTAGCAAGGATATTTTCAACCTTTATGTATGACTGAATGCTTAATGCGATGCTCTTTTATAGTCTTGAGGCGGATTGACCTTCTTTCTAGCGAGTGTTAGCGCGCACCAATCAGAGAACATTATTTTCATCCAATGAAAATGACGCGAGGATGAACATTTCACCATAGGTGGATTGGCCTATTTATTTTTTTTTTATTTATTCATTCATTTATTTATGTTCTCGTATATTATACAAACAATTGGTTTGAAACCATAACTCTACCTGTCCATTTTAAATTATCTTCCTTTTTAGTTTTTAGTTTTCATTTTTTTTGTCGGGAGCATGGCTTATAAACTATTCAAGGTATATTGACTTGAAACTTAAAATATGAGTAGATGGTAAGACTGGGATGACATTACCTCCACTTACCACCACCTCCACTCGTCACCACCACTCGCCACCTCCACTCACCACCACGACCTCCTCTCGCCATCTAACTCACTAATCACCACCATCACTCGACATCACCACTCACCACCACACCACCTCCACTCACCACCACCACCATCACTTGCCACCACCACTCATCACCACACCACCTCCACTCACCACTATACCACCTCCACTCACCACCACATCACCTCCACTCACCACCACACCACCTCCACTCACCACCACACCACCTCCACTCATCACCACACCACCACCACTCACCACCACACCACCTCCACTCACCACCACCATCACTTGCCACCACCACTCATCACCACACCACCTCCACTCACCACAACCACCTCCACTCACCACCACACCACCTCCACTCACCCACCCCACACCACCTCCACTCACCACCACCTCACTGCCACCACCACCACCACACCACCTCTTACCACCACCACCTCCTCTCGCCACCAACCACCACTACCTCCTCTCGCCAACACCACTCACTACCACCACTCGCCACCACCACCACCACTCGCCACCACCTCCACTCACCACCACACCACCTCCACTCACCGCCACCAACACTCACCACCACACCACCTCCACTCACCACCACACCACATCCACTCACCGCCACCACTTACCACCACACACCTCCACTTACCACCACCACCTCCACTCGCCACCTCGACTCACACACCACCACCTCCACTCGCCACAACCACTCACCACCACCACCTCCACTGGCCACCACCACTAACTACATCTTCCACTCACAACCACCACCATTCGCCACCACCTATCACCACCACCTCTCGTCGCCACCTCTCACCTCCACCACTCGCCACCACCCACCACCACTCGCTACCACCTCCACCTCCACTCGCCCCCACTTCTCACCACCACCACTCACCACCGTCACTTACCACCACTCACCCCCGCATATCATCATCACCCGCTTTCCCCAACTCTACCACGGCATAAGTATGTAAGAACGGATCTATACCTGTAGATATTAAACAAAAAAAAGTTATCGCGATGGATTGTTCTATTTGCCGTCGTTCGTTTTCGAGAAAGGATGCTATGTTAAGGCATAAACGTAATTTGCACGGTGAGGGACAGATTGCTGATACGCGAAGCCTTTACCGCGCGCCTAATTCGATAATATTTCAACATCCGTTTTCCATGATGGTGTCGGGACCTAGCGGGAGCGGTAAAACGGAATGGGTAAAAAAGTTATTCTTTTCAAACCTGATACAGCCCTCGCCGGAAAGAATAATCTGATGTTTCGGTCAATGGCAACGGTTGTACGAGGACCTACAACGTCGTTTTCCGACGATCGAGTTTGTTCGCGGTATTCCTGACTATATAAACGAGCCTTCGTACGTAGACACGAAGAGAAGAAATCTTATCGTGTTTGACGACCTGATGACGGAAGCGAAATGCGATCAGAGAATAGCGGATCTTTTCACCAAGGGAAGGCATCACAGAAATCTTTCCGTTATTTATTTAACCCAAAATTTGTTTCCTCAAGGTAAGGCGTGCAGAGATATAGCGTTAAATACCCAGTACTTGGTTTTGTTCAATAACCCTATTGACAGACAGCAAGTGTCAACGTTGGCCAGACGAATATATCCTACAAATAGCAACATTTTCATAAAAAGGTTTCAAGAGGCGACGTCTAAACCGTACGGATACTTGATAGTGGATTTGAGATCAAATACGCCGGAGGAAGAACGTTTACGCACCGACATATTGAAACAAATTCCAAAAGGTCTCGTGAGGAATACGATGATAGGTTGGTAATAAAGAGCGGCTCGAACCCTCCGATAAAAGGAGTCGAAAACAATGGGAGGATATATCAGATACTGCAACGGTAGATGATGAAGAAGAAGAAGAAGAAGATGATGATGATGATGATGATGATGAAGGGAGACTCGGGCCCCCCGGGCAACGCTTGATAGATAAAGAGGAAGAGGAACGTTTAAGACAAAACGTATGGGAGAAACGATTTAAACAACCTCTCAGGGACTCGCGAGCTGAGCAGTTTGAAGAAAGATTAGACATTTACTCAAACGAAGGTTTATCGGTCGACGAGGCTAGCCGCAGGGCCGCTAATGACGTATTACCTCTTCTCAGAAAAGACTTGAGACGGGATCTCGCGCAATTTCTCATCGATTACCGACAGTTACGGAAGGATCCGACTCTACAAAAAATTCTGCAATCCGCGAAGAAACTTAAAACCGAGCATCATATGAGTGACAGCGAATCCATACGACAAGCGATTAAACTCAGGAAAGACTCCTTCCTATTTCTGTGGCCGGACCAGGTGATCGAAGAATCTGATAAAAGTACGTCGATCGATGACACGCAACGCCAGATATTTGAATAATGGGTTGTGGCGTTATCAAAAAATAAATAAATAAATAAATATAAAAAAATATGGATATGTCATCTACCTTAAGCCACGGTTGACATCACGCTGATTTTTCATTGGATAAAACATTCCCGGATTAATAACCTCATTTACCTCGGCGCTATAAATTTTGAGCGCGTGTCTAGCTCATCTACAAAACATGGAGAACGCAAACGGATCTTTTCAAAAACCGGATATTTTAATATCGCTTACAGGAAAATTTCTGGTTACAGAACCGTATATGGAGAAATACATGAACTGGTGGCAGAAGCCTATCCCCGAAAGAGGACCACGACCAGAGCCGGTGATAGATAATCATTTTATTAGGGATATGCGGGTGAATGATCCAACCAAGAGATTGGTGCACCCAAACATACCTAATATATACAGGCAAGAGACAGATTGGTTGTAAATAAATTGACCAATCAAAACACTCGAAATTTCCGATGCTTTAAAAATACGTAAGAACGACCGATGACATTAGACTAGAAACGCGCAAAAGAAGGCATACTATGGGCTCCATAGAAGTGTACGATTATAAGCGCCAAGAGTGGGTACCTTACGTTCCCGACTATGACAAGTGGTATCAACATTTCAAGGATTTGCGGGACGGTTACGTTCAACCCGACCACCAGGGACGCTATGTCGTCGGTTCCGGTAGCGAACGCGGAAAAGTGAAACGGCTGGAAGCGGAACTAAAAGAGTCCCGGGATAAACTGAAAGAAGCGAAAGACAAGATAAGGACTTCCCAACATCCGGTAATGAAAATGGTTACGCCTGTAGCCCAAGCCTTGGAAATAGCGAAATCGGAGCTCAGACGGCAATCGCGCGAAATAGGTCAAGAACCTACGGAGCGTAAGAGACGGAGACACGACATGGACTGGAATAGTTTCAAGTATTAGCATGAACAATTATCAGCTGGAGGAAATACTACGGAACTATCCGGTCACAGTATGCGCTTCCGATCAGCTACGCGAAGAAAAGGGGCGTTTCGTCGTTTGTAACACCGATTCCAGCGACGGCCCGGGAGAGCATTGGACCGTGTTCTATTTTCCGTACAGGGGACCTTACGAGTATTTCGATTCTCTCGGAAACGAACCTAAATATTACGAAGCCGGATTCGAAAACGTTCTCGATAGACAATACTTACGCGTAGAAGGCCAGTTACAACAGTCGACGTCAACCGTTTGCGGGTTGTATTGCGTTTATTACGTTATAAAACGTTGCGGCGGACAGACCATGAAACGCATCTTGCAAGAATTTGGCCCAAATCGACGACGCAATGATAGTTTGGTAGTTACTAAAATGATGAACCTCCTACCTATGATACTGTAGACACGTATTTGTATATATATACATATTTATATATTACTCGTAACAATAATAAAAAAAACCCAAACAACTCTATATATCTGTTCGTTATTTATAAACTACCCTTCTACAGAAAAATAAATCAATGATTGTCCAGTCCGGATATTGCCGTGTTAGTTGTATATAAACGTATTTCTATTGCCGGTATTTAATAACGTAATAATATACTATAAGTGATAATCGATATTTAAAGCGTGTGCGTGTATATGCGAGGATGATTTTGCCCCTAGTACGTAACATTACTACTACTTCTACCACAATTACAACTACAAATAGTCTAATACATAAACAACAACTACAAAAACAAAATGTAAAGAAACGTTGTGATTACACCTCAGAGTCTCGATTTATTCCAACCCATTAATATCAACATAAAAAACATCATCATCATCATCATCATCAACAACAACAACAACAACAACAACTACTTCGACCACGTATGTTTGACAAAAATAAATAAAAAGCGATTACCGCGCCTTATGAAAAAGCGCTCTCTCCCATTTTTCGTCGCTAGATTAAGCCGGATTAACTCGCGGCGGTTCAGTGCCGCAACAGGTGTTATTAATAAATCTTTACATATATACTGTTTAATCTATTTTTAGATGATCTTGTTAAATATTTGAAAAATTTGGATGTTGGTATTACTATAGGGGATGAAAAAGTATGCATTTTACTATATGCTGACGATATCGTACTGTTGGCGTCCGATGAACGGGACCTTCAAATGTTGTTAGATGGTTTGTCTAATTGGTGTAACATTAATGACATGATAGTAAATTGTTCTAAAAGTAATATTGTTCATTTTCGCCCAAATGCTGTACAGCGTACTGATTTTAATTTTTTATGTGGAACTGATGTGCTTTGTATAGTGGATAAGTATACTTACCTTGGTATTGTAATAAGCGAAAACCTTGATTATAATATTACTGCTAAAGCAGTTGCACAGAGTGCTAGTCGTGCCCTCGGTCTTTTAATTGCCAAATGTAAACTTATAGGTGGCCTGCCATATGAAGTTTTTACTAAACTATATGATACTGTTGTCTGGCCTATAATTGGTTATGGTGCTTCGATTTGGGGAGTAAAATCATTTTCATGTATCAATGTAGTCCATAATCGCGCCATGCGTTTCTTTCTTGGTGTTGGTAAATATACACCTAATGATGCGGTGGCAGGGGAATGGCATGGACGCCTCCTTTTATCCGTCAGTGGAAATCTGTGGTCAGTTATTGTTTTTAATATTAGATTTTGTGAGAGTATTTTTGGAAATTGGGAAATTAAAAATGATAGACTTAATAAACGCATTTGGGCGGATAATAGTTCAAATAGATCTCACAAATCTTGGTTCTTTTATGTCAAAGATAAATTGATTAACTGTGATTTGTATGATTTTATTGATTTAAATAGCAATGTGTATAAAAATAATATTGTTAACAAATTACAAGATAACTTGTTTAGTTTATATATAAATGATTGGCGAGAAAATATAAATAAAACAAATAGTAAATCTGGAAGGGGTAGTAATAAGCTAAGAAATTATTGTAAATTTAAAACAGAGTATAAGCCAGAACGTTATTGTAAGATTATCATGGCACCGAAACACAGGGCTGCTGTCAGCAAGTTTAGATGTGGTGTAGCGCCTATTAGAATAGAAACGGGAAGGTATGAGGGGATTAGTGAAGGGGAACGACTATGTCCATTCTGTCGAGATAATGTAATTGAAACAGAAATACATGTTTTATTATATTGTGATTTATATAACAGTTGTCGTAAAGAGTTAATTGAAAGGGCTACTACCTCCATTAACCCTTCGTTTAATCTACTACCTATATTGATAAGTTTATTTATTTTATCCGAAGAAACACTGTGTCGATTAAGTGCCAAAACCTGCAACAGTATTCTTAATACTAGATTGTTTTATTTATGTAAGTAATGTTTTTCTTCTATTTTATGTATGTAGTAATTAAACATTTTTTTTATCTGTAAACTAGAAGCAGATGCTAATCAGTTCATCTACTGTCTGACAGGGGTGATAATCGATTTTTTACATCCATTCTTTAATGTAACACAGTAGTGTACTTTTTTGTCTTTCAGAATCTTATTTAAAGTAGTATCTTAATGAGTTTTTAAGTTAGGATTAGCATATGTTTCTAGTTTTGTATCGTGTACATATATACATGTGTATTTGATTGATTATATTTTTTATGTTTCGTGTCTCTTATAACTCATTTTGAGTGGCTTTGTACTTGTATAAAGTATTAATGATTTATGCAATTATATGTCTTTGTACAAAGATGAGACGTAAATAAAGAATATATATAAAATCAAAATACAAGATAAGTTTGTTTTCATATTTATTGCTAGGACTTGTTCGTCACACGAATGTTGTATTTATTCATTTTTACACCCGAAGTTCCACCTTATTTACTGGAATTGAAGTCTTAATGAGAGAATAAAGACCGGTAAAATCCTACGAATAATATTGTAGAAAGAGAAATATATTTAGTGACAATGCGTATACACAAAAAAGGAAATATTACGAAAAAGATGAAGAAAAATGAAAGAAAAGCGTTATGAGAGAAAGAGAGAGAGAGAGAAAATATTTTGTTATTTCTGAACATAACATTTTATCGAACAAGAACATATAAAGTAGGATTGACATAAGGTATCAATATACTCTAGAAGAAGTTAATTAAATGACACCCGACAATGACGCAACAAATAATACACATTGCATGCATTTATTAAATAAATTATAACTTGTATAGTTTTGTAACCGCCTGAAATATATGCGTTACGTATTTGTTCTACTACAACAAACTACTAATACTCTTGTTCAACAGCGAATAACCAACGCTGTATACGCGTTACGTTTTATAAATAAATAGATAAATAAACTTTCCCGATCATTTACACGGAGAAAGTGAAAAACGTACAATGCCAAAAGCGACTATCTCGCCTTATGAAAAACCGCTAATACCCGTTTATCGTCGCTAGACTAAGCCGGATTAACTCGCCGCGGATCAAATACCGCTACTGGTATGTCTGCTGATTGTGATTATAGAGATTAAACATGAAAAGGTGAAAATCGTTTCACACCGATTGTCAAAATATACGTATTGACACGCGTATTACAAGGAAATACGTAGAGAAAGACAGAAATGGTAGAAAAAAAGAGCATTAATACGTATAGAGAGGCGATTTCGAATGTTCGGTTTAGTAAACGCAGAGTTATACGTCCGAGGACGGGTGAGACAGTTGTTAACATTCCTGTAGTCCGCGATTCGTAAGGCCTTAGGTCAATAATAGGTGATAGCCGATCGATACGGGTGTTACGGGTGTAGATTATGTTTAAGGGAACGTTTTAGTGGTCAGTTACCGTTAATTAATGATGAAGGAATCTTCTCTCGACGCGTGGGAATGTGTCCGTTATATAGCGCGAGGTATTCCGGATAGCGTCGTTTAATTGTTCAGAAAGTAAATACGTTATTATTCGAAGAGACAATACTCATTATTTAACGTCGCTCATTCAATTTTCTGCGAAATAGAAATGACGTAGTTCATTAATTGTCCCGAATAACAATACGATATGATAAAAGAATAAATATTGCGGTCTATTAAGAATGTCGCGTGACCTCGTTTAAGGGAGCGGTAGGGGCTGCAGTCCGATTTGATTGTTTCAATCGCGTTTTTGCGGTGAATGACGTAGTTGATTAATTGTCCCGAATAACAATACGATATGATAAAAGAATAAATATTGCGGTTTACTTATCCTCGAAAACGATAGACGCGTGACCTCGTTTAAGGGGTGGATAAGGGGATTATATCATACCCGAAACAATAGGTCATTGTCCTAATTGTTTAGGGAGACAATTAAAATAAATATTGCGGTTTTTCGAGAATGTCACGTGACCTCGTTAAAGGGATGAGGTCGGGGATTATGTCATACCCTAAACAATAGGCCATTGTCCTAATTAATGACGTCATAGCGTGCTTTCGTGAAATCGTGAAATCGTGATTTCCTCCAGGATTGTCCCCACATTACTACTCGCGGAAGGAAGTAGCATAGAAGGAGACTACTGTTATTAAGCGAATAAAATTCCTCTTAAAAAGTAAAACTACGCGACAAAACTTAATTTCACTTTTTGTCTAGATAAAAAGCCTAAATTCCGAAAGTAAAACGAGAATAACAAGAACGCACTCAAAGCTGTCGGGGAACTGTGTGTGTGTTGGGGGGGGGGGGGGGGGGGGGGGGGGGGGGGGGGGGGGGGGGGGGGGGGTCACGGTCCTATAGGTATGATTGGGGCAGCTGAATACCATCTTAGGTGGTCACCTCGTACCACGAGAACATGGCTTATTTCACGTAATATTACAGAGTCAAATACCGAAAATAAATACCACCGGTACCGCGGTAACATATTTTCTATTTCCCCAAAAGCATTTACTATCTTATTTTAAATACCGTAAGGTTGATACAAAAGTTCTAAATTAGAACTATACATTTAGGCCCTTCGGCAGTTATTTACAAGTGATTTTATCCTTGCTAGCGCTTTTCAGCTATCTTAATTCCAAAAAGAGGAATTCTTCTTTTTTTTTTCTTTTTCGGCTTTCCTTTTTTCTTTTCTCTTCGGCCCGTTTCGGATGGAAGGACATTGTCCTGGATAGCGCCATTTCTTCTCCCTTCTTTCCTCAAACCTATTTTTTGTCTTATAATATAAGCCTCCCCAAAATTGACAGGCCTCTCGTTTTGTTGGAGGACACCACTGGTCCAAACAACAAAAATAAACCAAATACCCCTCCCATTTTGAGCCCTCTTGGATTGTAGCATCCAAGGGGGACAAACAGTGTGCACCTGGATATCCAAGTAGTTCTCCCATTTTCGGCCCTTTTCAAAACAATTTCCTTGCTAGCTATTTATTGAACTATTTCCAAGACCTCTTCAAGATATTTACGTCTTTGGCTTTTATTTCGGCAGTTATGGGTTTCTTTAGTTAATAACAAATTTTAATGATAATAAAATCTTTATTTAGAGAAGGTGGCTCAGTAAGTTTACAAACATTGTAAGTATAAGTTCGCTAGTTGTGATTTATTGCTTTGTAGACTAATAATCCTACATGCAATTTCACTCTGAAAAGTATGGTAAAATATCCTGTTTCTTATAAATGTTATGTGAGTGTGACCTAGTTGATAACTTTATAATAATTTTGCATGCTCGTTTTTGCAATTTGGTTACTTTAGCCATATCAGTTTTGTTGCATATACTACACACGCTTGAACAGTAGCCTGTTAACGGAGAGTTATGGGCAAAGTAAAACATTTTCCTTGCTTCAAGTGTTAGAAAATGGGAAATTCTCCAAAAAGTTGTAAATTAAAATTAAGTTTATTACAAATCAATTGCTCTGACCAGCTTAATGATTGATAATTACATACACTAACATTGTTTGGTTTGTAAAATTTCTTACTGAGCAATTATTAATGCAGATATTCAATTAATTTGTTTCGCGTATTTTTCTTTTATTTCCAATCAACATTGCCTTGGATTTATCAGGGTTCAAAGCCATATTATTTTGTTTGCACATTTCTATACACAGTCAACGTCTTTCTGGAGTTTGCATTCTATCACAATTACATTACGGCCTGTGGTATATGCAAAGTAGAGTCACCTGCATACATATCTATCTGAGAGTCCTGAACCACCAGAGGGAGGTCATTTACATGTACAGAATGAATATTATAGGACCAAATATTGACCCCGGAGGAACATCTGTTCGTAGCGGTTCTCTTCTGGAGCAACTTTCTACTGTTTGTAATATCTCAGTTAAAAATGACTTACACCATTTAATTGTGTCAGTAAACTTGTGTATTTTCTATTTGTGTAACAGTATCTTAAAATCAACCAAATCAAAGGCTTTGCTTAAGTGAGGGCATACACAACCGACCATGTCTCCGTTGTCTAGACATTTTAACCAATAGTCATGTATGTTAATGCTGTCTGAAAAGAATGTAGCTTTCGGAACATAACTGCACTTTGTGAAGCACGTCGTGTTATTTAGATGCATATAACTTTTCAGATACATGTTTCTCGAATATTTTTGAAATTGTATTAAGATTGAGATAGGTCTGTAATTCGATGGATTATTTTTGAAACCTCTTTTGTAAAAGGCGTTACACATGCTTATTTAAGTTTGCTTTGGAAAATTCCTGATGCGATGCTGTTATTGATTAAGTTAGAAAACGGCGTGGAAGTTGTACACATTTTGAGAATTCGCGGCAAAATGCCATCAAGACTATTTTCTTTATTTGTGTCAAATTTCTCAATTATGTTTCGGACTTCTAGACTTGAGATGTACTCCAATCTAAATGACGCAGTTTTGAGTTTTGGTTCATTGAATTTTTCTAGATATTCAAAACTAGTTTTGTCCAATGTTTTTTTATGAAGTGGAAAATGCTGGTAAAATGGAAATGTAAAGGCGTTTACTATACAAATGTATAAGATTCACCAATTACTACGACATCATTGACTACCAGACTTTGAGGCAAACACAAGTCTTTTCTTTTGAGTTGTTAAATCCAAATGCTTTTTTCAAATTTTGCCAGATGTGCTTAACATCCGTTTTTTTTTTTTACAGCATTGCTAAGAACATTTTTTAAATTTGTTGTTTTACTTCTGTAGGTTTTATATTGTTTAAAATCTTTGATTCTGTGAAAGTAGATCTAATTTCTTTTTTTGATTGAAAATCTAATTTCATTAGTGAACCATTCAGGCATACAGTTATATTTCACGCGTTTAATTATTAAAAGTGCATGCTTCGAAATACATTATGTAAGCCATTGTATAATATATCAAATGCTACGTTTGGTTCGCTGACTAATATTACTTAACCCTAAATATTGTTAAATGAAACTTTGTAGAAATGTTTGAAATTTCTGTATGTGATGCATTTATTATTTTCAGTGACTTGGTTTTGTATTTCAGGTAAATGAAACTGGGAAATAGTCACTTAAGGTAATACTTGGCACACATATGTAAGTTATATGTTCAGTATGCGTTGCATAGATATGATCAATATAATTGTCGATGATTTATTTGTGATTCGTGTCGGCTTTATACTAACTGCATGAATCCATAACTAGCAATTAAATTAGGCCACGCTGTGTTTTCAAAATCATTAAAAGAATTGAAGGGAATACTAATTTCCCCAAGAAGATATACTTCTTTGTAGTGATCAAATATGTTCTTAATTTGCGCATTAAATTTATTAATCCCCCGCCGCGAAGCGGGAGGGGGATTATAGGAATGCCCTTCGTCCGTCCGTCCGTCAGTCCGTCAGTGTGTCCGAAACATTTTCGTGTCCGCTCCATATCTCATGAACGCTTGGACACATTTTCTTCAAACTCGGCTAAAGTGTTAACCTCATTGCGCTGATGTGCAGAAGGCATGAGGCGGTCACGCTGGCTCAAGGTCAAGGTATACTTGAAGGTCAAATGTTATTTTCGTGTCCGCTCCATATCTCATGAACGCTTGGACACATTTTCTTCAAACTCGGCTAAAATGTTAACCTCATTGAGCTGATGTGCAGAAGGCATGAGGCGATCACGCTGGCTCAAGGTCAAGGTCATACTTGAAGGTCAAATGTTATTTTCGTGTCCGCTCCATATCTCATGAACGCTTGGACACATTTTCTCGGCTAAAATGTTAACCTCATTGAGCTGATGTGCAGAAGGCATGAGGCGGTCACGCTGGCTCAAGGTCAAGGTCATCTTGAAGGTCAAATGTTATTTTCGTGTCCGCTCCATATCTCATGAACGCTTGGACACATTTTCTTCAAACTCGGCTAAAATGTTAACCTCATTGAGCTGATGTGCAGAAGGCATGAGACGGTCACGCTGGCTCAAGGTCAAGGTCATCCTTGAAGGTCAAATGTTATTTTCGTGTCCGCTCCATATCTCATGAACGCTTGGACACATTTTCTCCAAACTCGGCTAAAATGTTAACCTCATTGAGCTGATGTGCAGAAGGCATGAGGCGGTCACGCTGGCTCAAGGTCAAGGTTATACTTGAAGGTCAAATGTTATTTTCGTGTCCGCTCCATATCTCATGAACGCTTGGACACATTTTCTTCAAACTCGGCTAAAATGTTAACCTCATTGAGCTGATGTGCAGAAAGCATGAGGCGGTTTCGCTGGCTCAAGGTCAAGGTCATACTTGAAGGTCAAATGTTATTTTCGTGTCCGCTCCATATCTCATGAACGCTTGGACACATTTTCTGGCTAAAATGTTAACCTCTTGAGCTGATGTGCAGAAGGCATGAGCGGTCACGCTGGCTCAAGGTCAAGGTCATATTGAAGGTCAAATGTTATTTTCGTGTCCGCTCCATATCTCATGAACGCTTGGACACATTTTCTTCAAAGGCTAAAAGCTGATGTGCAGAAGGCATGAGACGGTCACGCTGGCTCAAGGTCAAGGTCATACTTGCAGGTCAAATGTTATTTTCGTGTCCGCTCCATATCTCATGAACGCTTGGACACATTTTCTTCAAACTCGGCTAAAATGTTAACCTCATTGAGCTGATGTGCAGAAGGCATGAGGCGATCACGCTGGCTCAAGGTCAAGGTCATACTTGAAGGTCAAATGTTATTTTCGTGTCCGCTCCATATCTCATGAACACTTGGACGCATTTTCTTCAAACTCGGCTAAAATGTTAAACTCATTGAGCTGATGTGCAGAAGGCATGAGCGGTCACGCTGGCTCAAGGTCAAGGTCATCTTGAGGTCAAATGTTATTTTCGTGTCCACTCCATATCTCATGAACGCTTGGACACAATTTCTTCAAACTCGGCTAAAATGTTAACCTCATTGAGCTGATGTGCAGAAGGCATGAGGCGGTCACGCTGGCTCAAGGTCAAGGTCATCCTTGAAGGTCAAATGTTTAAGCCTCTACTTTTTCATGTCATCTCGATATCTCGTGTACGCTTCGAAACATTTTCGCGAAACTTTGCTCAAATGTTAACGTCAATGACCTGATGTGCAGAAGCCGGGAGGTGGTCATGCTGGCTCAAGGTCAAGGTCACATGTGAAGGTCAAATGTTATGTTAGTATATATTGTTTTCTTTTTTTGTATTTTGTTTAGCATGTTCTTTTCTAATGGCACCATTCAAGCTCACTTTGCCATCTCATATGCACTGCATTCCATGCAGTGGAGTAAAACACTAAAAATTCTAATTTTTATATGCCTGTCAAAGATGGGAAGTATTAAGGGATAACCCTTGATGGGCGGATGGGCAGCACCCAATGGTTTGTCAGCAACCATAACTTTGTCACCTTTAAAAAATCAGGCAGTACATAAGAACCATAATTCCAGCTAGTGTGCTTTTACTTATTCAGGCCGTAACGTAACAAGAATGAACTTAGCATGTTTGTTTTTGCATTTATACTGTTACACATAAAAGTGTATTCACATCACTTTTTTCCACATGTAACGCCGACAGGCATATTTTGCTTCACCTCGTGATGTTCTTGTTTAATTTTTTTCTAAATTGAGATGTATTCTGAGTTAGCTTGGATATTGTGGCTACGTCCTCGTCGTGGTGCCGGACGTCATGCATCCATTCATACATATACTCATAGTGTGTAGTGTATTCCTAACCCTTCATTGTATAACCATTGTGTTCCTTGCTTTGGTGGTGGAATATGTATCTCTTCAAAAAGATTCAATTTAAACTTGGATTCATGATGACAAAAGCCATTTGTAATGCTAATTTTTTTATTTGATTTAAGCTGACCAGTGTGATAAGATGTCTGGAGAGTCATACTTACATCATATTTTTTTAATACAATAGATATCTGGAGAGTTATACTTGCTTCATATTTGTGCATACCATACATACCTGGAGAACCATACTAATCATGCATGGATAGCCATACTAATTATTACTATAGATGTGGATACTTAGCCATACTAATTATTACTATAGATGTGGATACTTTTTAGGTGCTGAAGGTGGACACATTCCTTACATATACACAATTTCTTAATTTTGACACAAAACTACAGTATTTCAATTTAATGTCATGCATAAATTTCGATTTTTAGTACACATTATACAGGAACAGAGAGCACACATATGCATTTGCCAGTATTTCTTATAACAAGTTTGAGATTGACATTTTATACGTAAATATGTTTTTTGTTTGCCTTCTTTTAATTTCCCATATATGCATTTTGTTCTTACAAAAAACTCACATTCTGAAGTATAGCCTTTTCTTTGACTCCCTAACTTCATTTTTCATATTTATTACCTGGTACTCTCCTTCGCTGCTTTGCCTGTGGCATCCTTAAAAAAATCAACAGTTGCTTTAAAATCCTGCTTTCTTTGTAAAAATATATATAGGCATTCATGTGCATAATTTCTTTTATACAAAAGTGTACAGAAATGACAGTCGGACAGATTACAAGCATTGGGAAGAAAATGCAGACACTTTGTCATCGTCTTCTCACATAGTACATTATTCAGTATCATGTTTTGGTAATATATATGCTTCAAATGGATCACTTTTCTACTTACAGATTGCATTCAGTCATAAACAATTGACTTTAAAGAAACATTTTAACTGTAAATTCATTTATAACAACCATGTCTGGATGTGACAAAGACCAGGAGCAACATCAAGACAATATCATATCTCTCCCAGAGACAAGTTCCTGTGTTATGCTGTTGTCTACTACCAGCACCACAATGTCTGGTTCATCTGTGCCTGCAGACAGTATTGACAACGAATAGTTGTCTCCTATGACTTTTGCCAACCTGCATAAGGCAACTGCTACTACATATTGCAGTACTATGCCAAAGCAAACTACTCCTGGCACACCTGGTTTACTAAGTACTAATAAGCCAAGTTCCTCATGTCTGCCTCCACCCAGCCCAGGAAGTTCTCAGTTGAGCAATGCAGGACCTCGGGATACTGCCAAGAAGCTTTCTCAGTCTCTTAAACAGCACTTTGAGGAAAACAATACACAGTTGAAGGTGGCAGTTTATCACCTTGCCAAGAACGAGTGCAAAGAGGGAATAGACATAATTGAGAATGTACTGCGCATGAACAATGTCCGCCAACAGCAGTTGTCATGCCAGATTCAAAACTTAAATCTCAGGAGTGGAGAACTGGAGCAAAAAGTTGAGTCCTTGAAGAAGCGAGAGAAATACCTTCTCAACTACCAGGCAGACATGCAAAAGAAAATAGAATCCTTTAGCTCAATCTTTGATGATGATTTAGAAGAGCCAGAACCAAAAAAGGCCAAAAAAAAAACAACAACCCTGTTTGGTTCAGATCAAGATAAAAAATGAACTTCAAACCGACATTGCATTGTGCTTTTCAATTTTCAAACAAATTTTCTGTGTGTGTCAAAAAACATGCCTATGATTGCATTGTACTTATTGCCTATTGCCTTTTAATTCTAATTTTCACACTACAGGGTGCTTTACTTAATATTTTAGATACAATTAACATAATAGTTATTAGTATTGTTCTGCTATACCTTGTGCTTCTGTATGAATCACTTATTTTGGGATTTATAAACAAGCATAATACCAAATATGCATGTACATGTAGTTTGCTGTTGTTTTAGTTTTAATAATGTCAAAAGATTGTAACCTTTCTCCTTTTCAACAAAATTTTGTTTTATGTTCATACTTTTAAAGACTTTGTTTCATTTAATATCTAAGTTAAGAGTTATAGGTAACTGTTAAGTAAAACAAGTTTACTGTGGTGGTTTTGATAATTTTTAACAAATACTTATGAAACTCTTTTTCTTTGGTTTCATTTCAAAACTTGTCAAGTGTACAATTAAAAGTGTTGTTTTTTACAGATTCTCTGTTCCTGATCAACACATTCATTTATATACCAAAAGTGAACAGAATTGGCATTAACTGTTATTCTTATAACTATTACTTTTTTTAAGAACACTCACCATAATACTTAGCTTGGATTTTAATATCAAATATGTTTATAACATATGATCACAATGATGGTTTTTGTTGTTTATATAATGGCTGATGTGCACCCTTTCATAATTCTACAAGTGATTTCGCAAATGAACTGGTTACCTTTGGGTACTTGAAACAAAAAAAGAATAACCTTTACTTTCCTCCATTTGCCTCTGTTTGCTATAGCATTTTCCACACTTGCAACACATTTGCCATGAAAGTTTAACAAAAGGATTTTTAGTTTTTGTTAAATGTGTTTTAAAGTTCAATAAAAATTTCAGGTAGCTGCACCACCAGTAAAACAATATAAACCGCTGTAAGAAAGAACAGGAAAGGCTCAGGAAAAGACAGAGTAGAGATATTCAAAAACAGGTAATTGTGTACTACTTTCAACTGATGTTTACAATTTACATCAGCTCCATTCATTGCATTTCATTTGCTTGGGACATTGACTTCCATCTGGTATAACTCCATCATCCTACTAACCTCAGTTTTACCAGATTTTATAGTCACTGAAACGTTTTATTATTTATACAAGTCTTCAGAGCATCTTAAATCCTTTCAAACGAACAGGTGAAGAACAGTAACTGTTATTATGCTCCACAAAGGGAGAACACATAGTTGCCGCTTTGTCTGTCCATCGTCATAACTTTCCTCAAGATGGATAGGTCTCATTTAGGAAAATTACAGTGCAAAATAACTGTTACTCTCTCATTCTTAATTTTTGGGAATATTGCCCTTTGTTATATTAATTTTCATACTTAAGGTTTGTCCAGAACTCTCTAAGTATACCGGATATAATTATAAAACTGAATAGGTGGACGGATGTCATTGAGAAGAAGTGCAATGCAAAGAACTGTTGCTCTCTCTTTCTTAAATTTTATCTTATTTTGTTTGTTTCTTTTTTTTATACTTAAAGTTTTCCGGAGACATAACTCAAGTAATAAGACCTAATTATGAAACTTCATAGGTAGATAGATGTTATTGAGGAGAAGTGTCACACTTATTCTTAAATTTTGATTTATTGCCCTTTGTTTATTTTTCATACTTCTTGGGTATGTTCATACATTACCACAGTTCAGTTTCCATCCAAAGCAGAGTCTTATATCAGATATCTTCACATGTTAAATTTCACACTTATTCTGTGACAAGGAGCAGTTTTGGGAGCATCCCCTGGTTCTAATGGTCTGGTAAATAGTAGTACTTTGTTTGGCCTTGGCATGTGATAGGCCCATTTGAACTACCACATAATAGCTTATTATAGACTGAGGACAATATTCTGTATTTTTCATACCCACACAACTTCTAGACCCAGTCAAGCTCTACCAGATGCTTCAGCGCAAACCCCAGACACAGCAGCCTCTGGCAGGCTTAACCCATCTTGCTTATCCTTTACGGCAGCACAGCAGGAACCATCACATTCATCGTCAACAGATCAGACACAGTCTCAGGACCAACATGACATGCACACACATTGTAATATTGTAAGTTATTAGTAGCGTAATCTTAATGTATATGCTGCTATACATTGTTTATTTTGCCAAGCTCTCAAAGCCACTTGAACATTGTAATTTGCCAATGTTTCATTCTGTTAGAAACCTTTTGCAATTTAATGTTTTAAGAATCCATTTAATCTTGCAGTTGAAAGTTTCAAATATAAATATAAAATATATAAAATTAAAATATAATTAATGTTTTCACACTTGGATGTCAGTAATTAAATTCACAGCCACCCACCTACTATTCTAAAGACTTCTGTTTGTTTGAAATATTAAATATATTTTTTAAAGTATAATTAAAATTTGACATTCATAGATTGCAAAAACAATGTACATTCACTTTCAAAGCTCACATTTGTATTGATTTGTATTTTTCAGGCAGATACCACTTGGCAGATAGTCAACTTGGTTGGAGATGAAAACACTGAAATAACGGATGATGTTATAGAAGTGATGCTTAATCTCATGAGGGCTAACTCCACAGCAGAGAACATCAATGTAGGATATCTAACACCAGCTGAGATAAGACTTTATTCAGTACATCAAGAAGCATACGTAAGGAAAATTCCTACAAATAGAGACTGTTTACTGATACATCCTTTAACTGGACATTGGGTTACATCTGTGTATAGGAAATATATTACCACAGTTATAGTGTATGACTCTTTGCAAACTGAAAGCCATTATTATGAAGTCCAACGCCAACTTGAAATACTTTATGGAAGTGATATTGCGTCTAGAATGCAGTATGTGCCCATCCAACAACAAAATCATCTACCAATATGTGGCGGTATGGCGCTAGCTTTTGCTACATCTGTATTTCTTGGGACTGATCCACAAACTTTGAATTATGACATGTCAAGGCTCCGTCAACACATCCAAGCATGCTTGTCAAGTGGTTCAATACAGCCATTTCCTGAGTGCAGTGTTAGTGTCCCAACATGGTTTACTACATCAAATTCTTATGACCAACAAAACATGTTCAAACCTTTGTTAACAAACTATTTTGACAAACAGAAAGAGTATCAAAATCGACACTGGAAAACCATAATAAGTAATAAAATGAATGAGGCTTTAGAGAAAAACCTATCTTAGGAAAACAACCACAAAAAGAAAGAAATCAAAAAAAAAAAAAAAAAAAACAAAAAGAAAAAGTTAAAAACAAACTGCAACAACAACATAAACGTGCCAGAATGAGTGAAACTCAAAAACAAAATGAACAAGAGGGCCAAGATGGCCCTGTGTCGCTCACCTGAGTAAGATGGCAGTGTTAGGCATAATGACAAAAAATCTGGCATCTAAAAGTGTATTTCTAACATTTGACTAAGTGACCTACATATTGATCCTACCTGAATTTGCACTCAACTGGGAATTCATGCAGTCATCATTCATATTAAGTTTAATGAAGACTGGGACAAAAATGTAGGCCTCTAGAGTGTTCACAAGGTTTTTCTTAGATTTGACCTGGTGACCTAGTTTTTGACCCCACATTACCCATTTTCGAACTCATCGAGATATCATGTAGACAAACATCCTGACCAATTTATGAAGATTGGGCCAAAACTGTGGCCTTAGAGTGTTCACAAGCTTTTTCTAAGATTTGACCTGGTGACCTAGTTTTTGACCCCACATGACCCAATTTCGAACTCATCTGAGATATCATGTAGACAAACATCCTGACCAAATTTTATAAAGATTGGGCCAAAACTATGGCCTGTAGAGTGTTCACAAGCTTTTTCTAAGATTTGACCTGGTGACCTAGTTTTTGACCCCACATGACCCAATATCGAACTCATCCGAGATATCATGTAGACAAACCTGACCAAGTTTCATGAAGATTGGGCCAAAACTGTGGCCTCTAGAGTGTTCACAAGCAATTGTTGACGACGGACGACTGACGACGGACGACTGACGACGCACGACGCACGACGGACAAAAGGCGATCACAAAAGCTCACCCGAGCACAAGTGCTCAGGTGAGCTAAAAAGTTAAAAACAAACTGCAACAACAACATAAACGTGCCAGAATGAGTGAAACTCAGAAACAATATGAAAAAGTTAAAAACAGACTGAAACATCAAGACAAACGTGCCCAAATGAGTGAAAGTGAAAAACAAAATGAAAAAGCCCAATGCTTGCAGATGACAAACATGCTTACCGTGAAAAAGACAGTAAGAGAAAACGGAGTGAACGTTTGGCATTCAGTGAAATAGATACCTCCAAATACAAGTTGAAAGATAGAAAAAAGAAGGCAGCAGTAAGAGAATCAATTACACATAATGACAATGCAACTTTAATTTTAAATTTCCACAATTTAATAAAAGAAGGACCAACATACATATGCACCTGCTGTTTCAGACTGTTGTACAGAAGGACAGTTGTTCTTGTGAACAAAATAATTATAAAAAGGTTCCAGTACGTACTGTAACATCATGCTTGTCTGGCAAGCTTTCACATGGTAAGGAATACATTTGCCATACATGCCACAAAAAGTTGATGACAGGAAAAATACCACCACAAGCTCATTGTAATAAACTGCTACCAGGTAATATTCCAGGAGTTCTAGCAAGACTGTGTACATTAGAAGTACAGTTAATAACCAGGATAATTCCTTTCATGAAAATTGTATCTCTGCCTAGAGAAGCTCAACATGGACTCAAAGGACAAGTAGTACTTGTTCCAGCGAACCTTGATAAAATCACAACATCTCTCCCTCGTCCATCATCAGAAAGTCAGATTATAGCACTTGCACTGAAACGAAGACTCACAGATAAACATTCTGTTCAGAAACAGTACATTAGACCAAACTATGTAAACTATGCTTTGCATTATTTGAAAGAGAACAATGCTTTTTACAAAGACATAACTGTTAGGACAGACTGGCAGTCAGTAAGTGAAATTAAAAATACTGATTTGTGGAGTGCAGTAGTTGCATATACTGAACTTGATGCAAAACCTAAAAATGATTTTGAAAGTTCATATGAAGCTGAATTAAACCTCTCATTGGATGATAGTACGTTGAAGGATAAATCTCATTCTCCAAAACCACAGTGTACACTTTCAAGTGAAGCCCACGGAAAATGTCTGACTGATAAAGATTTAGAAGACGTTGTTGACAGTGAAGATGAGATTGAAGAAGAAACACCTATACAATCCCTGACAGATTTACAGTTCAAACGTACCATTAATGCTGATACTTGTATTCAGCCGGTAAATGGAGTAGAAGTCAAAACTAGTGATGTACTGAACTTGGCCCCTGCTGAGGGTCTGACGCCAATATCTATGAGTAAAGAACCTTACTGGGAAGCTATGTCTTTCCCAACATTATTCCCTTCTGGAGTAAACACATTCACTCTTAGAAAACCCCGACCTACAAAATTAACAGCTAAACAGTATGTGAACTGTCGGTTGTTATCATGTGATACAAGATTTGCTGAAAGCCCAGAATATACTTTTGCTGCCTTAGATTGGCTAGAAAGAGAAACAATAAAACAGACTATTTCTATATCTACAAGAAAACGTTTTCAGAATGATATATCAGTGAAGCAGTTGAAAGACCCGCAACATGTTTCCAAACTTCTTACAGAAAACCAGATCTTTGCTGCATTCAAATCAATACGAGGATCTCCCCAGTATTTCAAAAACATGCATTTAGACATGCTTGCAAAACTGCGACAACTCGGACCTTATACCTTCTTCATTACAGGATCAGCAGCTGAATTCCACTGGCCAGAAGTAATTCAGGTTGTTGCCCAACAATATGGAGAGACGCTAACTGAAGACGACATTGTACACATGAATTGGGAGACCAAAAGGAATTGGCTACAGAGAAACCCAGTGACAGTAGCTCGTCACATTGACTTCATATTTGAACAGTTATGGGGCAAAGTGTTACTCAGTGGAACACATCCGATAGGCCAAATTCTAAACTATGATTTAAGGAAAGAAATACAGGGACGGGGAACTGGCCACTTTCACTCAGCTGTTCATATTTTAGGAGCACCTGTACTGGACAAAGACTCTGATGAGGCATTTACTGAATTTGCTGATAAAAACATATCATGTTGTCTGCCAAACAAAGATGAAGATCCTGAATTGTTTGATCTTGTTCTGACAAGACAGACACATCATCACACACGATCATGTACAAGGCGTAAGGGCACAGCCTGCAGGTACTCATATCCAAAGGCACCCAGTGATACCACAATCATTGCTAGGGTTCCCGACAAGACAACAAAACAAAATTATGAAAGCACTATGGCTCTAGATATACTTGGTAAAATGTACCAGTATCTGACAACTTCATTTGACAAGTTAAATCCATGCAGTCTTGATGATATTCTGTCAACAATAGGTATATCAAAACAGGACTATGAAGCAGTCCTCAAAATCTCACAAAGAAGGACAAGACTTGTAATGAAGCGTAATCCAAAAGACGTATTTGTGAACAATTATAATCCAGTTATTTTGAAATGCTTACGTTCAAACATGGACATTCAAATGATCACTTCAATTTGGGCATGCATAGCTTACATCACTTCATATATATGCAAGCCAGAGAAAACTATGTCAGAATTGATGCGCAAAGCCAGCAAAGAATGTTCAGAGACAAACATACGAGATAGGATGTTTAAGTACAGCAAATCAGCTCCGCAAAGGCCGTGAAGTGTCACACCATGAGGCTATAATGCGTGTTCTGTCTATACCATTGAGAAGATCCAACACACCTGTTCTTTTTGTATCAACAGACTACAAGGAAAATCGCACCAAAATGCTAAAATCGAGTGCTGCTTTAAAATCCCTTCAAGATGACGACAATGATATTTATGTGCCAGGCATACACGAAAAATATTCAGCAAGACCCTCAGAGCTTGAACATATGTGCCTTGCTGAATTTGCAGCATACTATGTTACTGCGTCAAACACGAAAAATGAAAATGCTGAAGACCTTGCCGAATGTGATGCTGACCAAACAACTGGGGTGATAAAACTAAAGAACAACCTAGGTCAAATGAAAAAGCGACAGACTCCTCAAGTCATAAGGTATCATTACATTTCCAAGGAGAATGATGCTGAACAATACTATCATCGTTTGCTTCTCCTTTACAAACTATGGAGAAAGGAAGAGAATTTAAAAATTGAGACTTACACGAAAAGCTTCAAAATGGTACAATCCGAAGTAGTCAGCATCATTAAGAAATATGAACCTTTTCATGAAGAAGTTGACAATGTTATTGACAATTTCGACCCAGAGGAATTGTTACCAGAAGCTTGGGAACAGGTTGCAACACAGACAGAACAGGAAAAGCTGGAAAATACCTTCACTGTAATTGATCCTGTGTACACTTTTTTGGATCCAGAGAACATAACGTCTGACAGAGTTAGAAAGTCGTCAGCTCGCACATTTTCTCTCACCTCTACCACTGAACATGATGATACCCAATATTATCAAATGGTTTCATCTTTAAATGAAAAGCAGAGAATACTATTTGACTACATATATCAAAGGGGTATAGACACCAGACTATCACAGCATCCTCCATCACCATTTTATATCTTTCTCAGTGGTGGTGGGGGTGTTGGAAAAACCCACTTGATTAACACCATTTATCAAGGCCTTATTCGAGTATTAAGAACCCCTGGACACAACCCAGATCTGCCTACTGTACTTCTTACTGCTTCAACAGGCAAAGCTGCTGCAAACATAAGTGGAACAACCCTGCACTCCGCTTTTGCATTACCTGTAAGAGATTCATCATCCAAGAACCAGTACAGAAAACCAGGTCCTGAAAAACTCAATTCATTGAGATCACCCTACACCAATTTACAAGTGATTATAGCTGATGAAATATCTATGTTTGGAGCACAGTCACTCAGTAATCTCAGCTTATGCCTTCAAGATATATTTCAGGACTATACACATCCATTTGCTCATAAGTCAATTTTAGCAGTTGGAGACCTTCTACAGTTAAATCCTGTTGGTGATTCACCAGTATTCAAGTCACCCAAAGATGGCTATGAAGCTCTAGCAGGGTCCTTGTGGCGCCAATTTTTCCACCTTTATGAGTTGACAGATATTGTCAGACAGCGGGGTGATCCAGAGTTTGCAGAAATTCTGTCAAGAATAAGAATTGGTTGCCATACAGAGCAAGATATTGACACTCTTAAGCAGTTGGAGCAGACTTCCCTTGAAACATTTCCACAGAAGGCAACTCGTATTGTGTTAACCAATGAACAAGCTGACATGTACAATGAGGAGATCCTCAAGCAGTATGAAAACACTGTAACATTCACAGCCATAGACAGTAAGAGAGACAAGTGCACGAACACAGTGCCTGTAACAATACAAAACAGCAGTCTCTATTAAACTGGTAACTTACCAAACCAAATCACGATTGCAGAAAACTGTGCTTTTATGATTACTAAAAATATAGATATTGCAGACCATATTGTCAATGGCACAATT